>VXBZ01005609.1:111309-174202 GCA_013399135.1 Heliornis fulica | reverse complement strand
TTTTTTTTTTTTAACTAGGACATCATCTTATTTTTTTTTTATTTTAACTAATGCACACAGTGAGGTGTTGGTCATCTGGAAGGGAACAGAATCGAGAAAAACTTGTTAGAACAGTTCCTTTTCTGCCTGCAAAGCAGTGTGAGAAAGAGCAAAAAAACCCCATTGCAAGTTTGATATGAACTAAATATTTCATTTTTGCAGTTTGGAAGAGGAGTAGATGTCCTATAAATGCACCCAAAATATAACAGTGGAAGATGTGAAACCTCAGTAAAACCATATGTTCTGCCTGCGTTGACCCAGTTTTTGCAGTGACATAATGCACAGGTTTTTTTTTTTCCCCAATGTTAGCTAGTGGATCAACCTCTCAGAGGATGTCTCAGTTGCATGCTGAGCTTCCCAGACATCAGGGCTTTGAAGCACTGGTGCCTCATAACATGGTTGTTCAGTGCTATAGGTGTCTTTTCTGGAGAAGGTAACTTGCTTTCTTTCTAGCAGAGGAAAACATAGAGCCTAAATGAAATTAATTGCATTTGAATACCTGTAAAAGAATTACTTCTTCCACTTTCTGGAAATGTCCAATACATAATTATATTATGAGTTTTCCTTCAACATTAAGAAGAGTTTAAGTGATGTTAATGAGAAAGTAAATTAAAGAATTTGCAATGTTATTAAAATCTCAGTAAAATACAATTAGGCAAGGCTATAAATAGTCTATTTTGCTCTAGACATTTTTAGATTAAAGTAGTAAATACAATCCTTTATTCTAAAGCATTAGAGAATGTGAATATAACAGGCATCTTGCTGATGGGAATAATGGATAAGAAACCTGCTGTCACCTACACTATACCTGTCATTATGAATGACAGAAAACTTCTACCTGTGAGAGGAAGAATGAATGTCTTTGTAAAACGTTGCTGACATTTATGCTACATTCTGCCCAGATCTAAATAATAATGCAAATTATAGAACCAGGAAAGCATCCTCTGAATTGATCTGGAGTATTAAGTTGTCTAAAATATCTGATGTGACTGATAAATCTGTCAGGGAAGCTGCAACAGAGATGGAAATTTTCTGTTGTAAGGAAAGGCTTTTTGTCCAGCTGGCTTCATAGCGGATTTTAGCTAGCATATAATGGTAGGATCTCTTGGGCAATTATAGTGAATCCCTGCCTGTACAAAAGTTTATAGGTCCTGAAGTCAAGCAAGACCTTAATTTCTGAAGCAGTGACAATTCAAAAAAGAAATTATTTCTGAAAAGTTCCATCAAACAGTGATTACCATAAATGCATTGTTAGGATTTACTAAAAAACAGTCAGACAGAAAGAAAATTGTCAGTCTGATCCAAGGTCTTCCTGTTTGTATCACCAAAATGAGATGACATTCATATATCATAGTGATGATGACCATGTCTTTCTATCTTCCAGAGGGGTTGAAATGGAAATTGCAATTGGTTTGCCTTAGGCATTAACAAGCTTTTCAATACTTCTGTCACAGTGGTGTTTCAGGGTGCTGAGATGTAAGCAATTACCTCCAGTATTTCCTTGCATTATATAAATATATTGGCTTCCACATTGAAAATCCACCTAACAGTATTTCAATCTGGACAGAAAGAGGAGTAAGAAATGGTAATATATATAAAAAAATAATCATTTTGCAGAAGGAATTACAAAAGGAGTTTAACAGGATCAAAGATGTATGAAGGGTTTTCCATAAAGCCACTCCAGGGAGATACATTGCTGGGAATACAGATTAGAGAACTAATAATAAAGCCCAGATACTTCTGGGTGCAATAGCTATGAAGGTGTCTATCTGATAATTTATTTATTTTGCTAAATAGTTTCTGACCAATAAGAAATGGCACTATCTTATAGTTTATTCTTGTTTACAAAGGTCATACTTTGGTAAAATGAGGAATCTACTTAATCAAGTTAGATGGTGTACGATGCTTAAGGATCTGAATGTAGGCTAAGGTCACATCTTCTTCAGATGAGGGGCTGATATTTGTTTCCTGCAGGAGAAAACTGGTATGAAATTTTGGAGCCTCTAGGGCTACCAGAATGAGCAGCATTCTCCAAAAGTATACTTTTAATGACAGCCTCAACAGGACGGATTAGCTAACCAAAGCAAGCTATGCATTGGAGGTCGAGGAGCAGATAAAGAAGAGAGACTTGAAAAAATCAGAGTAAAACTTGCAAACGGCCTAAATTCTGGGTGAATACATGATCAGTAAAAGGACAGACAATCTGAGGAGTTGAAGGTGGAGCAGAAGGTAGAAATGAGATTTACAATAACCGAGATGGAAAGGATATGCAAAAAACCAGCCCAGTTGTTGGCACATAGCTGAAGCCCCTAAGTAAGAATCTTGATCTTCCTAAATTTTCTGTACAGTCCATGCAGGTACATATACACCACTCGTTAATCAATCTAAAATCAGTCTTTAACTAACACTGGTTGGATTCTACAGTTGGGCGTTTCAGTTAAACATGTGAAACTGGGCTGGAACAATGCCTTCCCATGCATGCAAACCAGGTGGGACCACATGTCTTTTTCTGGAGTTCAGGACAAGAAGGTGGAGATCTGGTAATGGCCACTTCAAATGAATCTACCGAGCTGGCGGTGGTGGTGGCAGGTGATAGAATAACAACTGTCACTTTTGGTTAAGGAGAAATGGGAAGTCATTCATGCCACCATCAGTTTGTTAAGTCTTTAGAAACTAATTTGAAGAAGTAATTAAAGGTGCAGAGCTTACAGAGTCAATTCATCCACGTTTGCTGACATTAGGGGTTGCATCAAGCTAACCTGGTAACTCTGTTCAATGATTTAATTTTGAGACAAAGGTAATGCAGTAGATCCATTTGTCTTCAGGAAAGCACTGGATGTGGCTGTTTCAGAAATTATATAAATTAAGGAGATCAGGATTATTGCAAGAACTGTAAACTAGTTAATGCATTGGACAGAGAGGAAATGGCATTAAGATGGAAGTATTAAGCTGTAGGGAGGCTACTCAACAAAGATTAGATTTGTGACTGAGCTCATTTTAATCTTTTATTAATGCTCTGAACAAAGAAAAAAAGATTGTGTTGAAGAAATCTGCCAAAGGCACAAAGCTGAAAGACAGTGTTAGCTTGAAGGATGCTGGGAGCTGAAAGGTATCAGATGACCTCAAATGGCTGATATAAGATAGATTTCAGTAGCCAAACTGTGGTCTTAAATTTAGGGACTGCTAAGAATAACCTCTCTTGTAAGTATGTATCTCCGCAATTAGAAACGGCTAAGATTGAGGAAAGCTTGGCTGGCCACCCTGACCAAAGGGTGACTCTAAGACTGTGAGGAAAGGGCATATGATCCTAGGATGCATTAATCAAGATATTCCTAATCTAGTATAATGCCTTGGTACAATGTCCCTGTGAAACGCCATCCAAAATGCTGTGTACACTGTGGTCAGACAGGAAAGATTGCTTTGAACTGGGGATGTTTGAGGTGGAGAACATATGTTAAGAAAGAAGCTTAAGCCTGTTTTTTCTTTAGTCTTGGGGAACAAAGGGAGTCTGGATCTAAGATAGCCCTCCATAAATTAATGGGAAAAGCAGCTAGGAAAAAGAATTGTTTAGAATGTAATTAATTTTCATGAATATATAGGTCCATAGACATTAAAATATATTTTCTGATCATCTAAGCAGCTAAGTTACAGTGAGGAGATAATTATTTATCTATTAATTGAAACTCAAGCCCTTAAAAAAAATAAAAATCAAGAGGAACCCTTTTAGTCCCATGCTCCTTTGAAAATTGACCAAGACTGCTACTAGCAACTTCTGCCTGAACTACAGGACTTGATTATTTCATCTATTATATATAATTACAGATGTAAATTAATTGTCATGGAACTTCCTATTATTTTTTTTTTGTAAAAACAATATAGATAATTTCCTGTAAATACTCAGATGTTAATATCTGATGATTGTTTCTCTTTACTTGATGCTACAGCATTGCATCTTTCAAATTGCATGCAGTCTGATGATCACTGAGATCAATCATTGTTTAAGGGACTTCAGCTTTTGGGTTGGGCAACCACCTGCAGGAGGAAGAAGTTGAAGACTCCAAGGCTCTTTTCATGATCATACTCTGTTTTCAGAAATACAGGTCACCTACAGTTTCCAAAATACATTTTTAAAGATAGAAAGAGCTGTTGTGTCCATTTAAAAAGGAAGCAAGTGGGATCATGTGTTAGACCAATGTCAGTAGGTCAAGAGCAACAGAATCCAGAGCTCTATACAAGAAGCATTCTACTTTTGAAAAGTATGTCATGGCATAATTGACACTGAAAAGAGACTTGCTGTTCTGATTATGAATTAGGAATAATTTTATTTAATTTGTTTTGACAGCTAAGTGTTAATTAAATTAGAATACCATTTGTTTTGATTCCTAGATGCGGTCAGTTGGACGAATATTTAAATTCATTGACATGCCAACAGAAGAGACGAACAGTATTAAGCCACAGAAGAATAATCAGCTTTCAGATGCCCTTGTAATTGAAAACATGCATGTGAAGAAAGAGAAGAACTGGCCATCTGGGGGCCAGATGACCGTGAAGGACCTCACAGCCAAATACGGTGAAGGAGGAGCTGCTGTGTTAGAAAACATCTCCTTTTCGATAAGTTCAGGGCAGAGGGTGAGGCACTGTTTTGTTGTGTTTGATCTGACTTCTATTAAGCTGAACTATAGAGCTTAACTATTATAAACCTAATAATTTTCAAAAGCATTGGTTGCGTTCAGTAATGTTTTGTGAAGGAAATCATCAGAAAACAAAGTAAGTGTCTGAAGACCTGAAGAACAGAAAAGTGTCTCCTCTTAAAAATAGTTACTCTGTGTGATTATTGGCTACAAGCAGAAAAAAAAAAATACCCATAAAATACGTATGCATCAGTTCCCCGAGTTGCATTCCCATGGCTGAAGCCATCCAACTTTTTCCTCCCAGGGAGAGAGAAGCTTGCTGGTGAGCGCAGGTGCTGGGGACAGCCTGACCCAGGTGGAGCAGGGCACCAAAGAATACTGTCCGCTCTGCCAAGGGTAACGCACCGCTGGCCCCGGCAGCCGGAGGGTGGAGGTGCCGTCTTGCCCGTTCCATGAGGGCTCTCTGCCACCCTGAATTATTATGCAACAAACCATAAACAGCTCTATTCTTTAGAAGAGTGACGAACCTATAATTAGGGTTACGTTCAAGAAAGAGCTTTAGTTTCAGGACATCAGTTAGAGGTTTAACACTTTGCTTCAAGTTCATCCTGAAGGTCAATCCTTGGTAGGGTGGGAAGAAAAGCTTGTGCAGCTTCCTGAGCTGGAGCCACAGGGGTGAAGAGGAGATTTTTAACTCTCGCAGATAAGAAAACAGATTCAGTGACAGCTCACTGGCCTTGCCATGAGGCAGCCTGTTGCTCCTAGTTTGTATAGTGCCAGGCTCTGCCAGGTTTGGTAGATCCGTCTTGGTTTATATGAGGTGACTGTCTCATTTACTAAGTCTGAGGGTACCAAAGTTTTGAAACTGGGGGGATCTGGCTTCCTGTAGCACCGTCCTGAAACTTCTCTGCCTTTGGAAGAGAGCCTCCTGTGACTCCTGGAGCGTGGAGGTGCAGGTGCCGCTGCAGTCTGGTGGATTTACTTCCTGGAAAATCTCTTGAAGCAATGAAAGATACTTTTGTACTCTATAGAGAGGAGGCAGAGCAATTAAAACAAAGATTCTTTTTTCAATGGCTAAGATTTAGGAACTCAATCCAATCTTGGTGATGAACCCTGGACTCAGAGGTAGCATTTCCAGAACAGGCGAGTGCTTCTTAAACTGGAGAGGATTTGTCTCTTCCCCGTAGGGAAGCATGTGTAAATCAAGCAGTAAAGGACAGAGCTCTCCTCTTCTGAGGGGTTAGAAGGGACCTACAGCGGTCGTCTAGTCCAACTGCTTGACTGAAACAGGGCTGTCCACATTAAAACTTATTACTAAGGGTATTGTCCAAATGACTCCTAAACACTGATGGGCTTGGGACATCGACCAACGCACTAGGAACCCTGTTTCAGTGTGAACACCCCTCGGTAAAGAAATGCTTCTGAATGTCCAGTCTAAGTCTCCCCTGGTGCAACTTTGAACCATTCCCATGTGTCCTATCACTGGATACCTGGCAGAAGAGATCAGCACCCCCCCTCCACTTTCCCTCCTCAAGAAACCATAGAGATCAATGAGGACGTTTACTATCCTGCTGAGATCCATTTGGATTGTTCTCCACTGCTGAGATTCCTAAGTGTTTCTGTCTTGGTCTGTGGTTAATGTGTGAGCTCTATTAAGTGTTTGCTTTTGTGATTGGCACTGCAGGTGGGCCTTTTAGGAAGAACTGGCTCAGGAAAAAGCACTTTACTTTTTGCATTTTTGAGACTGCTGAATACAGAAGGGGATATCCAGATTGATGGAGTCTCTTGGAACACGGTCAGCGTGCAGCAATGGAGAAAGGCATTTGGAGTGATTCCTCAGGTAATGGGATTATTGTGTATTTGTGTGACTTCCATTTCATTGGTTCCATATCCAAGTGTTATTATCATAGATACCTTCAAACTGGAAGTTAGTTGTTTTATGCTGAGAAACAGTAGCAAAGCACAAAGATTTTGTGACAAGAGGATTGTGAGGAAGGCAGTGATGGAAAGATTCACAGCAGACTCTAAATTTTTTGAGGGTTTCTATGCCACCCACACAAATTCTGCCCTCCTAGCACTGGGGGAGTACGGCACATGCAAACAGAAATGCTCATGGCCTGCTTACCTCAGCACCTCTGAAACAGTTTCCATGTTGATTCACAATAAGATAGTGCCACAGAAGAAAAAAATAGAGTCAGTGGTATTCTCAGCTACTGTTTTCTGAAGCCCTACATCACATATTCTGGTTAACATGTGGATTTCTCTGACAGGCCAGTAGCAGCTTTACTGCTTTTCATATTTTACTAGGCCAATAGCTGATCCCCAACTTGGACTTGTTGCTTTGTTAGCTGTCACCTCTCATTACCGGATCATGGTGCATGTCTAAAGGAGCACTTGATGTTATTTATTGGAAGTAATAACTCTAAGGGGTGAAAAAGGAGATCACGTCCTCACATGGGTTTAGGCACCCTAATACTTTTAACTAACTGGAACAAGAAAAATAGTCTAAGGAGGAGCAAGCAATTAAACTTAGGGCTTCTGTGTCCCTTGCCAATGTCCTAACAACTGGACTGGTGTTCTACCTGAGTTACAACTCTGGATTATCTGTCTCAAAAATTAATATTATTGGCTGCATGCAGTGATAGGTCACTGTCAAAGTAGGAATGAAAGCTGATGGAAGGAACTACATCATTTTAATGCTGTATTTTCTGGTTTTGTTGTTGAAAGCTGTCAGTCCTTTCCGACTATACTGGCACATGAGTAACACGTACTGGTCTTCTCTTCCATGAAAGCTGTATGCTGGATCATTCTTCAGCTACTAAACATACCCAGTCTTTTCCATAGAAATCTTCATTCCTTCGAAAATCTTGTGAGTGTGGCAGAATAATTGAAGTAACAGTGGTCCTGATGATAAGTCACGTGTGGTATCATGAGGCAGACTGACACCACTTGCAGATCAGCCTGTCACACTGTGAGGGGGCATTCAAACTGTCCCATCTTTATCCATCCTTCAGGGGTGGCTACTACCAACAGCCTGGTTGGTCAGATGCTGCCTGCTGAGCTGAGGCTTGCTTGGCAAGCTGCCCTTTGGTAGCTGCCCTGTCTTCACCCTTCTTGTCTTCTCCTCAACATTTTCACTGTCCTCTCTTCAATATTTTCGCATCTATCGATTCCTGTAAGCTTTTATTTCTTTGCTACTGCTGTCTCAGTTCTGCAGCATGATTGTTGATTGCAAGCATGGAAAATGTCACCCCTCTGGATGGAGGCAGCTGTGCAGTGAGCTGCAAATACAGCTGCATCTGTGTGGTTTGAAGGACAGGTATGTTACATGGCTGTCCTTCAAAGGACAGAGGTATAGAACAAAGGATGCTTTTACCAGTATAAGCTATGTCTCCAGTGGGAAATTTTCCTTATATAGCCATACAGCCAAGTCTAACTTTCTGTGTTGGAAGGGCCTTCCCTGTCTCTTCCATAATCATCCTTTTGCTCTCAGCCCATTCTTCCTTTGGGTGGTGGTCACACAGCAGGGTTTCTGCTTTCCCTCTCTCATTGTCCTTGGGAACACAAGGGCTGAGGAGACAACTGAATACCTCCCTGTCCCAGTGGAAAATATGATTAATGATTCTCAAAGCCGAGTACTCACCATAGAGTCACTAATGGTATATAAAACATTCTGCAACCGTCAGCAAAATGCGAGAGACATTTATTACACGAGCAGCGTAACTTGCCCTTCTGCTAGTGAGGTGCAGTTAGTTCGATGTTCAAACTACACTTTTAGTTCAGTTTGGAAGTCCCCAATACATGGATCAATGCCAAAAAATCTCAGTCCTGCATTCTCTGGAAGGTCATGGGAGTTGCCAGTCTGTTTGCATGCTTCAGCTGCAGCTCCTGCCCCAGAACCTTGCCAAAGAGCTGCACATTATGCCTCAGAGGTTCCCACAGTCAGAACGAAATGAAGCTTTCACCGATACTTTCCCAGCAGGGAAGAGAAATTGCACATGCCACCCTGTATTTCCTGGCACAACAAATGGAGCTTGTAGTTCTTTCCCATTCACCTGTGTCTTCAGAATGGGGGGGAAAAAAAGTTGCCTTTCCTTTCCTGGGAAGCTAGCCTACAGCAACACATGTTTTTTTGCTGTCTCTGGGAGAGGCTTCACTAACAAAAAGAGAACAGAGCTCTACAATGAGGCATGTTTCCTCGTGAAAACTTTCCAACACTCCCCTCTTCCTTACCCCTGAATTTCCCAACTTGGAAGAAAATAAGTGCTTCTCCCTTATAGGAACCTCACTGACGTGCACCTGCATAGCACACAGAGCGTCCTGACACACCTGTCTGCTCCAGAGGCGATGCTGGAGTGGCCTGCAGGGTGGTCAGGGATCACACCGAGCCGGAGCAAAGGCAAAAACCTGTTTCTTTCAGTATCTCAAATCCAACTGTCAGCGCATTGCAGCGTCGTGAAGGGCTAAATCATATAAAGCACGTTTCCTGGAGCACCCACAAGGAAGTTCCTTCCTGCATCTCCTCACACTGAAGTACAGCCTGACCACAGTGCTGCTCCTACAGGATGTTTGTCATTCTCATGCAAAGCAATTACTCCAGAGATAACAGGTTGTTTGAACTATAATCACAGCCCATCATCCTTGGACTTTCTGGGCAGTCCTTTCTGATGCTGCTTCTGGTCCTCACCATATATCCAGGGTGAGGACATCCACATGCATCTGGTTTCAGCATAGTGAAGCTCTTTTGCATAAGAGTCATCATGCAGATTGCAGATTTCACAAAGTCAGATTGAGAAAACCCCTTCAGAAATTTGGTTTTGAATAGAGAACTAGAGACCTGCAGCCAATTTTCCAATAACATAAATGAGGGGAAACCTGAGACCCATAAGGTGCCCCCAGCTCAAAGCCAGGGGATCACAGAATCACAGAATTGAAGAGGTTGGAAGGGACCTCCAGAGATCACAGAGTCACAGAATCACAGAATATTAGGAGCTAGAAGAGACCTCGAAAGATCACTCAGTCCACCCCCCCCCTGCCCGAGCAGGATCATCTAGACTAGATCACATAGGAACATGTCTAGATTGGTCTTGAATGTCTCCAGGGAAGGAGACTCCTAAACCAATCTGGGCAGCCTGTTCCAGTGCTCTGTGACCCTCACAGTGAAAAAGTTCCTCCTTATATTAAGATGGAACTTCCTATGTTTCAGCTTGGACTCTTTGCCCCTTGTCCTATCACTGGCCATCACTGAGAAGAGCCTGGATCCATCCTGACACTCATACTTTACATATTTGTAAAATGTTAATGAGGTCACCCCTCAGTCTCCTCAAAGCTGAAGAGACCCAGCTCTCTCAGCCTTTCCTCATAAAGAAGATGCTCCACACCCTCCATCATCTTGGTGGCCCTGCGCTGGACTCTCTCAAGGAGTTGTATGTCCTTCTGGAACTGAGGGGCCCAGAACTGAACTGGACACAATACTCCAGGTTTGGTCTCACCAGGGCAGAGTAGAAGAGGAAAAGGACCTCTCTTGACCTACTAGCCACCCACCTTCTAATACACCCCAGGATGTGGCCTTCTTGGCCACAAAGGCACATTGCTGGCTCATGGTCATCCTGCTGTCCACCAGGATGCCCAAGTCCCCCTCACCTACACTGCTCTTCAACAGGCCAGTCCCCACCTACGCTGGTACCTGGGGTTGTTCCTCCCCAGATGCAATACCCTACACTTGCCCTTGTTGACTGTCATTCAATTTCTCCCTGCCCAGCTCTCCAGCCTGTCTAAATCTTGTTGAATGGCAGGACAACCTTCTGGTGTGTCAGCCACCCCTCCCAGCTTTGTGCCATCAGCAAACTTGCTGACTGTGCACTCTATTCCCTCTCAGTCTTTCTTTCTCAAGGCTGAACAGCCCCAGATCTGGACACCTACCCGTGCAACCTCCTCTAGGGAACCTGCTTTGGCAGGGGTTTTGGACTCGATCTATGGAGGTCCCTTCCAACCCCTGCAATTCTGTGATTCTGTGATCCTCTTGCATGTGTCTTTCCTTAGTGTTGCACTTTAACCCCAGGTGGCAACTAAAGCCCCACACAGCTGCTTGCTCACTCTTCCCTGGTGTTAATGGGGAGAGAATCACAAGGGTAAACGCGAGAAAAATAAGAGATTTTGAGGTTGGGATAAAGTTGGTTTCACAGGTAAAGAAAAAGCTGCACACAAGCATATCAATTTCATCCCCCACTTCCCATGGCAGGCAGGTGTTCAGCCAACTCCAGGAAAGCAGGGCCCATCATGCATAACAGTTACCTGGGAGGACAAAGCCATCACTTCGAATGTCCTTCCCTTACTTCCTTCTTTTACCTCACCCAGCTTTATATGCTGAGCATGACACCATATATTATGGGATATCCCTGTGGTCACTTGGGGTCAGCTGTCCCATCTGTGCCCACTCCCAACTCCTTGTGCACCCCCAGCCTCCTCGCTCGTGGGGTGGGGTGAGGAGCAGAAGAGGCCTTGGGGCTGTGTAAGCTCTACTTAGCACTAACAAAAACATCCCTGTGTTTCCAACACTAGTTTTGGCACAAATCCCAAACACAGTCCCATACTGGCTACTATGAAGAAAATTAGCTCCACCCCAGCCAGAACCAGCACCCTTCAGTACTCCAGGGTCTCAGTTCCCCACCTGACACTTAAATCAGTTAGGAAGCTGTTTGCCACAAGCTGGGTGTATCCCATGCCGTAACCTATATGCAGAGTCTCTAGCTGCTGAGGGGGATTAGTCCTCTTCAGGGGGGTTGGTTTACAATGTTTGGGGTGGTCAGAACATAAACATGACCATATTTGTATTCCTGAGTGTTTTGCTTGTGGGTGGATGTCAGGTCTGAGAAACTATTTGTCATGTGATCACACCTGTTATCATCCCGGATGAAATTGAATAAGTGACTGAGAAGGAAATGGTTCCAGACTTGCTGCCCAGCCACCCGCTTCCCCTTCCAACACTCTCCTTATTTCTACCTCTTCAACATTTGTAAGCATCACACAAGTCAATGGGATTCACTTTGGGGATTTTTCACTTTAGACTTCCAGCTTTTAACAACTGTTTTGATTTTATTTGGAGGGGAGGGGGAGTTGAGGGAGGTCTGCTTCTTTTTAAGTGGTGTCTAAACTGCCCATGTGACTCACAAGATATGTGCTCATATGAGCTGGGAGGAAGGAGGTGTTGAAATGGAGAGAGAAGTATCAGAACTCGGGACAGTGAAATATTTACCTTGGGGAGGGGGAAGGTACTTTTGGGAATAGCTTGCTTATTTTTTGCACTTCAGCAGGAATGTTGTTCAGCCCTATCTTCTCTAAAACTGGTTTGTTCACTTAACTATTCTTTACCACTGAGAAATGAAAACACCTACTCCATTAGTTAAATGCACGGTGCGCAGAGTGTGAACAAACCCACGTCTGACACTGTTTCCGCAGCATTACTATTTCCACCACACCCTTGGAAAAACCTAATCCTCCTGCAAACACATCCCCTATCAAACCACCTAACCAGCGCAGGGCATGCAATAAGGGCTGTGCTGTACTTCCCCAAGAACTAATTGTCATTATCAAACCTGATTACAAAGGAGAGACTCCACACTTTCCCCATGTCTCTACAAAAAGTGTTTCAATGGCTTCTATCTGTGTGCTCCGCTGCTTCTGCTGCAGCTCCGTCAGCATGTTTCTGGCAGTAGTGTGAAGGTGCCCACCCCACTGACCGCAGGGCACCAGCTGCAGCTGCCCTTCTCCTCTGGTCTCTTAAATCAGGTGCTTCCTTCTCTCTTACACCAAGTAAGCTTTTGGAAACGGCTTAGATACCTTAATTTAGCAAATTAATTAATGAAATTTATATCCTTCTGACACATTTGAAATTTTAATTAATCATAATTAAATGATGAATGTAAATGTGGGCATGAATCCCTTTGAAATCTGATGAAATAAATATCAAATTCCCAGGTTAGGTCAGATGGAAATTGTGGTAGACTGGCCAAACTCTGTGAAAGTTCTGGCTAAGTATGTTTTCCTTCACTTCCTGCTGGTATAGCTAGTCCTTCACTGCTTTCAGTAGCATTTGGCTACCAGGACTCTGAGAAATTATGTGGCTGTGAAGCACTGGCATTTCAACATGCTTTTCTCTAAACCAATATTTTCTTTAGGAAGACAAAAGAGAAGAAAATAATTGTCTCAAACCTTTCCCCTTGGTATTTATTCCGCACATATGAGGAAAGAGCGAGCAAGTGGTTGTATTTCTCAACAGGGTACTTACATTACTTGAGAGCAAGTTCTCCCTGCTACAAGCAGCAGGTACTTCGCAGCACAGACAGCAACAGCTTGGTTATATCCCTTAAGAAGTGTTGTGCAACTTCAGCGTCCCTTGAAGAGCTTCATTTCTACCAGAATCTGACACGCCCACCCTATGTAAAAAGAGATTAAACAAATATTCAATTCTGCCTGAGTCATTGCTTCTCGAGCTGCAAAATGTGCATCTAAGGGATGTCAGCTTACATCTGCTTGCCCAAACTGATGAGGAAAGCAGAAGTGAGCTGTAAACTTCAGTGTGAGATGGATGAGCTGTCAGTGCCAGCAAATGAGCCTTGACTTCATTCTGGGCGATGGAAGGGGGGCACGGGGTGGAGCAGGGGGAGAGCACAGGATGTGGCACCCATCAGGGAAGCCTCATACAAGGGCAGGTTGTTGCTGCTATGCTTATGAATGAGGTCATGCTGCATCTGTGAGGTAACCGTGAGAGAGAGAGGGAAAAATTTCAACTTTTGAGGTATGACTTAGACATGGTGAAATGTCAGGTAAAAGAAGCTAGTGTGTGTGTGTGTGTGTGTGTCTACAAATGATTAGAAAAAGAAAAATTAATTGAGGACAACCAACCTTGGATGCTGTCCCTGACTGCTGATCAATATCCAGGAGGGTTTTTGTTTCTCAAAACAAAACTGTGGGAACACACGCTTCAGGTCAGTGATCTGTTTTTCTCTTTGAAAGCATTTCACAGAGTAAAATAAACAAAAACATTTTTTAAAGGTTTATTCCAAAATGAAAATACAGTTTATCCTTCAACTGTTGAAATGTGTTTTTTACTCTTTTTCAGACAAGTTTGGGTAAGTTTTTATTTAAGACAATTGCCAAAAACTGAACATAAAGACTCTCAGAATCATTTTATGTACCGTGTCTCCCAAATTTTTTAATAACCTGCAGTAAGCTCAATCTGGTAGTGGTTGAAGTTTATTCCTCTCTATGGTTGCAGGTTCTTCCTCTTTAAACTTTACAATTTACAATGCTTTACACAATGCTTTAAACACTGTGTCATGTATCTGTATATAATTTTTCCCCATAGAAAGTGTTCATATTTTCTGGAACTTTTCGTATGAATTTGGATCCTTATGGACAGTGGAATGATGAAGAGATATGGAAAGTTGCAGAGGAGGTAAAACTGCTGAGTGTTATTTGCATCCCTATGGTGAAGTGGTTATAGCAGAGTGCAGCGCAGGTCAATGTTGCATTTACAGAGAGTCTCAGGAAAAAAAAAGTGCTGACAGAAGATAATGCTGACGGGAGATAAACCATGTTTCCTTATTACCTAATAACAAGGCGCCTTTATCAGAGATAAAAAAAAAATAATAATAAAAAAAAGATAAACTTCCATACAGCATGGTCTGGGTTCCTCATGCAATGATTTATCGTAAGTGAGGTTTTATGTTTGGCTCTGATGAATGGCCCTGAGAGGAAAAAAAAAAAAAAAGTGGAGGAAGCTGATACAGCAAAATGTCCTGTTATCTTTTCTCATTTGGATGCTTTGACAAATATATGAAATAACTACAAGGCATTTTTCTATCAAAATGTGTAAAAATGACTAGTAAACACTTTGGAGGCCAGAACCTCCCCCCCCTAGAACCCGTTGAAAAATGTCTGTGGACTGTCCTAGAAGTCAGAGAGGTGTTACCGCATTGGGAAATATTTACGTTCAGCTTAGAATAATCTTTCCTCAAAGTATTTTCCAGTTATTGCAGGACAGCGTTAAGCCAGATGAGAAGAAGCACCGGGATGTGACACCGCATTCAGGCTTACACATTGCACGTGTCACGGGGTGGCTGCCTTGTCCATGGAAAACAAGAATCACGGAATATTCAATGTTATTACCCTGATGGTTTTCTTCTAATTTGATGCTGAGGTTTTAGCAACTTTTTTTAATTTTTTCAAGATGAGGGAGGGCCCAGTTTTTTACAGTTTCTTTCCGGGTGCAGCTGAACCCCACTCATTGCGGTTGTCAGATGCCACCTATTGGCTTATTGGCTCTGGTAATGCTTAATCGGCTGGGCAAAAGTACCCAATGCCCAGAGAAAAGGCACATGGGACTTATGGGAGGGAAGAGGCTGCAGCATAGAAAGCAGATTTCTCTTTCTGAGGTAGGGGTGGCCTATACAGGGTCAGTAACGAATTGGTGCCATTTCCCTTGTTCATAGCAAGTCCCAAGTGGCAGAAAATGCTTACAAGTGTGGGACTTAATCCGAAAGCTTCCTCCTTTTCTATCTAGGAGGTTAATTCTGTCCCTGCTTGCTCTCTCGGGTTAATATAATTCCCTCCTTATGTTTGGAAAAGAGGGAAGTAGACACTTTCTATGAGTAATCTGCTGTCAAATAAAACCATCATGTCATTTTTGGCTAAGTGATTTCAGCCAGTCCTAGCAGAGCGAACAGGGTGCTCAGTGTGGTGCTTCTCCACTTCCCTGAGGCTGGGACAAAAAAATAGAGCATGGGTGAAGATCCTCTTTGTTGAAAAAGACAAGCTCTAGCGCTTTTGAGGATTGCTTTCACTGTGTGTGGGAATCAAGCTTGGGATTTTGAAGAGCTAAACATCATTTACAGTGGCACGAAAAGGAATTTATTCTTGAAATGTTTATTATTAAAGAGTTTGGCAAATCTGTATATTATACTGAGGTTTTCATTGCACATCTCAGAGAGCAAAGCAAATAGAAAAGAGCTGTAATACATTTAGTAGGAGTGATTGGATTGTTTCCAAAGTTCATGCTCTTGAAATCTGGCTCGTGAGTCAGTGTAACTTGGGGAGCATGGCACAGAAAGTTAGCTGTCAGCTTATCCCTGACCCAGGCTGGCTGCCGAGGATTTAGACAATCCTGCTGAACTCAGCATCAGTTTTTTATGCTCCCCGCAATCAGCTGCAGAGACCAAGGCCTTGTCGGAACAGATGTCAGCTGTTTCACTTTTTATTGCCCCCATATTTCAGCACCCGAAGCTGTCAGAGTTGTGTCAACTTTCGAGGTGAAGTTTTACTCTTGCAGTCAGCTGCCTGGACCCTATGGGTACACAGCGAGGCCCTGGCCAGTTTTAAGAAGGAAGCACCTTTTTCAGCCATTAGATGCAAAATTTCATTAAGAGACACAATGTATGTTCAAAAGAGAAGCCAGGAACAAAGCACTGTCCGTAATATGCTTATAAATAAAATAATGGACTCTTAAGAAACCCCACAGACATGCCTGCACACCTCAGTTTTATGTGGTTTCCATGTAAAAGGAAACACAAATGAGGAATTAGTTTTGGATTTTTTTTTCCTTGCCCTGGAATTTTAATTATAGATTAATTTAATTTTAAATTGTAATTTAATTTAATTGTAGATGTAATTTAATTGTAAATCAGCAATATTTAAAGAATCCAAAAGGGTCTCTTCATAAACCACTTGGGTTGCATCCCATTTTTACAGTGTTTCGGAGCAATGCAACTCACATATGATCCCTAGTTCTCACATTTTACAGCAATTTCTCTGTCAATGCTGCTGAATAGGCCAAGGTGCCTAGGAGAAACATGTAACCTCGTATCTCACACATTTTTCCTTTCCTTTGTCCTTCTGGCAGGTTGGGTTGAAGTCTGTTATCGAGCAATTTCCAGGCAAACTTGATTTTGTTCTTTTGGATGGAGGATGTGTCCTCAGTCATGGCCACAAACAGCTGATGTGCCTTGCCCGTTCAGTCCTCAGCAAAGCTAAAATCTTGCTGCTCGATGAACCAAGTGCTCACCTGGACCCTGTGTATGTGTTGACCATTTGTCCTGTCTTCTAATATGAAATAAGAAAATCAGTGTGAGGCAGCACCACTGAGAGAGACCTTTTGTAACTTGTCTGGTCTGTTACTAAAACTGGTTTCGTTAATGTCTGTCAGTAATTCTGCTTGGGGGATCAGGGAAGCCCCATTACAACCTTGGCTTTATGGCTGGTACGCACTGTCACAGCAGAAATGGAGTGCACCAAGACACTACAGCGTTGGTGTCCACGCGTGTGAGCTTTACATCACAGAGCTGGACTATTAAACCCTGTCAGTGGAGTTAGGAGCAGTGCTGGCACGTACCTCGCAGTCTAAAGGCTGGTGTTTGTTTGCCTTCCAGGACCTCCCAAGTGATCAGGAAGACTCTGAAGCACGCATTCGCCAACTGCACAGTGATACTTTCCGAACACAGGCTGGAGGCGATGCTGGAGTGCCAGCGATTTCTGGTGAGTGTTTCTCATAGTGTCACATACTGTCATCACGTTACGGTTGATGAATGTGCCATGCACACCATGCAGGTGTGATGAACTTGGCTGGATTGACAGGCGCTTGCTCAGGGCAGTTGAGCTGGCATAGACACCTGTGCTCAGGCAAGCTCGATCACGTTATGGGGCAGCAGGAGTCCTTCTTTCAACCAGGACAGTTGTGTTGGTTTTCTAGCTGCTGATCCAGGTGCTTTATATTGCTGATTGGTTCAGGAGCTCCAGAAAAATCCCAGCTTCTAACAGAGCTTTGCGTTGCAGAAACACCAGCACTTACTCTTGAGCAGTGGGAGGCAGAAGGGTTTACTGAGAGAACATCTGATGGTCATCATCAAGCTAACCTGAATATACCTTTCTCATTTAATCAAGGTGACAAAGCATTGAAGTCCTGGCATATTTCCTTTGTTATACAAAAATGGTTAGCAAAGGAAATAAAAGCTATATTATGTAATTGTTCATAAAACCGGGGTTCCTTCCTCTCTATTTTCTTGACTCTTGCGTAAGAGAAGAACTTTGCTTTATTAGCAGAGTGAAACATTGTTTTCCATGTGGATTGCCTTGGGTGTGTTAGCACAGAAAGAGGAATACAGTCTGAAGGTGAAGCAGTCTATCATTAGGCAGGTTGCACATCCTTTTGGACGAGCTGCTCCTCCATGTGTGCTGGACTCCAGATTTGCTACCTGCCCGCAGCCTGTGCATCACTCAGCTGTATCTGCACCAGGTTTCCCACTTTCAAAATAATATTTTAGCAACAGAGCTGCTACAAGCTCTTTCCTGTCAGACCTGTGCCCTCCCCCGAGAGGTGCTGGCACTGCAGTGCCAGTCGGGGAGCCAGATTTTTCCCTGTCTGCCGCCTGAGAGAAGAGGCTGCCACCTCGATACAGGGCAAACCTGTTGTCTCCTTCAAACACAGGCCAGCAGCACTTCCTTGTTTGGCAAGAGGAAAGCAAAGAAGGCCTCTGGCACCTTGCTGGCAGCCTTCTCCCTCTCCTTGCCATACAACTTCTAGTTAACGCTTTCTTAACTGGGCGATTCAGCAGTGCTGGGAGATGCTGTGGTACCAACCTGGACACCTCAACAATCTCAGAGGTAAAAACCAAGTTGCAAAGAGAAACCAGCAAGCCCAGTGGCATTTCGTAACTCAAGCAACAGGCACCTTCTCCATGTGTTAAAAACTGAATGTCTGCTTTTATGCTTGTAATTTGAAATTGCAAACTGTAAACCGTGACTTTTCTGTTAGAAGGAGATCTCTGTTAGGTCTTTGTGTCTCTTCCTTGCTCTGTTAGTTGTGTTAGCTGACTTCTGTCCATCACTGTCCATCTAACGGAGCGCTATGTTTCTTCAGGTAATTGAGGACAATAAGTTGCGGCAGTATGAATCCATTCAGAAGCTGCTGAATGAAAAGAGCTCCTTCAGGCAAGCCATCAGCCATGCCGATCGCCTTAAGCTACTCCCAGTACACCACAGAAACTCCAGCAAACGCAAACCTAGACCCAAAATCACTGCCTTGCAAGAGGAGACGGAGGAAGAAGTGCAAGAGACGAGGCTGTGAGATGTGGTGTGGGCACCTTCTTTGTGGAGTGCAATGTTGGCAGTGCCCCATGATGACGGGACCATCACTTCTGAACCTGTGGGAGCCATGCACAAATTGGACCTTGCAGGAGGTGTTCACTGCAGTGACTACACACGCATTTGACAATGACTTCCTTTCCATGGTTAATTGTGTGCATTCTTTGACATTCTTTGAGGTCTTGCCACTCTTTAATGGTAAAACCAGACTTCCTTTGGAAAGCTGCTCTAATTTGGTACAAACGAGAAGGCAAGTAGAAGTAACCTGCTTGGTCCAACAGAATCATTTCAGAAAACTTTTACATGTGTTCTTGCTGGGGTGAGAGGTCCAGACAGCAGGAAGAATGTGAGGAAAAATAATCAAACCCGGGTGGAATATAGAAAAATCAGAATGTGAAAACCTTCTTTGGACTCACTTCCTGTCAACGACCTAAGGGACAATATCAGTGAGGCACACCAAAAAAACTTCCTCCTCCTTGTTTTTCATGCAGCAACTGTAATTTCATCTTGGCAGAAAAGGCCAAGCAACCTCTCATGACAGCGCACCGCTCCGCCTGGTTGGCTTGCAAACCAGCCAACGTCAGTCACGTCTCCGCGGTTAGAGGGAGTTAATATTTCCTCTTAAAACCAAGGAGACTGTCAACTTCACGCTCTCGCAGCGGGATGAGCGCAGGCTGACAGCAGGGTCTAGGGGAAGGTAGGACTCCAGGCAACCCGACTCCACAGCTTGCATAGGTCTGGCACCTTTACATGCTTTTTACTCTGGCCTGAAGAAAAAAAAAGAAGGAATCTCTCTGAAGTTGACTTTAATAATGAAATTAATTTTTATAATCTTCTTTTGCAGTTTTATGATGAAACTGAACTTTCTCTAGGATATTTTATTTATTTTAATATTGTCGCAAACATTTACTAAGGAAATGATGTATTTTAAGAGTGATTATGTACTATAAAGGAAAATATATTTGTACAAAAAGTTTTCTATTTGGATTGTTGGGTTGGTTTGGTTTTTTGTTTGGTTGTTTGCTACTAGTCCTTGATGTCCCACTACGCTAGAGCTGTTAATGACGAAGGCAGTCCCAGAGTTAGGCCAGGTACTGTCCAACGCTGTCTTTGTGCACTAAAGTATTCTAGTGATACAGACACGTTTGGTTATTACTATATTTCTTTAAATAAAAAAGTAAAATTAAAGACACTGCCTGAACGAGGTGTTGCACACACACACACGCGCGCACACCCACACGCACACACAGACACAGCCCCCCCCCACCCACACACACTCCCGGTGCAGACACCGCAGACCTCTTCCGCCACGACCGCTCCCGCCCTTGCTGGAGGCCTAAAGCGCGACGCGTCCATTTTCCCCAAACCCGCGTTATTTATCGCGAAACTCTCCAGGCGTTGCGATACGGGCCGGCCCGGGGCGGGCGGCACTAGGTGGTGCTGCAGGGCTCCGGAGCGCCGCGGCCGCCGGGCTGGTATGGGGAAACTCCGGGATATGTGTTGGGGAGGGCGTGTGAGGGGGTGTGTTGGGGCGGGCGCCCAGCCGGACGGGTTTCTCCCGGTGAAACCTGGCCTGTAAGTGCACCCAGCTGGGCCGGGTGCTGTTGGGTCCAGTGCTGGCCCTGGGCTTGCTGCCTACCCGGACCCACTCACATCTTCCTCCAGCTCTCTGGCCTGCACGACATTTTCTGGCCATCACCATACATTTCCTCCACAAAAATGCTTGTTTCTTGTCCTGGCTTTGCCCACCCGAGCCTTCACAGTGGTGCTTTTGTTCTTGTCTCTCCTAGCGTGTACCTGTCAATTTCCTTTATGTCTGCACAGCCATCGCCTTGCTGCGCCTCGCCCCCTCCATGCGCCATGTCTTTGGCTCCCTGTGGTGGTTCTGCAGAGTGGCTTCTTTAACAAGCAGCTAGGAGCTTCTTTGAGGTCCAACAGAATAAACTCCAGCTGGGCTCCCAAGGTCAAACTCCCAAACCCTGTTACTGACAAGGCCAGGTGGGCCAATCAGCGCCAGTCACAGGCCTCTGGGAATCACATTTTAGAGAGAGAAAAATGCAAACAACCACATTTTGCCACCAGAGGAGGGAGTGAGAAGATATAAGAAACTTTGCAGACACCAAGGTCAGTGAAGAAGGGGGACGAGGAGGCACTGGGAGAAAATTCCCTGTGGAGAATACCATGGTGGGGCGGGTGTCCCCCCGCGGCCTGTGGAGGACAAAGAGACCCCACTTGCAGCCCATGGAGAGGTTCCTGGGCCAGGCAGGAGCCCACCATGGAGCAGGTGGAGGAATACGGAAGAATCTGTGACCCACATTGGAGCAAGCCCCTGGCAGAATCTGCAGCCCACAGAGAGAGATAAGAGACAGAGACAGATAGACGGAGGCTCACGCCAGAACAGGGTTGCTGAGGGGGGCTTGTGACTCTGTGGGGGACCAGGCCGGGGCCAGCAGTCTGGGACTCAGAGACTGAGAGACATTCTATGAGTTTCTAGAAGTGACCCACTCTGGGGCAGTTGGTGAAGAGCTGAGGCCCTGTGGGAGAGGACTCACATGGAGAAGGTCATGGAGAACTGTCTCCTGTGAGTGGGACCCCATGCTGGCACAGGGAAAGAGTGTGAGAAATGCCCCCTCCCCTAAGAAGGAGAACAACTCATGATGAACTGACCAAAGACTGAAGCCTCCCTTCCCTATTTCCCTTGTCCTTTCCCCCGTGCCATCCTGGGGAGGAGAAAATCATGAATAAATGAAGTCTAGTGTGGGGCTTCAAACCCATGGCCCCTATGTTTAAGGCTCTTGTGCCCTACCAAGTGGGCACAAGTTGCACACCGAAGGAGGGGTGAATCAAGCCACTTTGCTGAAGTCAAAGTCATCCAGTTAGACAGCCACGTTCTCTGAGTCCTTACAGTGTGCGTGGCCAAGCCTAGCCGAGAGGCCAGGGCTTCTGCGGCACAGCCAAGTCTGAGGAGCAATGCCAAGGATCGCTATTCTGTCAGATGTTACTCAAAGGAGCAGACATACCACAAGGGAGAGTTTATTATCTAAATAAACAGGATGATATGGAAAGATCAGCAGAAAAGAACCACTGTGTCATCAGAATCAGTGCACACTTCAAAGCTTGCACAATTAGAAGCATCAATTTCTAGGGGTCATTGTTAGGGTTGGGAGGTGGCATGTTGGACTGAGCAAACGAGACATTACAAGAAAGGAAAAGGCAAGTACTGCAGGAGCATGTAGTAGATGGGACATGTGTGGAAGCTGCTCATACAAACACTCGGAGATCAGAGCTCTTTGAATGAAAAAAAAGTCAGCTGGCAGCCCCCTACCCTGTAGCACAGCACTCATCAAAACAGCTTCTGCCATCAGTACCACCTCCACCATACTGCCTGTCCCAAAGAGCCCAGGAAAGGTCCTGTGGAAATGTTTCTCCTCTCCTGGGCCTCCAAAAGTGTCCGTTTCTGTCTTTTCTGCTTTTTGGGAGGGGAGAGGAGGGGAGGGGGAGAGGAAGAGGAAGAGGGAGAGGGAGAGGGAGAGGGAGAAGGACAGGGAGAGGAAGGAGGAAGGCTATATATAGCCCAAGCAGAGTGGAAGACAAGAACAATGAGCTACATTAACACAGGCTGAGGATTATTTTAGAGAATTGTTTTTCTTTTCATGTGTTTCACGACATAAATTTGATAAAACAGGTATTAAAAAAAAAAAAAAGCTTTCCAGAGCCCTCTGTTATTGAAACGCAGCTCTCCTTAAGCACAGGGGAGAAGGGAGCAGGGTGGCCAAGGGGCTATTACAGCACTAAGAAGCTCTTAGGACAGCAGTGGCCAAGTGAGGTTTGCAAAAGCAAGTTTGAACTGTGCACATTTAGTGATCTTGGTAAATCTTCAAACTACCTACACAAAGCAGCTTGATAATCATCACTGGTGGGAACTGCTTGACACCTCACTGGGCTCAAACAAGCCTGCTAATCCGTAAAACAATGTGGCTTTCAAGGTTACTTAACTGATGCCTTACTTGCTTTAGTGTTTTATTAACAAAACACCTATTTCTCAAGTCTTTCTGAAGAACCACCTCCTCCAGTTCCACCTGCCTCAGGTCCCTATGCCGGTGTTGGAGCTGCTGGACACCCGATGGCTTCTGCACTTCTGGACTTTTACCCTGTTTGAGCCACAGTGTGAAGCTACTGCTCAGAAATGTGGCACTCTTGGAAAAGTTGCCTTTCAAAACATCTCCTGACGTTAAGATTAATTCTGAATTGGTGTTAATTGTTGGATGTCAGTGCAGAAAAATGTAACTTGTTACATTTTGTTTATCCAAAAAGTACTTCTCTTTCAGATATAGATTTAGTATTTTAGGTCTACCATTACTTGCTATGATTTAACATGGGAGAAAAAAAAAATCCCTTTAGAACCGTGTGTACAACTGTTCACTCATGGACAATTAATTATTGCCAAAAAAGTCTTGCAAATTAAGGATCATGCAATGCAGTAGAGCAACACGTTTCCTTTACAATCCCTCATGTTCTCCAAAACCAATTTCCTGTTCCTAGGATAAGCAATTCTACTACTCTTCACCAGGACTTAATTCAATCTCAAATTGTTATTTTCTCTTCTTTCTCAGCGGCTTCCTTCTCACTGGGAATAAAACTTGTGTGTGTGAACGGGTTTTCTCAGTTTCCTGTCCCCAAACCTTTAAAACATACTCTATAAAATGAATGTTGATGTCACTCTGGCACACTGGTGGGGGGGCACCGTTACTGCTGCGATATCTGTGACGAGCCCATGAGTTTGGCACAACCTCTGCAGATGGGAAAGTAACGTGCCACTGACTGGGCCCACCAGTTACCTGTGCTCCACACTTCCCTAAGCCTCCGTGACATGGGCGATCGCATCCCAACTCCTTTTGTGAGTTAACAGGAACCAAACTACTGTTGGGCTGCTGCTATGCTGAGGAGGTATTTCCCCTCTTCCAGGCTCCTGCTGTTCCTTTCTTTCTGATAACTGCGTACAGCAGCATGTCTGCCTTCTCGGCCCGCCTGTGCTACAGCCCAGCACGGAGACAGCTCGTGTGGTCCCGACAGTCGCTTTGACTCCAAGTTTCGGAAAGGCAGCCATATATGTCATAAATGTCCCTTCAGCCAGAGTTAGCACCCAGCAGGTGATCCCTCCTGCTTCCTCCAAACTGGCTTCTTCCACAAGCATGTTGTACTGGTGCTTCAGAAACTCAGGCCGTCTGAGTTTGCTCTTGTTGATGGATGTCGCTTTTGTTTAATGATGGAGCAGGTTTCTTCACACTCAGCCACTAAATAACTGATGCAAATAGTGTGTGATGGTCTCAGACATGCTCTTAAGGAACATGCTCCACATTCTTTGTGAAGGAAGAACCACTGGAGACACGCTGAAAGCTTTTGTTTACAGCACTGACGTGAGGTGGAGAGATGGGAAGTTCAGGCCTTGCCAAGGTCACTGCTTCTTGAGAATGATTTTATCATGTTCCTCTGGTATGAAAAGATTGAGCTGTAAGGGGTATAGTGTAGCCAGACAGGGGCCGAATGAGAAGTCTTTTCACTGACCTGGTGGCCTGTGGAGCAGATGCAACTTTGGTGGCTTCCTTGTCCTCTCTGAGATACTCCTCTGCATAGAGAAGGTACCTCTCCCTTCACTCACCTCTCTTAAAGACCTTAAAGAAAAAAAGGAGTAACAAATGGGAACGGAGCACAGCGTGGAGCAGTGTAGACCGCCTTAAGACCTGTCCGTTTAAGACACAGGAAGGAATGAACTATTTTGCCTGTTATTGACCCAAAATGAGAGCAGTTGGTATCACAAATCATGAATGACGAGCACTGTTTGCATCATAAGAGGAAGAGACTGGGAATGCAGTGAAGCCTGATGGAGAAAGCAGCATGTTCACGTCCAGACTGGTTTATGGTTCCATGCTGTTCACCATTTGAGGGAAGGAACCGAGGCGTCCTGACAAGAGAGCGTCACAGTTACTACAGAAGGTAAGATTCAATTAGGAGACTGAAGATGTGTGGGGATCACAGGAGACAGGCAAATGAAACGATAGCAGGTAGAAGTCAGCCGGGTACAAGACACAGATGGAAAGAGATTAGAACAGCAGGCTGAGAAGAAAGGATAATGAGGGCATTGAAAGGCAATGCTAAATTTAGCAAGAGACCCAACTTTCAAACCATGAGCAGATGATCAAAGTTACTTCATCTTCTGCAGATTTTCACTCAAAGTGCAGCACAGACAGTTTTTGATTTTCACAGGCAGTACACAGTGTCTTAAAATATATCTCCAAACATGCTTTAGGACACTGTGCCTAAGATCTTCCTACCCAAACACACTGCAAACTCTTGATCTAAACGAGGCCTGACATTTCTGAGGTGTATTTTCAATGCACAACAAACCTAGAACTAAGTCCTNGCTATTACAAGTCCAGATATTGCAACTTGTGTGATCACTACAAAAAAACGTGTTCCATTTTGCATTCCTCCTCCTCCTCATGAAACCCCTGCCCCAGTGTCTCACACAAACCTCTGGGCTGCTGCTCACATGGTTTTGGCACATAGGGATGTTGGATGCTGAGACCCGTTTCTCTGACCTACAGACGTTAAGTTGTTCCACTAAAAGCCAGGTGCACAAGTAGCATCCCATTTTTCAGCAACTAAATTAGTGCCAAATAACAACTCGGCCTCTACAGAAACTATCGGTATTTGGTTCTGTGTTACTTTCACACAAGCCATGAAGTTTTAATGAAAAGGTAGTTACCAGAAGACATGGCACTTTCTAAATATATTGTGTGGGAAATGATGTCAGAAATAAGCCTCTGATATTCTGTATCTACAGAGGTAACACACACAAACTGAGAGACAGAAAGACCATATGCAGTACAAAAATTTTTATTGACATGAATTTGGGATGACTTTTACATAGAAAGGCGAAGATTCAGGAAAGAGTTCAGTAATCCTTTCATCTTCCAGGCTTAGTTTGAGACAAACGCTACTTTGGAAATTATAGGCATGTTACCATCCATAGCTCGCAAAACCACCTCCCGGTAGCCCGTCAGGAGACATCAGAGTCTGGTCTCAGGAAAACCCGTCGCTTTCCTCTGCCTGCCCGGCGAAGGTGTCCAGGCAGCGAGCCGTTCCACGGTATCACAGCTCTCAAGTGTGTAACTGCAGCTCCCGTAGGGAGAGACTGGGGAAACATTCCCTGGGTAGGCACTCTCCCTTGGGGGAACGTGATCTGCCTCCACATGGCGGGGGGAATAAAAAAGCCTCTAATTTTAACTGCAACTCAAGTATCATTTCACAGCAATTACACCTTAAATGCACAATAGGAATTGATAATTACATAGTAACTCCTGTTATCGCAACTACATTATCTCTGATAATACTGTAGTTAAGCTTGTGCTCAAATTCCTTTTCGGTAAAATCTGTTTCTGTAAAACACTATTATTTCTCAGATACTTTTAAAACACTAATGAAGTATATAAAAGCGTTTACAGTATACAAGAAAAAAGAAGTTAGTAAATGATCTTTCATTTCTTCAATTCTATCAAAGAATAAGAGTCTGAGAAAAATAACTTTTATTGCATTTTAATTTCTCAATCTCTTTCCTTTTTTTAAAAACTGTAACGGAAAATCATGACGTTTTAGATGAAGAGAAGCTCGGGCGAAACAAAATCACAATTCAGCAGGCAGGTGATGGGGAACTCAAAGTATTTAATATGGCTTGTAGCTGAAAGTAATTGATCTGCATTTCCAACCATTTTAGTTATTGCCACATTCCATTAATTTTTCATTAGGTGAAGATAAAAACATGTCTTTAAAATGCATGTGCAATCGCTTTAAGCCATTGCTGTACATATTGTGCAACTCATCTGAATGCGGTTTAACACGTGAAGTTAATAGAATATATTTATGTACAGTATATACACAAACAGGATCCTGTGATAATACCCCTGAATATTATCATTTAAAGGAGCAATTTTCATAATAAAGGAAGAAAAAAACCCCAAACCCAAACCCACATCTATGAAGGTGGCAAAACTGCCCATTTCTGAAGTTTAAATCAATATAATTTCCAGCTGATTTACACAGAAATAAAACTGTGGTCCTGTACAAACTTTACATTACAGGGAAACAGTTTATTTTTTAAAAATATTTACATATTTGAGTACTTGGTTCTTCGCAATAGAGATTATATGAACACAGGAAATTGTATGGTAGGCAGGTTTATTTATTAGATTTTTCTGTTTGTTCTTTTTTGTGCAAATTCCAAATCTCTTTTTGTGTTATTATCTGCCTCTATTTGCCTTGTATTACTGCTGCTGCTTTTTTTAGTGTTCTGAGAAGGCTGCGTGACTTTACTTCGAGGAACAGGAAGAAAAGATTTAACTCTTGAAACACCCAACTCTGACTTTGATTTACTGTTGCTGCTTTCCACAGTTCGACTGCTGCTGAGAGGACGCATTCCATCCTATGAATAATAAAAAAAGAGCATTTTCTGTATAAATAATCATTGACATTTGACCTGAAAAGCAACCAGTGAACCCTGCTTGCCCCGGGGTTCTGTAAATTGTTATTTACAATCTTTTGCAGTTTGATTTGACAGCTTCTTACTACTTGGTGAACAAACCATGGCTCTTTTTTGCTTCTTTGTCTGAAAGGAAACCCAAAATAAAAAAAATAGGTGTTCTTTTTTTTTCATTTCTGTGGAAAAATGACAGCTGCAGACACAGCTGAAAGAGGAAAAAATGGCAATTTAGGTAGTTATGGGAAAAAAAAAATCAGCTTTATAGCTTGAGTAAGGATATTAACTTTTTTTGGTACCACCAAGGCTATAAATAACAACAAAATAATAAAAAAATAACACTTCAAGAATGGAAGTTGAATTGCTAGTTACATTTTAATCCATAATCTTACAGATTGCTTTCCTATAATTTAGATTTTAGAATCTCAGATTATTTATGCTAAGAAGCTGCATTCTTAAAAACTGGACCTGCCTAAATTTATGTATCTGTAGTGCCCAAGTCAGATGTGTTGTCACTTTTTGTTCCTTTCTAGTCAAGAAGAAAGAGCTAAGTCCCTAAGAAGTTAGCTAAGTCCCTTTATGATGGCCACTAATGTATCTTTCATGAGAGATGCCCATCTTTCCACTGACAGGAAAGGAGAAATCAGGACCTTAATGTTAAGCACCAGCACCATCACCTTCTGGACAGCAATATGAAGTTGTTCATTCTCACTATCAGCTGCTGCTCTTCATTGTCTATTCCTTATTAATCCTCGATTCCATCAGTTTATATCCTGGATCAAAGATTTGGCATCTCTTACTCCAGATAATCCTGCTCGGGCAGGGGGGTTGAACTTAGTAATCTTTCAAGGTCTCTTCCATCCCCTAATATTCTGAGATTCTTAGCAGTTTTTTCTTTCTCCACATATTTGAAAGCATTTTGTCTTCCAGACAATTTTTAAAGAAATAAATAATTAACTATGAGTATGCTGCTTTCAAACTAAATCTGTGTTCTTCTAGAATTTTTTATACATTTGTTATAGTAATGACTAAATCCAGAAGCAAAGCTTGCCATTCAATTAGACCTCTCTCCCCTCTAGCAAAAGGTTGGGTTGTGTTTTCTTCATTTTGGCCAACATTTCCACACAAAGATATGGGAAGTACTTAATTTTTTTTTTATTCTGTATGAAATCTTTTGACAAAATTCTTCAAAAAACTCTAAGGTAGCTAAGCTTGCCTACCTTCAAAGCCAATGTAATTGTGCTGTACTTTGTTAGGAGGAATTTTAAAAAGAAAAAAAAAATCATAAGGAATAATGTACAGTAGAAGGAACAGGGAGGTCAGATGAATTTCGAAATCATCCAGGCATCACAACTATGTGAAACTGTGACTTGGAATGTCTGGAATTACTGTGTTTAGAGAAATATTCAAAAAGAATATACAGAAATATGGATCTGCAACATTAAAATTGCTTCCATTAGTGCAAACTATACTCTGGATTTTAAATAAAATTACAGAAAATATTCTGACATCTTGAGTATTTGGATATAAAAAAGTGATATGAAAAAAGGTGGCTCATCATCTCATCACCTTTAGCTTTTTTAATGGCTTATGTGTGCTAGATAAGCTATTTTCAGGTCTACTTTTCACTGTACCTGCAGAAAATAGACAGAGTTGCTCTAGAAAGCAATTTACTGCTGTCATCTAAAAGCCTCTGGATCAGACTCTAGAGGACCCCCATCGAGAGAAGGCAGCGAGGCAACAGACAACAGAGTCTGCCCTTGTGAAGAGTGATTGAACTGTGTGCTCAGTTGTTCATCTTCATATTTAGTAGGGTTGTCAGCACCCACAAACAGTGATTTCAGTTTCTGAAAAGAAGATGGCAGTGGACCTGTTGTATTTTCCAGTAGTATTCGGCTTATCTCCCCAATATGAAGCTACTTTGGAGTTAGTAGTTTGTTTAGACTATCTTTTCCCTGAGTCACCAGACTTAGAACTCAGGTTTTCTTTGGATTTCTCATAAACAGTATGGCTGGAAAACTGTATATTACAATAAATAGCTAGGTAAGGAAAAAAAAATAATCTCCTTTTTAGAAAAGTGATGTTTTTCACATACTCTGGCAATATCATGTCTTCTCAAAATTTCTACTAGCAGCTCAATTATCCTTGGTGACACTTAGGAAAACAGTGTTTTGAAAGCATGTCCATTTGGGTAATCACTACCATAAATAAACCAACCCATAAACCAGCAATTTTACATCAGGAATTGTAAAGTTTTGTGCTTTTGGAAATTTACTGAATAACATTAATTGGGAAAAACAAAACCCAAGCCCCACAAAAAACCCCAGTGGCTTTTATTTCTCTCAGAATCTGATGCAAATAACATAAAATGTCAAAGTAATGCCAACAATACTTGGCCTAGGGAGATGGCTTTACGTAAACGTGAAAATTGAAGCAAAGACCTCCATTGTTTAATAAAGGTGCATGGAAGGAACTTGGCATGGCATCTAGCAAGTTTCCTAAGAATCATCACAGTTTATTCTTGTAATAAACAGGGCACTAGAATTCTTTGGATCCAATCAGGAATTCAGATTTTAGAGAAACTCAAGACACCTCCCCAATTCTACTACAAAACTTGTTTCACCTACCTTTTGTGCTGTTGTTTTACATGGGTTAGTACCACTTGCTGAAAATACAGGATTGTTTTGAGCGTTATTCAACATTAACAGCTCATCCTTAGAATCTGCAATCTGAAAAAAATCAAAAATGGTGATTTTTTTTTAGTTAATCACAGCAGAAATACGTTTTGATTTGCCAAATGTTGGAGCCCTGATTTTGTTTCCATGTAGTTCCTGTGCAATACAATGCTTAAATATCCAAAGATGGATTAAAATACCTTCCCTTTACTCTTAAGTGTGGTTGTAGGAGATGGCAGATAGAAAGAGTTCACACTGATGATTGTAAGAGAAAGACTAAACATACAGAGCAACACTATTCAGATCTTAAGGGCACTTTCCCTTTGAGTTTTATTCACCCTCAGGAACAGCACAGAAAGAAATGATCCTTTTCTCTTCCTCCTGCCAAGTTTCTTCCCAACTATTTTCCATCAAATCTTGTGATCATGCAACAGCAAATAGAGTCTGATTAGTTTTCCCACTGAGCACTTGGGATTTTCTATCCCGACACAAGCTGATCCAATTCAACTCTGAAACTGCAAAAGTACTCAGTCCCAAGATAACAGAGGCAGCAAGAACACATTTGAAAGGGCAAATTAGAGAGAAGTACTTATTTTGATGGTAGCTTGAAATTACATCACTATCAAACAAAGAAAACATGCAACAGCACCTTCACTTGTGTAAGGCTTTACTAGGCAATTAGTGACAGAAATTCCAGTCATGGATGGTTCCGCCCATGGTGAGGAAACTGAACAAAAGACAGCGACATCTATCTCTTTCCTCATCTAACCCATATTTCCTTGAATTGTCAACAGCGGGCAATTACATTTTGCATGTTATTAAACACAATTTCAAGTTTGTTAGCATTTCTTTAAGCTCCCAGTCACTCGAGGATAGATGCAGTAAATCCCTGCTGACTGGCTACTGGTTAGCCAGCTTGGTTCATGTGGAACATGCAAATACTGTAAATACTTTAAAAAAAAACACCTGGCCCAAAACAAAATGCCACATTAAAGGATTTCATTAGCTAGGTTGAAAAAAATCTTCCAAAATAACATCTGGTTTGTTTTTTTTTTTTGTTTTTTTTTTTAATAGAAACTTGGTTTAATTCTAAGAATAAACAGAACACTTAACAAAGCAGAGCTAATGGAACTGCTGTTGAGGGAGATCCTTGAGGATGTCAATGAGCAGCCTAGGTGGACAAAAACCCAAGACTGACACTGTCTGCGTTCCACAAGATACTGATCAGCTGCTCTGGTGTGAGCACAGCCTGCTGTCACAGAACTTCAGCTGTTCTAGGATGAAAGAAGGGAAAGAATAAATAGCTACAGAGGTGTATGCTTTTGGTGTAAAAGTAAGATGAGATCCACAGCTCCACCCTTTGCTCCAATGCAACTCCATGGTAGAACTTAGCCCCAAATCTATGAGCCTCGCAAGACTCCTTCATTCTCTTCTGCCACTGCTAAAGAATTAGGCCAGTCCGACCTTTCTTTCTTGGGGCAGCAAAAGTAAACGCTGCCTACACTGGAACTGCTGTCAAGGGAGATCCTTGGGGATGCCAATGTGCAGCCTAGGTGGACAATAACGCAAGACTGACACTGTCTGTGTTTCTAAAGGTATGGATCAGCCGCCGTGGTGTGAGCACAGCCTGCTGTCACAGAATGGAGCAGAATGGATTTGAGCCAGTTCTGTGACAGCTAATGGGGTTACATTAAACAAACCAAATGTGCAATGTGTGTGAGGAAATCTTGCTACATCTTTAAGACTACTGAAGAGTTTCCCAGTGGAAGCAATGACAGCATATAAGAAAACATGGACAACAATAATGCAGAGAATGCTGTTGTCTCTAGCGTTTATGAACTTACACATTTCAGCCTCCACTGCAAAAAAATATAAGAAAAACTGAAAGTGTATATGAAATCAGAACACTTACCCTCAAATGTATAATTTATTAGTTGACTTTGGCTTATTCCCAAATAATTTAATAATTTTCTTCATCTCAAGCAGTGCTTGTGAATTAAAAATTTATTTCAAACATGTAGTAAATAACTCCATATGGCAACAACGTGAATTATTTAAAAGCCTTGAGTTTACCTTGCTTATATCAGGCTCAGATTTGCTGGAACACATACTTTGAAGTTCCTGCACAAGATCTACTTCATCATCAGAACCAAGGGACAGCCTTTGCTCCAGATTTAGTGTTCTCAACTGATCCTTCTCTGAAGATCTGCTTAAAAAAAACCCCAAACAACAAACCCAGAGAACAACTAACATTAAGCTATGATACAGAACTTAAATATTTTACACACCGGGAAAATAGTAATTTCTTCCCAAATTACCTTCGCTACCACAAACTGAAAGAAAACAACATCTAAGTGGGAGCAATAGTTGTTCTATCATAACAGATCTTCTTTCTATTCAAATTATTCACAGAATCACAGAATGTCAGGAGTTGGAAGGGACCTTTAAAGATCATCTAGTCCAAACTCCCTGCCCGAGCAGGATCATCTAGACTAGATCGTATAGGAATGTGTCCAGATTAGTCCTGAATGTCTCCAGAGAAGGAGACTCCACAACCTCTCTGGGCAGCCTGTTCCAGTGATCTGTCACCCTCACAGTGAAAAAGTTCCTCCTTATACTAAGACGGAACTTTCTACGTTCCAGCTTGGAACCGTTTCCCCTTTTTCTATCACTAACCAACACCGAGAAGAACCTGCATCTATCCTCCTGACACTCACCCTTAACATATTTAAACTTATGTATTATAAATAAAATAAAATAAAATTATAATTCCCTCAATTCTGAAATTCTAACAAAGGATTTTTCCACCCACTGTCTTCAAAGATTCCGCTCATTTTTGACATGGAGCATTCTGTTTTATTCTACTCTCCTTTTTGGACTTTACTGCGAACACTTAGCACAAACCCTGGCATACTGGAAGCATAGGTATTCCTTATCTGCCTGTAAATATGGTACAACCAAGGTTTCAGATTGAAGTAAAGTCTCAAATGCAGTTCCCTCAGGCTAATTTATACGCTTCCTTAAAGAAAGTCTGTATCATTTGGACTAAAGTGCATGCACTATACCATTTTGAACTGCCACCGAGGAACCTAAAAGAGACAAAGTGGTTTTTAAAATATAGTTCTAGGAGAAAAAAAACCCTTGCGGTTGGCTTTTCATGGCAGAACGTGTTACATAATATTCTTAAGTCACAGACTGCTCTCTTACACAAAAATTCATATAGTGCTGTAAGGTTTGAATTACGGAAATGGGTTCTAAAATTCTATCCAAGTATATAAATTTTATTTTCTCTCAGAAATGAAATTTAAGAAGGATTCATTTCTGCAGATGTAAAACCAAACATTGCCAAATTCAAACTCTTCATCTATTCGTTATAATGTGCTGGTTTACAACAGAATTTTATCATGTGTTACAAATATGACATACTAAAACTTACTTTGTGGCAAGAGAAACTCTCTTCTTGCAATTTGGTTGCAACATAGTCTTAGATTTTATACCTGCAAAACAGAGAGGTTATTAGTGTTCTATTCTGTGGGCTGACTTCTTCATTCTTAAATTAAACTCACCATTCCACTTTTCACTTATATTCATGGATATATCTGCACTCCAAGAACAATCTCAGGTACAAGATACAGTATCAACCATCCTACTTCAGGTTATGTTCATTTGATTTCTTAAATCCTCTCAGTGGACTTAGATAAATTCACAAATCAAACAAAAAATGAGCAAGCAAAATCAGGACCTAAGAGTTGCAGTTCAGCAAAAGAAGACTTCTTTCTGAACAAGAGGTGAAGAAATTAATAGCCTTTATAATGTAATGTAATAAAAGACTTTTATGTATGAGATAATTTAAGGTTAAAATCTTACTATTTCTAAAGTCTGTGCACGGGGAATCCTCTTTCTCATGGAATCCTCTCCTAACTCTTCTTTCTGAAGGAGTTATTTTTGCTTTCAGTATTTGAATGTAAGTAATTTGATCTTGTCCTCTAGAAGTTTCTCCTGTTTGACCTTGCATTCACTTATGGTGTACCTATGTTTTCCTTCTAGGCAGATGTGTACTTTTAGAAGAACAGTATGTTGATTCTCACACATATTCGGACGTCATCCCTGTGCAGTAAACTCCTTGTTATATGGCTTTATGATCTTGAGGTGAATAGGGATTTCAAAAGTTCCAGCTACTAATATAAATTTCACATTTAAACACATGCATAGACCCAGTATATAAAGCCTTTTTTATCAAGCAGCATATTGAAAATTATGTGGAAACTTAACAGTATCTGCAACTACACAGAAGGTTTTACATTCACTTTTTTTGTTATTAAAGTGAAAATCCAACAAATATCTTCAATTTAAAGCCAAAGATCTCATCCTTGCACTACAGGACGCCTAATTATTCTACTTAATTTATCTAATAACAAGGGATGCATGGTCTGAGGATTCATGTATTCATTTATTTTTACTTATATTCAGACAACAGAAATTTACTATAGTGAGGCTATAAAGTACATGTAAAAAAACCACAGAAGTTACGTGTGCTGTAAACTAGGTGCACAACTAAAGGCTACCAATCAAGTAATGAATCCTTGTCTCATCCTGTATTGAGAAAAAGTATGCTAGAGCATCATTCTCTGCAATATGAGGTGGAACCACTGCTCAATCTTCCACCACCTGAGCCAAAATCTACCTCATTATCAGACAACAGGAAAAGCAATAGAAAAACATAAAAAGTATTAATTAGGATATCTCACAGTCACAAAGAAAGAAATTTTTGGGAAAAAAAGTAAATTTCTGTTCCAGGTTAACATGAACATGAGTGTCATTTAATTGAGACTTTTAAAATCACGATGTAGAAGAAAAGTTAACTCGTATCGATGCAGTGCAAACCCCCACACCTTTCAGAATTGAAAATAGAAAGTGTTACCTTCAGGATTTGTCTCCTGCTTATTCCATGACTGGGAGGATAAATAGCCTGACTTTTTGCGAGGACTTGTGCTCACTTTTCTCCAAGAAGCATTTTCACTTCTTTTCTTATTACAGTTTTTGTAGCTTGAAACCACAGACAAAGGAAAATTTCCTCCCTTAAAGTCTGCGATATAATTATCTAGCTCTGAAAAAGAAGTAGAACAATGTTAGAAAGATCCAACTGTTGCAAATGGCTCTTATCTGACTACCTCATACAACTACTCAGTTTAGTGACTGTAAACACTTTAAACCACACACCTCCCTATGGTAACTACCATGACCTTTTCTGGAAGTTTTGAAAAAGAATCAAGCCATTAAAAGCCCCACTTTGGCAATGTACAACCCCTTGCCTTTCAGACTGTTCACCATTACCTGTTCTGGGTAGAGGACAGCCGTGCAAAACAGCTTTATTTAGCAAGATACTGAGAGCAGCTTTAACAACAGCCTGTTGACCTTGGCTAGGACTTTTTTTAGCTGTTGCTTGTCCTGGTACAGATGGTCTTTTCACAGAAGCTCTGGAGAGTATTGCTTCTTGAACTCTGGGAGCTATCACAGCATTCCATAACTTGGACATCCACCTGGAGGCATACAATCAATCCTTTAACATCAGAGACAATTAGCAAAACACCAAGATTTTAGACTTTGGGCAACATATCAAGTTTTGAATTTTCAAGAAGCATATTGTGGACTTCCTATCATATTTAAGGTGGGGTGTATATGTTTGTTTTATATAAAATTATTTGACATAAATTTCTTTGAGTTGCTTTGGCAAACTATTTGCCGTCTGACGCTGTTCCTCCTTAAGATAAAGACTATAAAACATGCTTTTCATTTTAAGACTAAAAGAAAGAATGTCCCAGAAAGATGTGTGATGATGTATATACTAATAAATCCCCTTTCACCTTTGCCAGGGCATGGAGAGGTTTCCACGATTGCAGGTGTTCCTTCATAGCCTATCCACTGCCAGAGTGGGAAAAAGGAGGTATCCAATTATTATTGCACCCTTTCCAGTATTCTTCATTTAATCTTTCATCTCCAGGAATGAAGTTACTGAGTTCTGAATAATTTTTCATCTTAATCAGGGGCTCATTACCTTTTTAACATAACCAAGCAACCTCTTAGTATGGAAGTAGTATATTTTAAAAATTCTAGGAGTATTTCCTGTATTGCTTGCTAGCAATTGCAGAAAAGTTGGAATGTGAGCAGATATTCATGCAATATCCACTACACAAGAACAGAGGAAATTGTCATCATTATATTTTACTAGACATCTAACCATGTGTATATCTTAAAAGTACGTATCTTCCTTACTGACTACACTAAGACAACTGTGAAATGCTATGTGTGTTTAAAACCACTACCAGATATTAGAAAGTGAGAAATCACTCCACTGCTCTACATTTCCCTCAAAGGAAACACTAGCTCACAACTCTTGAACATTGTTTTGGTCTGTTCTCTAATGAACAACTTTCTTTACAGTGCTGTCTCAAAATGAAGAACAAAACATTTAAGAATGTTGAGTGAGATTAGCCATTCTGGTGCAAATAACATTTTGCAACGTGTATGTCATAAAATAATTGGAAGATCACAAGGTAAGACTTTCATCTAGTGTTAGACACCCAGTTTCCACTTGTGTCCTTCAAAATTACCCTTCTAATAACCGAGTATCAAACAAGTCTTAAAATTTTTAATAGCTTCTGATAAAATATGTTTAATGTTGCTGAGTCAGATGCCTTTTGGGATAAACACAACTGCAGCATTTGTAATATGTATCTAAGTGCCACTGAAGAGTATCAAACAGAAAACAGAAATCTTACTTCACTGTTGCTTGGCCATGCCCCGGAACCACAGGACAAGAGAAGAAATGTTTTGGCCCCATAAGTGCTTCTGGTGCTCCTAGACGTGATAAGCAAGAGTTCAGCTGGTGCCAAACAGCAAGAATCCAGTCTATGATCTTGCATACAGGGTCACATGGAGGAGGTACTTTGCCTCTGAACTGCAGAGAGAAAAGATGTTTGACATGAAATAAGACATCTGCTGCAAACACTTTCTTTGAAAACCCAAGAAGGTTTGTGGGGTTTTTTTTACTGCTATATTGCTATTATGAAAATAAGGAAAAGGGAAAAACTAGTCAAACCTTTTAACAGAGCTTACTGAAGTCTTGTATTAAAACTTATTTCCCAGTTACATTTAAAAAGATATCTCCTTATCAAGAAACTGACATGTCTCTGCTTTCTTGTGGGAAACTGAGACACAAATTCGGCAGCCATGTTTTTTCTCTGGTGTTTAAGATCAGGATCGCTAGAGGCACCTACCATATCCTGTGCAATATATATGATATAAATAGGGCATGTAAAAGAACATACAATCAACAATGAGTAGGAATGTCTGATCCATGCATGTTCTCAGTGGATGTCTGTATGGATTTTATATATAGCAGCAATGAAGGAAAGATGCCTTCCTCTAAGACTTATATTTTTAGCATGCCTTGTAAAAGGCAAATTCTTTGGTGCCAGGACAATCTTCTATTTCATCTGACTCCAAATTACAGTCTTCATCATCCTAATCCTAGGATTATCCTCCAGAACAGTCTGAATTAAAGGAAGCATTAAAAGATGCAGTAGGGATAGCGTTTGCCAGCACTGAAGTCAGAGCATCTTGAAAGTGTCTACAGGTGAACAATTTAACGTCAGTGCAGGAAAACATTTAAACTGTTTCCATATATCCTAATTAGGGAAAAAAGGGAAAAGAAAAAGAGCTTTTCATCTAAAAATAAGACTATTATAGCACAACCAAGGATCTCATAAATAGTCTATTGTTCAAATAATAGACATGCTTTTATTTTCCTTTGGATTTTTTTAATAGATTAATCTTTATTCCATTTTTAACATTGGAATACACTATCTTAAGATCCACACCTACTGGCATTTGAGTTTGGAGTGCACATATTTATTTAAAAAAACGGTAGTAGTGCTTTGGGCATTTTTATTCGCCAATTAGGGAATAGATGGGAAGACACGTGGCTTTCTTTCTCCAGATAGCCACCCTCTGCATATATGATGTAAAGATAACAAACTTAAGGAGATTACCACCCAAATTCTGCTCAACTTCAGTCAAAAGTAGGAACCTATTGCATTGTTAAACTCTAACCTAGGAAACTTAAGGATTGCTTTTAAACCTAAACAAAACAACTTGAAAATGCCATCTATTACATGATGCTGCAATTGTTGGTAGCCAAAGAAGTTAGACAGAGTAAGCCTGATCCAGCCTTTGTCTGCGAACAAGTCAGAATACTACTGCAATTCTCTACATTACTGTATTTCTTGGCCTCATGCTAAAGACAGACCATCTCTTTGATCTTGAATGACCTACTAACAAAGTGTTTCTGTCCCTTTAGATCAACTAGATATTCTCCAGTGTAGGGCCAAGAATACAATCTTCCTCCTCAAGAGGACGGAGGCCAATTCTGCTACATACTTCCATTTCACTGTCCTCTGGTCTATACTTCATTCCAGCACCAGCTTCAACCAAACCACCTACTTGACTACAGACAATTGCTACCCTCCCAATCCTTTGTGCAAGGATTCTGGAAACCATCCATACCCTCAACCAGAAAACCACTCATAATGGTTGCAGCTTACTATGTCTGTAGGGACTCAAAGATTTAAAGCACATGGGGAAAAAAGTAAACACAGATTCACACAGAAAAACAGTACATATAATTAACTATGCACATGAAAAAAAAGTTATCTAAGAAAAGTAATCTGTTAAGAGTTTCATTGATACATTTCACATGACTTTAAAAAAACCCAAAACCAACAACTCTGTACTCCTGTTTTTTCTATTAAAGAATACCACTGAATGTTTCTCAGTTTCCTCATTAGCATAACGGAAATGTTTAGTTACCACACATTTCCTCTCTAGGAACTCTTTGAATCAGTAAGCTTTTATAGACGAGAACTGTGGCACAGGGTACAGGAGATGACATCCCCAAGGATAACAAGACACATACAGCTGAACACTCAGCACCAACAGTAGCTCTGTTGTCCCAGACCAGGACTCTTTACTACTAACAGGTTTTTTTTTTTCCTATTCCTGGAACAATCTCTCTTTTGAAGCCTGTTCAAAACTCTGCTGCCAAGATTATTTTCCTTTGCAGCTGTTTCGATTAAGCTCCCTCTCTCAATGTCTAACACTGCCTGACTGTCTGCAATTGCTGCTATCGCACTGGAACAGGTTTCTTCCAAATAACTTCCAAAATTCCACAATTCTGCTTCTGCCCACATCTTTCTTCTAATTTACCATACTCCATTTAATTATTTATTTATGTTAAAACAGACTTCCCATATTTATTGGCTTTTGGACTTCTATTCCAGCTGGCCTATTGGCTCAAAACAACTCCCCTACTGATGCATTTTCATCCCTCTTTCCTCTTGGATTTGAAAATCATGAAAACTCTTTTGCTGCTTAAAACTTAAGCAACAATACACACAAGACATATACCTATCTTTTTTTAGATATATAAAATACGTTCATCAAAAAAGGGGTTTTATGTTTGATGGCTGCTATCACAGTCACATAGAAGATGAAAAAACCTACTGAAGGATGGCTTCATACAGTGGATAAGCAAATATCCACTGTATCATTACTTGTAGCCAACCTGTGCATTTATATTCATCAGCCATGGCAACAAACCTTCCTATATGAGCACAACATCTACAGATAAACCGCCTAAATCTTCCCTGAAATGAATGCTTTTATCCTGACAGAACTTAGTTATCTGCAGAGCTTCTGACATTACCGTGGTACATATTTCACAGACCTGGTGATAAACAAAAATTGTTGAAGCCAATTTATGTTCTTACCTTGTTTATAACTTTTCTTCTTAAAAACCTTTGAAGCAAGCCACGCATTGGTTCCCCATCCCACCTGAGTTGAACCCAACGGAAATGTTGCTGAACCAGCAAGTCAGAACCATGAAGATGACACTTCGCGATTGTCCCCAGTAAAAAGCAGTTCTCATGGAAGTAAAAGGCACCAGAAACTCCATTTGCTAAAAATGAACCATAAAAACTTTGCTGAAATACTCAAAGCTGTTAAGTGATTTCAAATAAAAGCATGACATAATTGGAAAGAAAAAAAAACCCGATAAATGAGCCTTAAAACATGCTATATTTGGTTAAGAACAAATGTATGCAATAATAGAATGAATTAAAATCTTCTCCTCTAAGTTCCCTGTTTGTCACATACTATAATACAATTGTACTGTAGTAAAAACATTTAATCATCCCAAATTCTTTAAATACCTCTTTGAATAGTGCAAGGATTTTCTGAACTCCGATTCTCAAGAGGTGCCAGAAAATCTCCTAGTAATTCAGATAAAGAAGCTCTCTCCAGATTTTCTAAAATCACAATGGTTGTCTTGCTTACAGGAGGCTGTTTAACTGGGACTAGACAAGCTGAAATATAAAAATCCCATTAACTTCTACTTATGAAAATTGACTTTTATTTATGTATACAGCTTTTACTGCTACTAATGCAACAGAGGATTATTAAAAAAAATAAAAATTGCCTTTTAACTTGTTCAGAGAAACAGACTGTGTAGTACATTCAGAAATATAAGCATAAAATCAAACAATGAAATAATTCCATACCGTACAAAAAGAAAAAAAAAGAAAGCTCCTATTAAAATAAAACCCTGAAATGTCTATAATGGGATCTTCTTAGATAGGAAGGATTTCAGGACACTGAAAATAAATACAACAAAAAAATAGCATAATTTCTTTCATTTGCTCTCATATATCTTAAAGTTTCAACATGATGGTCTTTATACCACAGTGATAAAAGGAATTAGAATATTCCATACTTATAAGAAATTAAATCATTATCTTTAAGAATAACACAAATAATCACTGCTAATTTGAGGCACAAACAGTAGAACCTGAACCTAAAAGGTATTAAAATTACATAAATCTATCTCCTTTTTCACACTTCAGATCTTTTCTTTTATTTTTACATCTTACTGCCTAAAAAAGATACAGCCTTTCCAAGTGTCCCTGTAACACTAAAACCCAGATATATACTTTTTTTTTGCTTCTGTATTAAAAAGTTAGTAAGTCTAATTTGTTTGAATAAAACATTTTCTTATGAGACTCAAATTCCCTTCATGTTTCTAGCCTGCCCATAGTGAGAAGGGAGAAGGTAGGGCCTGACTCTCTCAAAGCTTTGTCTGTCTCCACATTTGAGAACACAAGGTTATTACAAGTAGGAATGACATTTATCACACTTATTTTTAATGTGAATGACCATATTGAATGAGAGGTATTAAGACCCTAGAGATGTAGAAAAGACCATAATAATAAAAAAGCCCAATCTTTTTTTGGTTGAAAATAAGGTCTTGTTACCAAAGTCAGATTCAAACTATATTGCTGTTTTTTTGCCAACAAAAAATTCCAAACCTAAACAGAAATGGAAAAATAAATTGAGGTAAACTGCAAAGAGATGAAAATAGCTACTTATCTCAGAACTGCTTGCAAACAGCAAAACTGTATTTAAGCCAAAATTAATTTTGACAGTACCAAAGTAATGGAAGCACCATATCACCCTTCAGGGTGATATTATTATTGTACATGTAACTTATTGCATCACTATATTACATAATACTGCTGTGTTATTTTGTATACTCTATATCAACACTATGTACTGTATGATTAGTGTCTGGTTAATAGTATGCTGGAATAAAAGAAATTGGAGTTTGAATGCACGAGTATGAGAAAAACATAGCACAGTTTGCACATTTTCACTGTCATCTATCTTTGGCTACTTTGTCCCTTTTTCATTTCTTATTCATCATGAATTTACACAGGTACAGCTTACAGACCTCTCTGAGAATACTTCACTGTGGAGCACCCAAGTAACAGGACTTGAATCTACATGTAGCTACTCACATCCACTAAGAGAAAACTTAATTTTAACAGAAATTCAACTTTATCCTGCAGAAATGGGTTAGAATATACACACGCTAACATTTACCTGTCTGTGTAAGGAAACTTGACTCAGATGCACCAATAAGTATGCAGTAAAAAAAGCATATATCAAAACCAAGTGGTCTGACTCAAAGAACTTATTTACTGCTCCTTTTAATGTCAGAAAGGTAACACTTACAGCTTCCCTTATAATTATTTTTTTTAATCGAATAGCTACAATAAGGCAACAACAGACCTTCATTTCTGATTCAGCAGATCCGAACCACAGCAATCAATTTCAAGACTCATGAACAAAGGGAAAAGGATGGAGACAGAAAAAAATATGACAAATATTAATTTTACTTAAATGGCATGAACTTTTGACAGAGCTCCCTATTGGACTGTAACAGCTCTACCTCAGTTTAGACTCTTATCATTATTCCCCAAGCACCTGGAAAATTATAGGTTCTGTTACAACATGCCACCAAAACATTTGAATGTATTCTTTACTTTGCACCACTGAAATTCTTCCTATGAATTTCCAAAATCAGACTTGCTGAAATAACCTTACCACTACTGATGAACAGTTCTGCAAGCTGCTCCTTGGAGAAACCAGCATCCACTTCAACTTTAACGATTTCACATGTGGATCCTGCAGCCACTTGCTTTTGCTGTGTTTAAAAAGTATAGACTGAGTGAAGAAGTGCAAAGTTTAAGTTACAAAATAATTTACTCTATATGTTTGTGTTAATACCTTCATGCAGGCTGCTATCTGATACGCTATATAGTCTTGCAAACTTCCTTCTGGACCATGGAAAATGACATTACGGTATTGTTCAACCTACAGACAGATAAAAAAATAATTCTTAAAAGTTCATAGACTTGGATTAATTTTTTTGTAACTTAGACAGTCAGCATCCAACAGATAAAATTATTTATTCTTCATTACTGGAGTTGATAATCCTTACTAAATTGGTTTCAAAAGAGGCAATATTTGCATATGGTATCTTGAAAATACACTGATTAATTTATATCGGAATTTGTAAAACTACATGAAAAGTTATTTTGACATAACAATTATTAAAATTCAAAGAATTCATTTGGGAAGGATGACTTTTAAGAGTCACAAGTATTTTCCTTATTTTGAATTAAAATAGAAAAAACAGTATGATGTTAAGGACTTCATTTCCAGTTGAGATGGGATAAAGTTATTAACATGGCAGAATGAGTAGGTTTCATCTAAACTGTAAAATTACTTTATCTCTAAAAGGTCATTGTGCAATATTGTTGCATACAACAGAAACCTATGGTGCATAACTGTTCTAACATAAAATACTATCCAAGGACACAGCAGAAATGGTGTCAGTTTAATTCTGATTTGATTAGCAATGTTAAACCTAATGATTTGTCCAAGTTAACTCATATTGTTCTATTATCCTTACACTTAGAGGTATTAGATAAATTGTGTTATAGGATATATATATATACATAAAATTCAAATCTCAGCTGCTTACATGAACGTTAATCTAATTTACCATCCCCTCAAAAAGTGGAATGAAATAACTTTGGAAAGAAATAAGAAATCACAGAGCTTGTAATGTATTTTCTTAAGCAGTTCAGTTAATTAGATGGCAGGTATTTAAAGAAGAAATCTATTGCCTTCACAAGATTAAACTTTTTGCGGTAAGATTTAGGGGGTCTTTAACAGCTTTCATTGCATTTCTTTCTTTACAAGTCTTGACATTTTTTATGGAGTAGATCAATTTATTTTTTATTTTTTTAGTCAACGCTATGAAGGAAGTGTTTTTACATGTAAATACCCCACAGTGAGAAGCTAGTTTAGTACTTACTAGGCGGAGGTAATTCTGAAGTGTCTGAAGATGGATCATGGATGCGTAAGTCACACTGTTTAGGCAGCCTTCTTGAGGTCCTGTAAAAGACATACACAAATAACTTCTCTAAATCTCCCATGTTTATAAGAACCTATGATGGATACATATGTTGTTCCTGCAGTATTCTACAGAGATCTAATAAAAGGTATGGGCTATCCAAATTAAATTGGTGAAAAAATGAGAGAGAACAGATTCAGGGGAATCCAAAACATAAGTAAAATATACAGTAATGTATAAATGAAAAAGGGCTTATGTGCCAGCAAATGTAGAACCTTTCAAATCTATTTAAAACATTAATTGGATATGGTGTTTCTAAGAATGAAGCAACACTGAAGACCAAAGCCAGCAGCAAATTATTCTCAAATTAGGTATTTCATATGGAATGTCTTAACTTTTAAACCTGCAAGTTAGGAATTGAAAATTACCAAACAGAAACACTGTGATATGCTCAGCTCTGTTCTTCTTCAAAAAGTCCCATGGTGGTTGGGAAAAAAATTGACCTGTTGACCATGAAATGTTTCCTGTTAAAAAGAAAAAAATAAAGAAAGTGAGATATGCCTTGTACAAAGTGTCCTGTGCTCAAGCATATTCAGCTGCTTGCAAACACTCTCCAGTGCATACACTGACAAATTTAACAAACGAAGCAGTCCCATCTACCAAATCATAACATCATTTGACACCCTTAAGGATACTTATGTTTTCTGCCAATTAAGACACAAGTTTAGTAGCTAGCCTGTCTTTTCCTCCTTACATGTTAAATGAAGTAAAATAAGATAATTTTCCTGTAGGCTTTTTTGGGGGTGGTGGGCAGGAGGGGTGAAAGGGATTTAAGATTAAGCACATGAATTTTCAGTATTCAGTACTAACAACCACATTTTGTCTAATTTCTCGTCATTTTGAAGATTTTTTTTGTTTAATGTTGATAAGTAAAGTTAGATAAAAGAAGAGTAATTCTGTTATGTTCCTGATTTAAAGTCTAGGTTAACTGTAAACTTGTAGTGTGCATTTTGCTTTGACTTGTTTTGTTTCACCTGTAATACAGATTATGGAGTACTAAATCAAGTAAAGTGCTAATTAACATAGGATCTCATGGTCCCTGAGATGATAGTAAAGTGCTTAATGAATTGTACCAGACACACAGCTAAAAGTAAAGCATGCTTTCATGCCAGCGTAGTTCAGAGTTTCACAGCTAGTACTGGTCTTTCTTAGCTTAGGCTTTAGAAGATCCAGAAATCTAAAGATTTTTTTTTTTATCTTACTTATAAGATTTCACAAATTCAAGCAAATCCCCAGTTGTTATTTTTTTTTAATTACATCAATACCGGTACCTAGTTTGACGGATAAGATACTGCTTGCACTGAGGCCAATGTTGGATTCTGCACCGCTATTAAATGACAGGTCTTCTAGGCTCCTCCATCCATCAGAAGTGATTGCTTGGAAATGGTTTATCACTGCCTGACTCACTGCTTTTGAAAAATCATCCCATGATGTCTGTTTGCGGATATGCAAAGCACATATTGTGTTTTCTGTATCAAACTCCTCTGTACCACAATGGGCTGGTTCAATGCCACTGACCGAAATCCTCACAGGTACATGAAGAGCATCTGTTGGAAAACAGAAAACCAAGAATGAGTGAAACTACAAAACTCAATTAAAAAAGTCCCATTATTAAAGACCAATAGCTTCTGTTATTTCATAGGAAAGCTGCAAAATATCTCCTGCTACAGAAAAGCAAATGTTAAAAAGCAGCCGCACAGACCACAATGACAAAATCAGAAGAGTGATGAAAAACAAGTATCAAGGCATCTACCTTTTTTTTTTTTACATTACAGTACATTTGCAAAGAGTATCATTATGCTTAAGTAACAGGAAGCAAGACAAAACTTACTTAATCTTTTATTTCCTGTTTACAGAATAATTTCTTATAAATTAAGACAGATGGTAAACGGTATCTTAATGTTTCAGTTTATTGTGGTTGTGCACATTTTTATATCAATGCAGAAAGGAATTTTCTGGCACTAGTGCCAGAGATAGCTGAGCCAAATGTCTTTAAATAAAAAGCTGAGAACTGAGACAGAAGTTTCCTAGGTGTAGGACATTTACATTCAAGAAATAAATTTCATTTAATGAAGTTATTTTAAATCTTGCTCTTTGAAAAACAGAATACAACAGAGGCAGCAGCAGTCAATATATATTGATCATTTAAGTGATTAAAAGTGAAGCTATGTTCTAACTTTAATGCCAAAACAACACCTTTCAGAAATTATCCCTGAAATTAAAAATAACTGCAACCACACACACACACAAAAGATCAAATTATGCAACATGGTCTTAGTTTTGCTTTTAAGTTCAGAAACCAAATCTTCAGCTGACAGAAACCAATGAAGCTTTTCTGATGTCAGAAAAGCTCTGATTTAAACCCACTAGCCTACCATCGGGAAAAGATTACTCAAAGGCATCCTTCAGATGCGGGATTGTGAGAAATGCATGACAGCCTTGTCCTTCCGGTGGCTGGACCTCTGGGAAACGAGCAATGACTACAAGAAATACAGATGGCTCTCTACAAGGAAACAGGCTGGTAGGACTGAAGTACTGTGTACGCCTAAACTTCAGTGCATATGTCCTCTCCAGACTAGATGGCAATCCTGTCCGATTGTGAGAAAGGTAGGGGATGGTACATACACGGCTTACACAAATTGTAGTCTTGGCTTGTTGAGGTGTATACTCAGATGACAGCAGTGTTCCCAAGCTTCCACAGATCAGATACTGTGGGAGGGGAAAGCTAACTAAGACCACATTGATGTTAATGACAAGCTTAACAAATGAAAGAGAAGAGAAATGGAGTCCCAAGGTTCTGACCTGGTAAAACCAGCTGGATTCATGATAAGCCTCACCAGACAGACAGGGTACTGGGGCTGATGAAAATAATGCAAGCACCAATTTAACAAGCTACAGAACCAGCCATCAGAAATTGGCTTCTGTCCATTCAAGAGCCTAGATATTACAATAGCTGAAGAGGGCAATCAGCAGCAGCAGATGGAAAGCTTCCCAAAGTTGTTGTGAATCACGGAGCATGATTACCCACAGCCCTACCTTCCACAACACAAACACAATACAAGTGAATAAATACAAAGTATACAAATCTACAAAGATAATTCTTCTGACTATACAGAGAAATAGAAAACAGAACTTGTGAGTGGATGAACTAAGTTATAACTCAAGAAATACAAAGGTCAGCCTGTTCTACTGAATTTTGAGAGAATTTACACAAAAGGAAGATGATGACAGGTTCCAACAGAAGAACAATTTTCTAACAGTAGCTATTGTCACTGGGAAAAAAGTTTTTTGATGTTGTCTCTAAGACTTTTTTTAAGAATAAAACAAAAAATTCCCTCAACAATAAAAAAGCGACAAATAAAGCTATGCTCTCAAAAGAGATTAAGATATGAGTAGATGATTGTCTTAGCCTAAAGAAATTTGACAGTTATTCACCACCAAGTGATTTTTGCAAGAGTTTGAAGGAAAGATAAGAAGGGAATAACAGCTTTGGAAAAAGTGTTTACTAATACTAAATTTAGGTATGTTAAGAGAATATGGATTTTTTCCCACGTTCAAAATATATGATCTTCTCAAATGGTTTATAAACAAAGAAGTACATAATTTAGTAACCTCCAACAAAATTTTACCTTGTGCTTTCGCAAAGTTTCAAGGATAGAAACTTGTTAAGAAAGCTTGGTTTTGTGGTGCTAAAAATGTGACAACTACTCTTTTTATATTTCTTATTTCTGTCCAACAAGCTCTTTACTAAAAACATTTTTATACTGTGCTGACAGCATTTACTTACTTAAGTTTTCTAGGAGATGTTTGCAATCATCAGTAGCAACATCATGTAATGTTCGATTACATTTATCTTTTCTCTCAGCCTCTAGTCCACCATGGCTACAAAGGATTTCTAGACAGTTCTGCAAAGGTAAGAACCACGTTATTTATTTGTCCATTTCCTGCATTAAAGAGTCCTACCAATACACAGATAGACCGGTAATTGAAATTCTTATACATGCATTTCCAAAGATAGTCAGCTAAGGACTTCCTACATATGAGCATCCAGATTATGTTCCTCACAGAGCTGAAAACCAGGAGTAAAAATATATTATAGCAGACTTGAAAGTCTCAAATCAACATTTCGAAAAAGCAGAATACAGCAGCCAAGCTTCCAAACATCAAACGGTGATCAGCTGAATACAGAAATCCTTATCATCTGGTCACTAGTTTAAGAATCATACAAAGAAACAGAAGCCCAACTATGCATCCTGTTTTAAACATCTTGCCCTCGATGCTTGGACAACACTAAAAATGCTATTTTAAAGGTTAATACAAATATTAACAAACCTATTCAGATGGCATACAACGAGTGTTCACTTTGAAATTCACCAAGCAGGAGTTTCTATCATGCCTGACATTCAAAAAAGAAAATGAATCATTTTAAAATCACCTTGCAAGCCTCTTTGGCAGGTAAGCCTGAATTTCTGCAATGCAGTAAAATAGAAGTGCATTTCTATTAAAGTCAGAGCACAAAAATTTTGTGGATGCCAAAATTCTGAAGATGCCCTCTCAAAATTCAGGTACTAGAAAAAGTCATATGCTCAACAAAAGCAAAAATTCATTACAGTTCATTGGAAACAACGAATTTATCTGCTACTAGCAGATACATTTTGACTGGTACAATCATACTGTAACTTTTTTTTTACTCCCAAACTAGAGGGGTGTACAGAAAAGCAGCCCTCACAAAACTGCATTCAAATGCCAACTGATTAGTGAACAGAAAGCTGATTACATCCTGATTTCTAATGATCATCCATTCAGCAACAATCCAGGTGCCTTCATGAAAACAGTCATCCTCAGACATGCCTTTTAAGGACAGATATCCATATTAAAAAAGGCTCTGTATTGATAATGTCTTGGGGAAATCAAAGCAGATAAAACCCAGCCTTGAAATCACAGACAAGCAGCTATATAAACTATTTGGGTTCAGAATACCATGGCTTGTTGCAGATTTGACTACTGTTACCTCATTTGTAGGTGTTCTAACAAAAAAAGTTTTTGCAGTGTATCTATCTGGTACCCTGATACCTTTAATTTCCCTGTGAGATGAAGTTTTACCAGCCTGTGGTCCAGCACTTAAAAGAACTTTTAAAAAATATATATATATTAAAAAAAAATTAAAAAACCATAGATTACTAACTTTGCCAGAAGAAAATTTACCAGAAAAAAAATCCGAGCATATTTTCATGCCAGGTTAGTAAGTTAACTGTGTCTCCCAAATGGGTGCTATGAATGGCAGAAAGCAGAACGCAGAGGACTGAACCGTGACACTGAAAGTGGGAGGTAAAGGGGAAAGAAAGCAGTGGGAGAGAATAAAGAAATGAGGTTTATTTCCTTATTAAAATTAAAAGTTTTCTTGGCTATGTTGCCTATGAAACAGCAGCGAAGATAATCTGTAAGGAATGGCACCTATCAAAAGAAATCTCAAAAGAAAAGGGTGCAAGTGCCAGCCCTGTTTATATGGAACTACCACGGTGTCATGAATGACATGCAGTGCAGAGAGAGGTTTAGAGATAGAAGTTGAAGTGTTAACAGTTCTTGAAGACAACTGAAGACAGTTTTCTTGAGCTTCTTAATATCCCAAACAACTCTTGAGTCGATAAATGCTTTGAATCAAATACAATTAGCCAAAAGCCTCTTTCAGACAGTAAATAAAAACTACCTTCAAAGTCCCCCAGGATTATATTATTGCAGAAAGCCCAACTGTACTGCACTCTACTTAAGTGTTTGCAAACTACAACAAATACCTTAAATACCATCTAAAGTGAGATGAATGGAAACTTAAATAAGAGTGCACCTGTTTAACAGACAGCAGTAATGGAATGTTGACTCTGTAATGCAATATGCTGAGTAAGCAGTGGGTGGTGCCTAAAAATCCATAATTTAATAAACTAAATCATAAATTTTTATCTATTTTGAGTTATCTTAGTAAATCTATCAGAAACAAATGCAAACATCACAATAGATATTGCCTTAGCCATGTAATCACAACCTGATTTTCAAAGTCCTGGACTATATTTTCCTAAAATTCACACTCTTCTGCGTTTCTCTACTTCCTGCCTGGGTAAAAGTCTGACAGTAGCATCTCACTGGCAGCTTTCATGAAAAAAATCCTGTAGTCAGGATTAGAAGTGTAAAACCTCTCAAATAAAATCCTTCAAGTAATATTCAATTTCCAGAAATCTTCTTATTTTTTAACACTAAGACCTGTAACGTCATTCCTCATGTCATCAGTTATCCCAACTCCCAAAAGGCTTACTCACTGCCTGCTAAAAAGACTGCTCAAAATAACAAATTAAGCAATGTATTACTGCACAAATCTGATTCTCAAATTTCTTGTCATCCCCTTCCCTCCCATTCGAAAAATTGCTCATAGTTAAATGATTCCTAACTGTAACAGGAATCTATGTCTATTTAATATCCATATTAAGTACATGATATACAATGAATTGGCAATTAGATTGTGATTCACCTAGACTTTACTTTGAAAATCTGAATCTCAAGTCCCATGTTTTCTCTTCTTATTGTTGTCCCAAAAAAACCAGGCATTTACATATGACAGTTCACCCTATTTGACACCTAGCTTGTGGGGTACATTATTCACTGGAATATCTTCTTTCTCTGATAAATCAGCTGTCAAAACAAACTAGATAACAAATTGATTTAGCATCTAAATTTTAGTTTTTCAGTACAAAAAAGGATTTATTTTTCCTAATTTCTATCAGGTTACTGTAACTTGCTCACATGGACTGACCTTAAAGCCTTTTGATGCTGCTATGTGCGCAGCAGTCCAACCCTCTTTGTCAGCATGGTTGATGAGATCTGCAGAAATAACAGGCTTTACTCTACTGATATAGTTGTCTTCTCTCTTCTCCAAATCAAAGTAGTCTAGATTAGGTTCTGCATCAGTCAAAGCGTTCCCATTGTTTGGCTCTCCATAGTACATAAGGAGCTTGAGACTCTCAACATTACCAGAATCCACTGCTGCGTGAATCGGTGACCAGCCGTCCTAAACAAGAGACAGATCTTCAAAACTTTTAGGATATTCTAAGAGATACAGGGTTTACATGTTGTTAAAAGGCTGTTTCCTTATCATACATCAACATGATTCAGACAATCCATAATTTGTTTCATGCTGCATTAATCAATTAGATATTTTCACAGTTTTCACATCATAACTTTCTCTAATGTCAAATCAAATCTGTTTACTTTTCTAAAACAAACTCATAAAAAAATCAATGTAATATCAGAGCAAATATATATAAATATTTGCGTATACACACACACACACACACACACACACACACACACACACACACACACACACAGTGAAGCTAATTCTTCTCATGCTGTTTCTGGACCACCTACATCCCACATTTATTGTCAAGTTTATGTCAAATTCTTTAGAAAAACTTCAGGAAAACATCTGAAAAGGGCAATACCTTGATGTTAATTTTTAGACAGTCTTCCTCCCCTTCTCCTGAATATGAAATTTTTTTGGCCATATTGTCCCACTTGTGATGCATCAAACATTACAATAATCTCTGACAAATTTAGGGGTGGGGGTCCCCTCAAGGACAATAAAGCATCCTAACATAAAAGGTGGAAGCAAAATCCCTATCTCCACTTCTTCAACTTAAAAATAAGTAAAAACAGAAAATTTCTGTTATGCAGATCCATTCTGAAGATACCTGCAGTGCAAACTGCAGGTGGAATCTGACATATCTAAAACAACAGGGAAGTCACATAACCTAGGAGATTTCAGAGACAATGCACAACAACTTAAAGAAACCCACCAGAAAGTATGATGAAAATAACAAAATACTAATTTCAAATTACATGTCTTAGTCCAACTTTAAAGAAAACTTTAAACAATGATTTTAATGTAAATGTTTCTTAGCTGTTTATAGAACTTCACAAGCTATTTTAACTTACACTGTTTTTTACTGTTCGATCTGCTCCACTTTCCAACAATAGCTTAATACAATCATTATTTCCATTTTTACAGGCCAGGTACAAAGGTGTCTGTCCTCTTTCAGCAGCATGATTAATATCAGCCTGATACATGATTAATAATTCTGCACACCTACAGCAAACAATAAGATAGTAAAATTATCTTATGTTCAACAACCAAAACAACTTTATAACTTACAACATTTATATGTTTTTAAATAAAGTACTGATTTTACAGATAGAAATCTACCTGTGATTTTATCCATCACACAGAAATATAGGGTAGAATTTTATACATATACATAAAGATAAAAAATCAAGTCCCTTTCAACCCATAATTCTCAAACTGTGGCAGATGTGAAAGCAAAACATTTAATTTCAAAGGGCTAATAAAAACTTGATGACAGTTTCTTAAGAAAAACCTTCAGGTAAGCAAAAAAGTTACATTTCTCTCCTGACTTCTAAAATTCAAAACAGTTTTTAAAAGGAAAAAGAAAGAAAATAAATGGAAAAATTGGGGGGGAGGGGGAAGATGAAAAAGAAATAAAAAATAAAAAATAAACAATAAAGAATTTAGGGTTAGGGTTAGATACCAGACAAAGGGACAACTGTCCTAGGGAAGTAAACTACCAGGTACAGCAAAACAGATCCCTGAATGAAGGCTACTTCAGAAGGGTGATTTTGGGGTCTGCTGGTAGCAGCTACTGGATAAGGTTGGCTCCCTTTTCCTTCCCACATGCAGCTTTTCAGCAACTCTCAAGACTTTAGAAAAACCTTAATCCCAATCTGTTCCCTCTGCATTTCAAACAAGTACTTCAACCACACTCTAGCTCAATATTTATTAGTCCACAAAAATACAAGGATATCAAAAATTAAGCCTCAAAGCAACTAATGCAATCCCATATAACTGCTGGTTAGGAGACCATACTATAGCAAACAGGATGAAAAAATAATTTAAAAGAATGTAAGATATATAAGCATGGAAGGAATTACAGAAGAAAAAAACCCACAGCTATTAAAAACATTATCTCCTCTTAGTAAGTTCTGATTTAGTCAGAAAATCAATCAAGTTCAAGATAAAATGGCCCATTTTAGAAAAGAGTAAGACAGTTAACCTAATATCAATTAGCTGCACTTTTTGAAAATGCTCAAATGAACACAAAAAGTATAAATAAAAGTAATGCTATACTTTATCAATTGCTGAACATGTATCCTAACCACAGAGTCACAAAAGTCACCTTAAGATTGGTTCATAGCAAGAAACCTCCATAAAGCAACTGCACACTGAGTTGTAAATCTGTTATGATGAAAATACCTGTTTTGTTATTTTTGTGTTGTATTCAATGGTTCTGGAAATGTTTCACTGACTTTCCATCTGAAGGCCACGTAAGGTCATATGGGGAAAATGATTTTAAAAGATTTTCCTAAAAGCAATTTCTGAATTGGTGATACCACTGAACAGTCCCAAACAACCATCAACAAAGCAACAGTACTGTGCCACTTCAGGAACAATATTAACTGACATGACAATGGACTGGCTAGCAAAACTGTCTCTGACAAGTACTGTGTGTGTAATTGATCGTAGGTTAGTGCTGTCAGCAACCACAGATTCCTAGTGCTGTCATACAAGTAACACAGACAACACAACACTCTGCCCATTTCAGATTTTTTGAGCTAGAACTTTGAAGCAATCAGCAAATCAGCCTGAAGCTCTGGCAGAGGGGTTGGAGTAGATGATCTTTCAAGGTCCCTTCCAGCTCCTAACATTCTGTGTGATTCTGTGCTTCACACTCTCTCTGATATTTTGGGCTGGCCTTATTATTATTCCACTCATTTTTACAATTCAGTTCATGTTCAGTATCTAAAAAAAGTGAAAGCAAGAGAAGTGTTTAGGTATTTCACACTACATAAGTAACTCCAAGGAAAGATGCATATGAAGTCATAATAAATATGATAAATATAACACAGCAAAGAATTCTAGAATCACTTTTTTGTCTGGGTTGGAAGGGACCTCAAGATCATCAAGTTCCAACTCCCTGCCAGGGACAGGGAGGGACACCCTCCACGAGACCAGGTTGCCCAAAGCCCCATCCAACATGGCCTTGAACACTGCCAGGGAGGAGGCAGCCACAGCTTCTCTGGGCAACCTGTGCCAGGGCCTCACCACCCTCACAGGGAAGAAGTTTTCCCTAATGCCTGATCTAAATCTACTCCCCTTCAGTTTAAAGCTGACACCTGTCATCCTGTCACTACATGCCCTTGTAAAGAGTCCCTCTCCCAGTGTACTGTAGTCCCCTTCAGGTACTGGAAAGCTGCTGTAAGGTCCTGCAGCTGTGGGTGCACATTGCTGGCTCATATTGAGCTTCTCATCAACTGATAGATGATACATAGCAAAGTCTTATGAGGGTAAATCAAAGAATTAAATAGCTTCCTATTTAAATGAAATCTAAGATATTTATCTTAGTGACAGACCAGGAAGTACATTTTTCGTTTGTCACATGTAATTTTCACAGATCTTATGTAAAATACTGAAACATATAACTAGATATATATTTATATGCTCAAAACACGTACTGGGAATTTGCTACCACTGGATTAAGACTTCCAGTAAAAGATATTTATCAGTTGATAAGTTTGAAGTCTTCTAAGAAGTGGCAAGAATCTCTGATGAAGTTTATATCCTAATGGAAGACTGTGAAAAGGACAGGGATGCTGCTCTTCCTCATTGTTGGGGCAGGGGCTATCACAATATAACAAAACTCAAGGACTCTGCCCCCTGTATATTAATATATCAGAGTAAAACCCTTAAAATTAGTGAAATGCAACATGAAAGGAATAAAAACCTGAAAGATTAGCTAAAAAAGACCCAACTCAAACCCCAAACCCCATGAACGAAAGGTAAAGTCTATAACAAAAGATTTGTAGTCATGATATTTAAAACGTTTTGCATTTATAAAATAGTTTTTTTCTGGATAATGATGTTCTGAAAGGTTATCTACTGGTTGCTTTCAATCCTATGATACAGAGTGCTTCAGAACAGAAACATAACATCAGCCTTCAGCTCCCATGATGAAGGGAGGAAGAGGGAGGAAAAAAACAATCATCTGGATGAGTTGTGTACTGGTTCTAAGTATAGAAGAAGACACAATTTTCCAATCATGCTGTCATAAAACACCAATCTTTATAAAATTAGAAGCTTCAAAAATTAAAATATTGAAGCTACATTTTGAAGTATGTTCTTCGAAAATTTCTTTGAGTCATACAATTTTCTTTTTTCCAAAGTTACTGATACGAAAAACTTCAACCTTTTAAAAGACCTGTTTTAGGTATTTGATTTTGTACCACTCAGGAGAATACTCAGGCTTATGTTCTTTTGCCTCTGAATATGTATTTATAGTTCTCTATGGTTAAAAGAATCAGTGCAAAAAAGAATGCATTTCCTCCTTGGAGGAAATAATCCTATATTATGTCTGAGAAAAAAGAAAATTCAAACTCAAAGAAAATAAAGAAATTCAAAGGTATGACACCCAAAGGTAGACTACTATCTATTATGCAGTTACTAAGAATACACATTCAGCAGCCTTGAGAGCTGCAGTTAGAAACAAACCAAATGAAAAATATTAAAACCAGAATGACATATGAATATTAGTCTCAGTAGATGCTTTGAATAGATTATAGTTAAATGCATTTATATCTAAGAAAGCAACAGTAACGTAATAAAAAGTATGTAATATTATGTAAAAAGAATATAAAATTAAGTACTCACTGATGGGCAAAATCTTAATACTTCACTTACTTGACATGTCCCTGAGCAACTGCTGAACACAAGGGTGTAAAGCCATTTTTATCAGCAGCATCAACTTGTGCTTCTGCAGTCAGCAGCAATCTCACACAATCTGTAAATTGAGCATAAGCATAGACAGATGCTAAAAATCCAAGTGGCTAAAACCAAACAGAAGTTAAAACCTACTTGGGGGACAACAGCAACCATTCTTTGGTAAGCAATCTGAATTAGAGGTTCAGGATGGTATTTGCAGGAGGTGAGAATGACTCTCCAGTGGCACCGCCACTCTTGCAAAAAAGGGCCAGGGTTGGGTTTTATTAGGATCCAAACAGGTGCTCAATCCTGGCAGCTACTACAGTGTTAGCTAATTTATGTCCCTCCAAGGTGAGGAATTTGAATTATCCAGTTGCCCCCAAAGGCAGCACAGTCCATCTGGCAGCTACATCACACATCTGAAATGTGACAGCCACTGGGAAGATGCTCACAAGCTACATGTAACTCAACAGGGTGGCCAGTGTTGTTTTAGGAAAGTTTGACATGGGATTGCTATGACAAATAAGATAAGCTGACAGACTCAAATATCCCCAAACCATTCCTATTCATATATTTCCAAAATTACATGCTAAAAATAGTGCCAGCCTTATTCCACCATCCTACAGCTAAATTAAGATAATTAATTACAGGGTACTTAGACTGCTTTAATCCACAAATTGGAATATCATTTGACGCAATTAAGTTTTGAGAAAATACTTATAAACTGCTCTATCTTCTTGTAATCAGTTCTAGACCAAAAGAAAACAAGTCTTTTGTAGTTGAAACTACAAATCTGACTAGTCTAAACCATTCCTGAATGTACTCACTCCTGCTACAGTTTTTTTAAATACTAATGCAGATATTGTGGAGTTGTTTGAAAAATAACATTAAGAAATAAGATTTTTAAATATTGTAAATTACTGCGATCTAAATTATAATTCTTAAATAAGTAATCTGATGGCTTTTTTTTTTTTCAAATTTTCAGGACTTCATCTATGGTAATTTTTAAATGTTATCAGGATGCACTCAGCTAACTTGCCTAGTATTTCCAGTTGTAAGAGAATACCAATTAAAATCAAATTATATTTTCAATCATTTCATAACAGAATAAAGAATAGTCTGCTAACAATATTTTTCCTCTTTCCATTGTAAATCCGAGGCTTACGTTACAGAGTTAACAGGGCATTACAGATTCCTGCTTGACATCCTAAAATATTTCTAAAGTTTTTGAAGGATGTTGAAAAAATTTTATTCTAGCACTTTCAAGTCTTTGGCTAGGATACTCTGGTTTCTTCACAAAGCATATGTTAGCCATGCAAAAGCCATGAAGAACGTACAGGACAAGACCACCTTTCTGGACAATTATTGATTAACATATCATTCAGGTGTTAACTTATTTGTATGAAAATACTACTTCTGATGAGGATCACTGAGAAGAGCTTTTTATTCTTAGGAACAGGTGCAAGCATGAGGAAACACAAGTACTTTCCTAAGACATACCAGGTGAGCTAGTAACTCTGCACAACCTGTTCTAGTGGCCTATCAAGCGAAAGGGAAATAATCTCTTAAGAAGCCTGGGTCCTCTGAATGGAGTTTTGATTGGGATTTAGAGGAGGGTAACTTGGGTCATTAGAGACTCATCAACTTCATTACACTGCTGTGTGCCACAGAAATGGAGGGGACTGGGCAGAAGGGCAGGCACAAGACAGACAGTGATGTCACTCAGATAAAGGTTTTGGTCAAAGCAAAAGCAAAACATGGAAGCTATTAGCATAAACACCTGGAGACTTTACTGCTCTCGAACCACAGCTGGGTTGTTAGTTCTTCCAGAGTGCTGGCAAACACAATGCAGATACATCCAGCGGCTCGGCAGAGCTGACTCCATGTAGCTGTATGTCTCTGCACCTCCTCCTTTCTACTTCCCACATCATTCCAGTTTTTCCTATCAATCAGGGTGCCACAGCCTCCAAGTACTCAGGATAGAAGAGAATCAATGATACCATAAATGCATAGATGAGTCCAAAGGATTATATTATTATTGTTATTACAAATATTATTATCATCATCACTGTTATCTTCAATCTCTCAGTTTCAGGAACTCTTCTTTCATTCTCTTTCTCAACGAGGTGTCACACACCTCGTCTGTGACAGTGAACGGCCAGGACTGGCATCACAATACAGACATGCAGATATATTAGCTAACTGAACTACTGTACATATTACCAAGTGCATAAAAGACTGAAGCAGCTCTGGCTTTGTTAACAGATCAAGCCAAGAAAGCCTGACAAAACTATCTGTTCAGTTAAACCCAATCTAGAGGTTAAATCATAAAATCCAAGTTTCCTTGTGTCCATTTAAACACACAGAAAGTACTTGGTTTATATTTTTAGGGTGAAATTCTCTCTCCAATCTACAAAATTTGGGACAGTGCGTGCTGGAAACAAAGCAGCTGCTGTGAGCTCCATGTGATGGAAAATCCCTCAGCTGCAGCTCCCAAAAGGCAACTGTTTATGAACAGGAAGGCTACACACTTTGCAGACAGGGCAGATTAGGAAAGAATATTTGAGTGTTCTCTCCCGCAACTCAGTTTTCCCTCCAGACTGGTCTGAGAGCACATGACAGCTGCTGCCACTGAGCTGGTTATGATGTGGTCTACCTTTCACTAGCTATCCACACATCTCAACTTTTTTATTTCTTCACTGAAAATGTGTGCAGATCATTCACTTTCCACTCTTCCCAGATTGTCTGCAACATGGTGTTTGTTTCTGAAGGGAGTTTTTTTCTATGTTGGCTCTTAAGAAGTCTAGAGCTACTCTTTTCTTCTGGCCCACTATTTCCAGGACAAAACAAAAAATCTGGTTGCCTTAAAACAAATAAGGGTTCCAGGAAATCTCTGAGTCTATTTAATCACTAACTTGAGATTGAAAGTATTCACAATAAATTAAATCATGGTGTAATCATCCACCAGAGTAAGCTTATGTGTTAAATCTTACAGTTGGACTTGATGGTCTTAAGGGCCTTTTCCAACCTAGATGATTTTATGATTCTAAGGAACAAAACTAACAACTCAAGGACCATAAACTATCACTGTCAATCCTACTCAACACAATGAAAAAAATTGTACAATAAATTATTTTATCCTTCTTAAAATTACTTCTGTCTCATTTCTTTCCACCTGGTTAGCTAAAAAACCCCAACTATTTTAAACGAGTTTTTAAATAAGATATTTATTCCTATACTTTGTTTCCTGTGCCTATATATTTTCACACAAATTTGTTTTTAAAAGTCTCCCCTTTGGAGAGCTGCATATATCCAAGCACTCAGGAACAAAATGCAAGTAATAAAGAAATCACTATATATTAAAATTAAGCACAAACCCCTTTCTCCAAAGATATTATAAATACACTACCATCAGTTTTCATATACATACTAAGGAGGCATCAATACTGATGCTGTGTGACTCTCATTCAGAATTCCTACAATCCACTTAGTCACTAAGATGCAGTGATTTGTACAATGAAGTGCTTTTCACATCCTGTCAACTATAAATAGAAATGCAACACTAAAACCTTTGTAATATTTTTTTGTCTTAAAATGTTCTAAACAATTACAGAATGCATATACATGTGTTTGGGTTTTATTATTGTTTTCATACTTCTGTCAAGATGTCTCTTATTTGACACTTTGACGATAAAACAAGAAACCAAATTGCCTTTGCTGTCAGTAAGAGCCATTCAGTAATTGTAACTAGAAAGCAGGGCATTTGTGTAGAAAGATATTAGGAATACAAGATGAGTAAAGAAAAATTGGGTCAATCACAGTCTCCCACAAACACCAGCAATGATAAATGGCCCTAAGCCTAGAAGAATCCCCAGAAAATCCATTGGGGTGTGTGTGGGTGTGTGTGTGTGTGTGCAGATCCACACAATATAATAAATTTGGGCTTGACATACTAAACATAAAATGTTGAATGGAAAAAAGTGACAAAGAAAAAATTAAAATAAATGACTTTTCCAATATTTTAACGATTTTGGCAACAGAAAAGAATCTGTCAGATGAAAAGGCCCAGATGTTCCTATGAAGTAAACCATTGCACCTAACAAGCAAAGACAAAATATACCATTCTGAATGAAGGGAAAATTCCTCCCATCCCTATGTCTGGTAGCAAAATTAACCCTGAGTATGTCAGAAAAATGTATACTATTTGCCTAGCTACCAATTATGGATGCTAACTTCAATTTTTAATATACTTGAGAAAAATAATGAAATAGTTGCTGTAAATACTACTTTGAACACTGGATTGTGGTTTTCTAATTGTGTCACTAAAAATACATTAAAACTACAGAGTATTCTTTAAAGCAGTGACTTTAAAGGCACAATGTTCCACATTTTAGTGTGAAATAAATCTTATCTAAAAATTGTTATTTTTTTATTCATTGGCACTGATGGACTGCCTCTTTAGTGTCCAAAATAACGTAATTTGCAATATAAGAAACTAAGACATTTTTACATCAGTAGAAAGAGCTGCAGTATTGTGTACTGGAATTTTAAGGAAAGCTACTGTCTGAGAGCCTTATCTTAACAGTCTGAAAGTTATTGCTTGGAATTTTTATCCACAAAATTAGTATCTGTTACTGACATATTTGCCTTGTTTCATAAACACATTCATAAAACATGAAGACTGACTCTTGAAAGATTCAGAGATCTTACCTCCTCAAGACCAAGGGTTGGGGTAGCGAGGAAAGAAAAATAAAAATGTTAACTATCTCAGTAGAGCCCAGAGAACAAAATAAGGCTACTTTATCTAGTTCAAAAATACACTTCATTTTATTTCCCAAGTTACACAGTACTCTGAAACCATCTTCCATCATTGTCACAGCTACCGGAGAAGATCAAAACACTGCTGATGACCTATTCCTTCCTGCTTACTCCCCGAAGAGGAAAGCTTTTTTCTTTCAAGTTGCCTTTGCTACAAAAGATCTACAGTCTGTCACAGAACACGGGATGATATCTGATTGCTTTTATAGGAAGGGAGGGGAAAGTCTGAATAGATATTCCTGCAGAATGTTACCACAAGCAAAAATGCTTCCTGTGCTCCAGCAATTCTGTCTCCAGAAGTATTGCTTATATACACCCTAGACTATGACTTTTGTCATACATATGTGAGATATATATTTATATATATAAATGTTTAATTTTCACATTTTTAAAGACATACATTTGACGCAATATTTAAAACTTCAGATATAAGTTTTCTGTATTTCACTTGAATGTCATAACAAACCTTAGAATCACTTACTTGTATGTCCATTCGTAGCAGCAGAATACAAGGCAGAATAGCCATCTTCACAAGAGTAATTAATGTCCAGTCCTTCTTCATTAAGCAGCATTGATAATAAAGTGACATTTCCCTGGGCAGCAGCTTGGTGAAGAAGGGTGGGCCTGCCACCCAGGGGGACAGGACCACCGCTTGTTAACAAAGGGGTTAGGGAGGAAGACCAGCCTGTGAGTTAAAGCAACAGAAGTTAAAAGGAAGACACATAAATAAAGATCCGCATTTTCTGTGTTCTTTTAAGAATCAAAAAAGATCTTCAAAATGACAGGATTTGTTAGTTTAGCACAAGTTTTATGATGAAGCTTGCTTTGTGCATCAGAAGGTATTCTGAAGAATAAGAAATGCATATGAGATGACAGCTGTTAATGAAAATGAACAGGTTTTCATTACAAAAGTTTAATGTGAAACTTGTTATGAACTGTAGTAGCAGCTGAATATCTCAAAATTTTATTAATATTCAGAAACTAGTAGGAGTTTTATACAAGTTTAAATTTAATTGCTGATATGCTGGGAAGTTTTTTAAAGTATCTAAAACCATTTTTTCTAAAAAATACTTACTCTCCTATGAAAATCCATTCTCCTTTATAGCCTTAGTGCGAACTTTAGTATTTATATCTCGCGTTCAGTTTTGCAGATAAAACTCACAGAAAGCCCTTAACAAGAGCCTTTCAATAAGTTTGCAAAAATAATTAGAAATAATTTACACAAATAATACACAAATTAATATATTTAATATTGAAACATATCTTAAGGAAATGTTCCTTTTACTCAGTAAAACTCTAACAATATATCATAAATTAGTCCCTTGTGAATAAATAACAGGTTATATAAAATTTATGAGTGAAAGCTTTCAAGTCACTCCGCTAAAAATAATATTCAATTCAAAGCTCTAAAAGCTTAGAAGTTGTCTTGGTTAAATATTCTGTTCATTACTTATCAGCTTTAGTAGGGAGTTTGTTAAGAATATGAAGTTTCCTGCATAAGGCATAGAAAATTTTGTGCATTCTTCCTTGATCAAAGACTGCAAAAGAAAACAGAAGAAAGATTTTTTTCTCTTATTTTCACTATTACCTTTGAAAAAAATGCACATTATATGTCTTTTGAGTAAACATCTTCATATTCTGTGGACACACATAAGCTATTATACAAGGCTGAAATTTGACATTGCACAGCTTTTACCAAGGTTATAAAATCATGGAATCATAGAATCACCTCGGTTGGAAAAGACCTTTAAGATCATCGAGTCCAACTGTTCTGAACCTACCTTCTGACTATTAATACTCTTACTAATATTTGTTTCTCTGATATTTTTAATCGGGGGATTTTCAGGTTTTTTTTCTGTAGTAATAAAAACCCCAAACCCAATATACAAAGTAAACTCTATCCTTTAAGCGGTAAAAAATATATACATATTTCCTCTTCCAATATTCAAGAACTGTTCACTGTAACAAAATCCCCAAAAGTCTGATGAATAACTTTTGTTCTTCCTTTCCATTATAAAAGTGGTTTTTTTCAACTTTTTGTTATTCTCTGAAACTAAAACTACTGCAGCTCTTGCTATGTACATCAATGTTTGTGGTTTTTTTAAATGGTATTGCACTGTTTTTATTGTCTTGCCATGGTAGTTAACTGACAGCGGACATTGCTTGGGTGACACTCCAGATGCTAACATTCTTTGTCCAATATTTATTGGAATTGTTTGGGAGAATATTGAGAGCCTGACAATAAGCTTCAAGCATTAAGTTCACTTTGCCAAGCAGTTTTGTGATATGAATAGTATTCCTGTGTTTCCTTACTTACTGAAAATAGTGCAAGTTCTTTGGTTCTTTTTTGTGTTGTTTTGGGGGTATTTT
>VXBZ01005609.1:80466-111285 GCA_013399135.1 Heliornis fulica | reverse complement strand
TTTTTTTTTTTTTTTTTTTAAAGCATCATTAAAAGAAAAGCCAAAATAAAAGTATTTTTTCTTTGTGTCATGTATGGTATCTTAGCTTTCATTTCAACTCCTTGCAATAAAAAAATATGTTGGTACAATTTGCTGATGAAGTTCATTACACTAGACTGTCAGATGAAAACCTTCATCTGAAAAAGATACAAACTCCATGTAATAAATATAACTTGAGCTTTGATTATCAACGTAAACCAATATAACAAAGCTGAATTATTCCAACAAAATATACCAATGTTAGAAAATGCCAATAAATAAGGTACACCATTACAGATGCAGAAAGTTAGGAAATGTGAGGCATCTGTGAAAGCTGGTAGGGCATGCAGTGATGAAGGGCAGAGGGACAGACAAAAACAGCTTCTGGCATCAGCTTCAGAATGTGAGATGGTTAATTTCAGAGCCCAGATCAGTCCTTCACAACCCCCACTTTTATCTTCGAAGCCAATTGTATAGAGAGAATAAATCAATCATTACAGCAATGAGCAAAATAAAAACCATACTTCATTGAAGAGTGACATAAAAAGCGCAAAACCAAGAAGAAAGTGAAAGCAGAAATCCCAGGGGTATGAAAATCCAACTGCCTACATTTGTTTCCATTTTGAAGTCTTACAGCCATTGAAATGTAGAAATCCAAACAGAGCAGAAGCATTTTGGCACCAGTTCAAAGGCTGCTGCACTTAATGAAAACACTGTTGCAGATTTTGAATCAGGCCATAAATGTTCATTGTAATTTCTCTATGTGCAGTCTGTTCAACATTAATGACAAAAGCTGGTGCCTTTTCCGACCAGGGATGAAAAGAGGAACGCACAGTACAGTGCTGTCTCTGAAAGAAGGTATCATTGCATAAATTTCACAGAATGTCTAGCTGAAATGGTGCCGTGCTTTTAGGTTTTCTCTTAATAGTTTGTCTTTCTGGAAGCAAGACACTCCTTTACTGAAAATCGGGGTGCTTGTATGTTTTTAAAGCAATCTGACCTAACTAGAAAGCTGTTTTAAAATGAATAAAAAGGAACATTTAGTGACTAGGCTATTATCAATTCTTTTGACTCCACAGTAAGAATAAACAAATAGTAATTTATTGGAAAAAAGAAAATATTTGAAGATTCTTCCAGTGTCTTTATAATATGTTAATTTTTCTTTCTACTGTTGTTTAAATATATGAATTGAAGCTCACTACTTGCTGTACAATAAGATACGAGTAAGTTTTCACCATGCTCTTCTTAAACTGAAACTAAAATTGAAATTCTAAATATTTTCTGAAAAAAAGTAAATAAACTAGGTTAAAATCAAGCAGAACATTAGTAAAACTAACCGAAGCTGTGATGGGAGGTCATGAAAATGCAGATCTGGGAAGGAGTTTTCAGTGGTACTTTTAGTTTGTTAGATGTTCACTTCAAGAAACATACTTAAAGGGAATGAATTTGCCATAAATCAGGCATTACTGCCCACATTATCTTAATGTAAAAGGGCTATTAAATTTGGGTTATAATTGATTTTCCTCAGGAAAAAAAAATCTATTTCCCTATATATTTATAAAATATATTTTAAAAAATATTTTATCAGCATAAAATTTTGATAGAAATGTCTTTCCATACTTTCATAACATTAGTTGTCTTAAATGATTATCAAGCATCATCTAGTTAATATAAAACTGGAATATACAGCCTAATTCATGCTGATAGGATTTGTGCTAGACAGCCACCTGCCTACAAAAATTATTCACTTTGAGGCTGATTTTGTCAATAATTTGTTGTATGTTAATAAAATCTTAGGTTTTTTTTTTTAATAACTGAACTGAGAATAACTGTTGAAAATTTCAGACTATTCATTCTTCAATGCAGATGAAGGTCTAAAGTGTTCCAAAACTCTGTGTTCATCTTCCTTACTGCAGTACAAGTCATGCTAAAGAGGGGCTTCTATCTAATGTTGCAGTCCTATTGATCCAGCAGGAAAGTGTGTTGACAAAGGGATTTCCAGGAGATATATGGTTAAATGAAAGGTAGATCAAGGCTGTCCTCTGTTCATTTATCTGCCATTAAGCAGATACCCTGAAGTTGGCAGCACATCAGGCACACAAATATGTCCTCATTACAATGCAAAATGGAAAGCAGATACATGCATTGCCTCCAGACTTCAGCTGTCAACATAACGTTTAGCTTTTAACTCTCCAACAGCAATAATTTGCTTCTACCTGTTGAGGTAAAGCTGTGAGATGCAAGCACAAGAATTAACAAAGCCTATAACTAAAACCAGAAGTACAGAAAAATAGAAACAAAAATGAAACATATTCTATAGGTATGAAGTAATGTATTTGAAACTGCACTGTTATCCTGGTATTTATATACCTTAATGTGCAACCACGTAATGACACAGTAGAATACAGTAGTCCCAGCTATGTCCCATTTTCTAAGACTTTCAAAGTACTGAAATAACGTATTCCATAGAATATCATCAGTAGATGTAATTTTCAAAACTATATTTCAGAGTCGGAAACCATTTTGAAGTTTGAAGTGATAGCATTCAACCAAAAATAGGGAGGGGGGAAGGAATTATTTAAATATATCAATCTGAAGCTCATAATTTACTTTAAATTTAGTTCTCTTTACCTTTACAAAAAAGCCTTTGGTTTGAAGACCTCCTTGAGGAAGCAAGCTAATTAATGACATTAATAAATCAGCAAAAGAATTCCCATACCCCTGGAATGCGGAAAAAATATAAATGAAAATTTCAGCTTTTAGAAAGTAAAAAAATTAAGATGTCTTAAAAGATAAAGAAAGCAAAGGAGAGATGTATGAGAAAACCAAAACATTCTTTTAGAGGGAGACGTTTTGTAGCATATCAATCCCTTTACCTGACGCTGTTACCAGGAGGCTGTCTGAATCACATGGTCTACAGGATGAAGCACTAACAGGGTTTATGGAGCTACAGGCAATGGTGGTGGGAATGACAAAGGAATTTTCTGAACATGCAGGTTGGTTCAGTCCAGGGAAGTGGGAAGGCCAGGCACCCACCTGAGATGAGGCTATGGCTGGTATGGCACAGCCCGCAGGTGCCACAGATAAATCTATAGCAGGTTTTGGTGGCAGCTGAGGTGAGGACTTAGAAATAATTTCCTCATTTATTACCCTGATTCCTTGTGGTGAACTTGAAAGAGGTGAGGTCACTGTTTTGCTGTCAGTTTTTGCACCTGTGTTTGGGGATCGACTACTATCCATTAACACTTTAAGCTGTGGGTGTGGTGGAGAAGGAGTTTGCGAAAGCCCTGGTTTTTTAGGAGGGATAGGTGGAGGATTTCCTCTGTCAATTCTTGATGCACTGGGAGTCTTTAAATTTGTTCTACCAACAGGGGGGTAAGTGCCAACTTCCATTGAATGTGATGTCCCCGACCGCGACGGAGTGCTGCTCTGAGGGCTTGTAAATCTCGAAAGGACTTGGGTAACGGTATTCCGAGCTACCTGCTTCGCAACTAGGTTGTCACGACTAGTAGGGGACACGTCTCTTGAGGGAGGGCTTTGGGTTGTGTTTCCATTTTGGTCTTGATCATTTGCGTTCACTTGAAATCTAAATCTAGCTGCTTGGATTCGTGGATTTAGGCCTGGATGCCCAGTGGTGTTGGCAGATGGTGAATGGACACTGTGCATAGATGAAGTTAGCGAGGAATTCTGAGCTGCAGACGTCGGTGCTGCAGGGGTGCAAACGGAAGTACTGTTTGAAAAAGGGGAAGTGCTACTTGGTAAATCAGGAGATGAGCCTGTACTTTGTCCATTTTCCTCAATTCTGTTTTGATTCTGTGTAAGAACAGGAGCTGGGGGAGGGACAAGTTCACTAGATGAAGATTGCCTATCAATGGCAGGCTTCACAAATGCTGCATTGGCGCACACATTCATTTTTGTATTGCCAGACGCTAGTGGGTTCACTGTAGAAGGCTTTACAGATACAGTCAAAGGCAACTTCTTAACGGTTTCTGTGCTACTGTCCATCACTACAGTATCTGTTTGGCAGGCAACAGTTCTTGAACTTGGCTCTTCTGTTTCAACAGACACAGAAACAAGACTCCTATCTGTATTTTTATCTTTATTTTTAAGAGGAAGATTAGCTTTACTTTCATTCTCCTTTTTTAATTGCTCAATCATTTTGATCATTTTATCTCTCTCTTCTCTGAGGTCACTGGTGTGTGCTTCCTCTCTGTGAAGTTTTGCACGCAACTGCTCTCTCTCTGTGTCAAACTCAGACAGCTGCTTTTCCATTTGAGCTTCCATTTGTGTACTCCTTTGCTTCTCATCTGCAAGAGACTCCTCCAAATCAGTAGCCTTTTTCTTTTCTTCTTCAAATTTTGACATCACTTCTTCGAGTTTCTGGGTTTCCTCTACAATTCGGCTAGACAACTGCTTACACTCTTTCACTAGCATCAATACTACATGCTTATTCTTTCCACGTTCTTCTTCAAGACGAGCGGATAGCTTCTTGTGCTCCAGCTCAAGACTCTGCAACTGAGATTTTTCCATTTCCAGCTGTAAAAGAAAAATCAATGAAATAAAGTAAAAATTATCATTAACAAGATGGAGACTTTCAGCATAACCTAGTATTAAATAGACATTTTAACCTTTGAGAATATGCCTAACATGTCTGTACCAGGAAAGTGAGCTGTGATATCTAATGCAAATGCCTATAATCTTACACAAGCAAAACAGAGAGGTGTATCTGAAGAGCAATTCAGAAACTGTAAGACCATCTACTCTCCTCCATTAACAACACAGAAGGTCTCCAAAGTGACTAAATGCTTATGATTCCTGAGAAAAGAGCTACCTGTTCTCCAGAAAACAGACATAAAACATCACAGAAAGTGCTCTTGGTAAAGAATAGCTTTGCAAAACCTCTGGGTTTTTTAAAAATGAAAATAAACCCAGAAATTAAAGGTTTAGGTTTCATGCGTTCCTCAGACTGAAGGAGATTAGGCTTGAAATACACAGTCCATCATGCCAATACTAGGCTTCTTATAACTTGTTCTAGCTTTTTTTCATGGTCCAGCCGCAGGCAGCAGCTGAACATCCCAGGCCGCTCACTCCCCTGCTTCATTCCCCAGTGGGATGGAGAGAACTGGCAGCCAAAGACAAACCATGGGGTGGGGGTAGGGAGGTTTGCTGGGTCAGAATGGGGAGGGGAAACAGCAACAATTGGACTTAGAGCAGTACAAACACAGCAGTGATAAGAAAAGGCACTTTACAACAATGATAACTGATCAGTCCCCACTCTGACCATCCTGGAGCTGCCTTTCCCATCCCAGCCCTTTTATGAGGAGCACATCATGTGGTGAGGAAAAACCCTCGGCCAGCTCTGCTCACCTGTGCTGGCTCCTTGTGGAAATTACCTCTGCCCCAGCCAGAATCAGGACACTTATAAACCAGACATTCTTTTCTGAGACCAACTTTTTGGCATAGGCACAAATATATTGCTGCATGTGGAATGTCTCACTGATGTAACTGACGTATAAATATTGTTATAAGTTAGAATCAAAATCTACATGTATTTAATAGATAGGAATAATTTTTACCTTCATTCATATAGTCATTCCCCTTAATTCATCTTGTATGCTGATTATGTTCTTATTCAAAGACCTTGTTCTAGCACTAGAAAAGTATCTGCTATTGCACCATTTTATAACACGCCTACTAGTAATAATGCAACCCACAGTACTTTCTATTTTCCCAAGCAAACTTCTAGACAAGTCCAACAACAATAAAAGAAAACCTAATTTATTTCTTTCTACTTCTCCCTTCATATACCGATGCAGTAACTTCCTATATGCCTTATCTGAATGACATATAAAAACCTAAATCAACAAACAGCAAGAAACTGCTGAGCATTCCTTCTCCTGTACTCTTTATTGGTTTAGCATTGTCAGCTCTGCTTCACATTTATTCACAGAACAATACAGAAATAACAGTTCAAAAATGTACCACTAAAGTGCATTTTCTATGTGGGTCATTTTTCTATAAAAAAAACCCCAACACAATCAAGTACTCACGAACATAAATAGTTAATTTTGAATGCGACAGGAAACTCTTTGATGGTTCTAAAATAAGAACATTTCACAATGCTCAAAAATATTCCAAGAAAAGCTGTGGCAAATAGCAATACATACAACATCTTACTTGGGATAAGTGTTCCACTTCAACAGGTGAAGGAAGAATCACAGATTACAGATTGAGATTATAGTGCCATGACACATTTATATAAAATTAAAAATTAAATGGAAATGCAGTGTCTTTAATAAATTTACTGTAAACTGTACTGTGGGAAAGAGAATGGCCTTGGGGATTTGTAATAGCTATGGAATATCTCAGTCTCAGTCAATGATTCAGATATTGTCTCGATTGCTAGTTGAAAACAGACACACGCGCAGTGTTGTGATTTAGCCCCAGCTGACAACTAAGCACCACCCGGCTGTGAGCATAATGGAAAGGGAAATAACAGTAATACTAACAGAAGAATATACAAAGTGGGTTGTAGACAATTCACTTTGCTCACTGCTAAGGACCGAAAGCCCATCCCATCCCCAAGCACAAATCGCTGTTCAGTCCCTGCCTTACCCTGTTATTTACTGATCATCACATCACATGGTATGGAATACCCCTTTGGCTAGTCTGGGTCAGCTGGCCTGGCTGTGTCCCCTCCCAGCTTCTTGCAAAAATCAGCTCTACCCCAGTCAAAAACCAGCACACCAGGCATTACAATACAATAGTTTTTCAGGAAGCTTTTGCTACAGCACTCTGTTGCCCGTCCTCTCCGATAGCAGATGAAATTTATTACCTCTGGAAGATCTTTCCACACCATGGTAGATATGTCTATAATTAACTTTTAACTAAAACACATTTCAACAAAAGTTAATATAAATCCTATTTTTAAATAACAGTTTTGTTACTCCCCAGTTGCACCACAGAGTCAAAACTCGTGCCACGAAGAGATGACTCTGTAGTTGCAATAGAAATAAATCCCACCTGCTATAGCTCATTGTTCCCAGGATAATTTTTTTCCACATGGTAAGTAGAATTCAAACACAAGAAAATGCTTAAAATGGAGTTGAAATGACATAGAAAGAACAAACAATAAATCCTGCACGAATTTACACTTATAAGTAAATGTGTGACTCAGTCTCCCAACATTTCTGATCACATTACCTGGCAGTAAATTTCTCTTCTGTTTTCTTCAGAGGTGGTGGCAATATTGATGTGAAGTATGTTATATTAAGAGTAAAATATTTTCCTGAAATAATATAATTATTATAAGAAACAGTGAACTAAGAAGTAGAAACCACTATGGGAAATTATACCTATATTATAAATGTCATCTTGGCTTCAAATACCTCAAAACATGTTTAGCAGTGGAGGGATTTTAAAGCTTCATCCCAGGTTAATCAATATACTCTGCATAATGCATTCCACAAACCCAAGTGCACCTTTTCTTAAAAACAGTGTTAAATATATGAAAAATAAGGTATGGAATTACCAGTCACTGTTAAACAAACAGTAACAGCAATACCTCTTTCGTTATGGTAATGACAATAGAGCTTCAAAATAAATGAACAAGTTATTATGACACTGTATTTAGGAATAGTGCCTCTCAGTTCTTCATATGCAGAAAAATATATTTTTTGTCAAGTATTTAATTATTTTTTTCAAAGCATCTGACAGCATTTGGATGCCTCACAAGCATTTCAAAGCAAGTAGAGCATCCACCAGTTACAGTGGAGGTCCCAAAAGTTCCTTCTTTGTTAAAATAGATACAAAAATCACAAGAAATGAATACAATTTTTAAAGCTTTGAAATGCAGTAAAACCATAGTGATTTTTTTTTATCAAGATTTTCTATATAATTACCCATTTTCCTTTCAGATGAGGGACTAGTTCTATAAATTAACTGTTGTGAAATTATATTACTTTCAAATAGTTAAAAACAGACTTTAACATATAACTGGGTGAAATCAGCTTACCATACTATTATAAAATCTTATTTGTATGTACTGCATATAAATAAGGAGTCCCTAAAGTATTGGTAGACCTCTATTTGACTTCAAACTGACAAGACCAGCATTAGTTTCTCATTTTACATTGTCTCCTATGTCTATCTCTCCCCTCACCCTTGTTTTGCATCATCTTGAACAGGAAAAAACCTCTGAATTTTTACACTGCATTTTTTTCCTTTAAGTGACAGATTTGGAACTAGTTGTAATTATTTATGAGTTTATGAAGTAACTGAGAGATGATTTTTGCAAAGTGTACTGTATGCATATACTAAATCATAATCAGTCTTGTAAACATCTGGAAATTTGTCCAAGTAAGATGTGAGAAGTACTAAAGAAGGATACTGCGAAAAATGATAGTGTTGCACAAAGACATAACCAGCAAAGGCCCTTAAAATGTGAGAGAGGGAGTGCATATGAGAAAAAGTTGAGGGAGCTTCAATTGATTACTCTAGAGAAAGACTGAGGGATGATCTAACAGCAACATACAACTCCTTTTGAAGTGCCCTTAAAATGATGACGGAGTCAAATTCCTCTGGGTTGCAGTAGAGAGGCCCCGTATCAAAGGGTAACATGAAAAACGCCCTTTTAAGAGGCTCATCCTTGGAAAAAAATTCTTCATGAGGACAGTGGTGCAGAGAGGACATAGTATTGCCATTCTTGGAGGGTTTCAGGATAAGATAAACAAATTCACAGATGACCAGATGTACTGCTGGTGATAATCTGCTTTAAAGACAAGGTGAGACTAAATCACACCAACAGGCTTCTTCCAATCAATCCGTCTTTGAGCATGTCTCTCCATACTAACTCATCTGCAAACTCTTGACAATTCAAGAACTGTCATTTTAATTCTCTGGTTTTGAATTCCCAGGAAAATTAAAAAAATAATTTTGATGGCAGCTCCAGAAAAAGCATTCAAAGAGATGCAAGAGGATGGAGACTTAACACAAAGCAGATGACATCTGGGTATTAGGTGTTCAGTGTACAGTAAGCCTATGACTGACAGTCATTTATGTACCTCTTCAATTTTCCTACATTTGGGCACACTGTTTAGACCTGCTTTTTGTTAGGAAATAAAATACCTTTAAGATCATCATATTCACAGATAATAACTGTCCAGGAATAAGAGCTGTTTAAAGGTAACATCCAGAGAAGATAAATGCAGCTGTGCACAGACTTCATTACTGAGCATATGAGTGAGACAGTGACGCAACTCCAAACACAAAGATAAAAGCATCACACATTTAGAGAAAAAGGAATCACTCTTGGAGGGAGGAGGTGGAGCTGGCTCTTTATTTTGGTTTAGGTACTTTCATTACCCTCTTCCCTGGGGGAATCTGAGACATGAAGACCAGAAAGAAAAATGTGGAACTTAGGGAAAGGTAAAACACTGAATGAACTGGATCATTCATTGCGTTATGAATGAAAGGAGATTCTTAAGAGATATGTCATCTGTTGCCACAAACCCAGGAAGTTTAAGAGGGTGTCCTGTCCAAATAGCATTTCTAATTGGCTTTAAAAGAGGAAGATGGAACTTCTGTAGAAAGTCTGTTCACAGATGCTAATGCCATGCAATTGTTTTCAAGTCTGGTGTTAAATTACCTATTTATTACATGGAGTAAAGCTGGTAGAACCATAATGTCAATGTTCAAGTGTACTGCTCAAAAAGTTGAGCTTGAAAGTTAGACTTCAGAACTGACTGTACTAAAGGCTTATGTACTTCTCCACGTAAGAATCAAACTGCAAAATAAATCAAGATCAAAATACTTAAAATTAAGATGTAAAGAGAAAAACTTCATATATTCTTCTACAAAACACAAGACAGGAGCATCATTTCCTGTACATGCAGCTTTGTAGATATGGACTTTGGTAAAAAAGCTGTTCCAAAAAAAGGACAAAAATGGAATTTACATATCAATGTCCTGATTTTGAGGCATATTCTCAATACTTAAGCCCATCTTACATGCAGGTACCTCTCCATACACTAAAAGACAGAGATAGATAGGATTTTAGGTACAAGAAGAGACTTGTGACCATGCACTGAAACAAGAATCCAATTGTCCAGGCAAATGTGTCAAGGTCTCTCCCAATATCATTCCTCAGTCAGAGGGAGCAAGTTTGGTTGTGCTTGCTTGTCTTACTCTATGCTGAGACAATCCCCTCCCAAAAATCTCAACTCTTACTTAAAAAGCATGTGAAAAAGAAAATCTACATTTAAGAGTCCTCAAAAAGAAGTACTAGGTAAGTTCAAGTAGCAATTCACTACATTACTGTTTTAAGACTTACACATCATACATACAGTCTACTCATATTATTAATTTTTCTGAATATACAGAGCAGAAATAAACTAAACAGAGCTAAGATAACAATTAAAGCCTTGTTGATTTAACCTAAACATGTATTTCCAGCATAGTTCCAGAACTTTTGTATGCATATTATTTACCAAGAGCAATTACTAACAAAATCAATTTTATGTCAATTGTCTTAGCATTCTCTGCAGGTTTGTTTTTTTTTTAAACAATATAGAACTGTCACCAAAAAGCTACTGCACAGTTACTGAAGACATTCTATCCATCATAACCCCAGTGAGGATGATTCAATGCCTAGCAGCATTTCTTTTCTAATTACTTAAAAATATCTGTTCTAGGTTTTCTCTCAGAACCCCCTCCCCAATATATTGATATTCAGCCAGGTGTTATGCATGTATTGCTTACATATTAAATATGTGCAACCAATTAACCAACCGTTTGTTTTCAAAATGACATTGTTTTATCTTCAATATGAGACATTTCCTTTCAACATCTTCCAAAATACTCTTCTCTTTATAGCAAATGTTCTAATTATTCAAAAAAGAATTTTTGTGTTATAGTTGTGTGATTTACTGATTTATTAAACAGAACCACCTACTATAAAATGCAAATAAATTAATTATTTTGTGCTATTTAGGTTATAACAAAAATAACAGTAGCTCCTCTAGGCTTCAGCGGGGTTTGTTTAAAAATATATTGGAAAACTGCATCTTCAGCTCATGTTGAGCTATTGACTTATATACTGCATTGACTCGCACCAATTATATTTCGGTTATTCCACAAGCAGAGCTAAATTCATGGAATGAATGAGGCAAGCACACAAATGTCACCAGAAAAACAGTACTTCGCTATACATGGCAATTAAGTCATAAAATTTTAACACCCATAATTATAAGTTAGACAAAGATTCAATTTTAAAAAATGGCATGAAAGAACAAATCAGAAGAGGGAAAAGGATAAACGGTGGTAGCAGGATACCTTCTTTTGTCTGTTTTCAGCAGCAGCCAACTGAGCTGACATTCTTTCCTGCATTTTCCTGCAGTGAGCCATAACAGCTTCTAAAATGGACAGAGGGTTCATGCATATCGGCTTCTTTTCTTTGTCACCAGCACCTGCCTCAAAGTCTCTCTGAAGAGCCAGAAATGGGTCACTCAGATTAAATCTTCCATATCGTTCCTGGATAAAAACCTCTTTGCGTCGGGCCTAAAAAAACCAAAACAAAACAAAACATGAAAGACAAAGAAAACTAAATGCATTCTTTGGAGTACATCCCCACATAAAAGAGACTTTAAATACAGGGAAAGTTATCTTATTAATGTCTTTAAAATATTTCTTTAGTTAGTTATTTAAAATCACTAAAAGAAATAATCAGACATGCAGCATGCAGATTTCATCAGTCAGTACAATTCACTACATAAAACCCCCTTCTCCTCCTCAATTCAATACATAACTATAATTCTGGTGCTGTTTGAAAAGTATCATAAAAATAACATCTTGTATACTGGCTGATAGAAAGGGTTGAAAAACATTCTAAAGTTTTATATTTCTGTGTGATTAAGATGATGCTAGTAAAAGATCTGAAAACATGATGCATGCATTTACTGTAGTACCAAAACAAGTATTTTTCAAACAAAAATTGATGGCAAGTTTACACACATAGAGATTTTAATAAGTAATAGCAGACTAGCAGAGAGCAAAAATACCACCAAGGCTATTCTGAAATCTGATACTTCTCATCTCAGTTCAGGAAGAACTTCATGATCATGCTTCTTCATAGCATTATTTTAAAACAATTACATTTACAAAGTACAGTACAACACTTTATAACAAAAATACTATACAATGACTAGTGAGGTAGTTTTTCTTGACAAATTTGTAGTTCCTGAGCCCAATATGAAAACAAGATCAGATTCATATTATACGTTTAAATCACAGTACACAGAGAAGTACTGATTTCTAACATTCTTCATAGAAAATTCTGTTCAAAAATCTCAGGCTTAAAACATATCTAACTTTTTTAGGGGAAAGAAAACCAAAGAAAACATAAAAAAAAACCCAGAATTGCCACCAGAAGATCCAGAATTTGGTGGTGGTGTCATGCTTGGAACAGAAGGAAGCAAGCATTATAGCATGAAATTGGGAAGAAAATGAAGGCTAGTTGCCTTAAAAATTAAAACAGTCACCTTACAGAGACTTCAAAAAAAAGAGAAACATGAGCCTGCCCCACAGCGCAGAGAAGCACGACCAGAAAGAAGAATCCCTCCAAAAGTAGGTAACAACATTTATCTGGGATCTTATTCAAATCCAGTTTTAAAGAATAAGTAAAAAGAAGAAGAATAAGCCAATTCTGAGATACAAAAGAGCAGGAACAGGCCTAATGGTTACCAAATGGATTTGTAGATCATTTGGAAAGCTCAAAGTTAAAATTTTAATACACAAAACAGTTATAAAATGTAACATATTTCAGGGTAAGAGAAACCAAAGAAGGTAAGAACTATGTTAGCAAAACATACCTTAGAGAATGCCCAATTTTTTCCTATATATTGTCTACAAAGTTAACATGTGGCAAATTCACAGGCAAAAGAAAATTTGACTGCAACAGAAACAAGTGTTCCTATGTATTGTGATGCTTGAAATATTTTCAGTCTATTTTTCAATTTAGTAGTATAAATAGAACTTCAAAATATTTATTTTTAAAAATGGTCTTTGAGGCATAACTTCATATAAAGCCTAGTGTTCATTCAGACCTAAACTCTAGCTAGGCTTACAAAGTCAGGAAGCAATTGGTTGAAAAGGCAAAAATAAGCTGTTAGAACCTAGTTATTTTTTATAAATTGCCTTGCAAATAAACCCTAATTAATCTAATATTTTAATCCTTTAATTTTGAAATTACATTTTCAAATAAAATAAAATAGCTAGTTCCAAAGGTAATATTACAAAGCCAGCAGGGAGGAAATATATTTTTGGTTCCTGTTTCTGTATGTTGAAGTTATTGAATGTTACACAGCTTGGGAATTCAATCTTCCTGTAGCGGAAGCAATCAAAACAAAAAGCTTGACCCCAAAACAGATCAAAGTGCTAAGCAACCAAATAAGATGACAAAACCAATGTCCTGGTTTTGGCTGAAATTTTCTTCCTAGTAGCTGGTCTAATTCTGTGTTTTGGATTTAGGATGAGAATAATGTGGTTAACACAATTATGGTTTAGTTACTGCGGTCAAGGACTACTCAGCTTCTCATACTGTCCTGCCAGCAAGGTAGCTGGCGGTGCATAGGAAGCTGGGAGTGGGCACAGCCAGGGCAGCTGACCCCAACTGGCCAAAACAAAGGGATATTCCATCTCATATGTCATCATGTTTATTATATAAGAGGGGAGATTTGGCTGGGGGACATCATGGCTCAGTGGGTGGTGAGCACTTGTGCTGTACACCGCTTTTTTGGTATATCATATGTCATCATCATCATCATCATCATCTTCCTTTTTCTGTCCTATTAAACTGTTTAATTTCAATCTGTGACTTTTATTTTTTTCTGATTCTCTAAGCAAACAGCTCTGTTGTTGTTCTAGTTGCCTGTCAGGTTAAACCACAACACACAAACAGGTTAAGAATTTTAACAGAGGTGGAGGCACAATATTTCTATATTCCATATAGAAATTATCAGATGTGTAAAACTGCTTAGTTTATCTAAAATGAGCTATAAAAGTAAAGAAAATATCACTCATGTAGCAGCACAGGTGTAAATAAATAAATAAGTAATCCTCCATCCTTAAATCCAGAAACCAACAGCAAAAAGGAAAGCCAAGTAGATTAGCTGACCTCAGAGGTAAAGGCAACCACTAATGTCTTTAAGGAAACAAAGGTTAACAACCAGTGAAATAATGTGTATTTTCCAATTTTTTGTATGACACATGACTAGCTGTCCTCTGAGCACACTGTTCGTATGTAATGCAAACAGGTCATAATCTCAGACAAAGCAAAACCAGAAAAATTAGTCATATAGGCAGCAATATAGTCACAGCAACATAGAGTCATATAGACACACCAATGATGCCCTCCTCCTGCCAAAAGACTTTTTAAGTTTTGGTGCTGCTACTTTGGAACTGGAGCTGTTTAATAAACACCCCTGAAAGTATCAGGATGATAAAGGGGGAAATTATCCCAGACGTGTGTTAGAATTGCTCTTCAGGGCCACTAACTTCAGTTAAAAGATAAAAAAGCAGTCAATTGTGGTGAACTCTTGATTATTACATATTCAGACAGTTAAGCTTGTGCTGTCAGTCTGGACTGCACAGCAACTTGTCCATGGCCCTTGTACTTGGCAGACATCATAAGGATCCTAGAAAGTGATGCGAGGGAGGTTCATGTAGGTAACAGTGACGCAGAAACAGAAGACATTTTGAAGACAAAATTAAGCCTACTATTTAAGTTGTTCATTACTGCACAGTGACATATCATTCTCTGAAATGTTCTCTAACACGTGCAACAATTAATAAGCAAGGCAAAGGTTCAGTGTTCACCTGCCAAGATGTAAGGGGACTGGGTATTTGGATTCGTTAAGGAAAAGATGACACTGTACAGATGAGCTTCATTTGCATGACAATCAAAACAAACCACTGGCATTAAGAATTAAAGAAGCTACAAAAAATCTGAAAGCTAAAGGGTGTGGAGAAACCAAAAGGTCTTGAGCACACATGGCTTCAGATGACTGATACAGGCTGAAGCCCTAACTGTACACACTCAAGCACAGGGTGAAACAGACTGGCAGCTCTCAAACCATAAACAATGAAGCATCTCAGCATACTTCCAACTCAAAAGGAAGCTAATTGCAAAATATTAAACCAAATGTTCCCATGTTTCTAAATATATAATATAGGATGAAGAGATGAGGATGCATGACTTCAAATGAAGAATAAAAGACAAAGCAGAAACTTTGTACAAGGGAGACAATGATCAGTTCCCTGAAGCTTAGGCACAAAGGGGCAGAAATATGAGCTAGGCTGTAGTGGTGGAGGAGTGATATTATACACCAGGGAAAAGTTACAATTCAAGTTAGATAAATAACATTCCCATAATTTGAAATTACTAGCCTAAACAGGAGACATCTCCATTAAGAACTACACTATCTACCAGATGCTTGATTAGATTGCAACTGCAACTATGATCTGCTGAGGAAAATGTGGGAGGCAGGAAACACTGCAGTGATGGGCCAGGTGCAGTGCCTTCCACACAGCCTGGACAGATATGGCATCAATAAGACTAACTTTTTAGACAACATTAGTGATTGCTTCAGGAAACCCATGAATCCAGGTTATTCAGGACCAAAAAGCCAAGGCTCTGAAGAGTTGCAAAGGGTCTCTGGATACTGAATGACTGGGTGAGAAAATGACATCTGAAATTCAATGCAGAGAATCATAGTAGTGCACATCAAACAAATGGATATGCATTTTACAGATACAACACCACAAGCTAAATTCCATGTTACCAATGACAAGGTTTTAGTTATAGCAGAGACTGTGTAAGGTTATGTGACAAAGCTCATCTGCACACCCATAAAAGAGGCCCAGAGACTCAACGGCAGAAGCAGCAGCACAAAGAATACCTTGCCAAGATATTCCCTGGTCCATCACAGCATCATCATTCCATCCCTGGGCTGACTCCACCAGCCCACAGAACCACAGAGGCAGACCACGGCAGGCAGGCACCCCAAGGACTCCTGAGGAATGAACACCTTGTCTGGGCTCTTCCCAGGGTGTACCAGGAGAGCCTCAGCTCCACTGGCAATGGAAAAGGTGAATATGGAGTCACAGTTTACTTATCTAACACAAAGATTATGGAGAGTTAGGTAGCTGCATGTATCCATTGGATTCTTGGCTAGATGGACTGCAGATCTGACGTAACCTGACTATTATATCCTCAAACACAGCTCACATAAAAACAAAAAGCAAGAAGAAAATTGACTATACTGAAGTCTCAATAGATAATGCAACTTCCATCAACACTTTTCTGTATTCTCAATTTTTATTGTTCTCTCAGAAGCCACAGTGTTGGTCCTAAGACCCATCTAATAACAGACTACAGTGAACTCTGGCTATCTGTGCTCTGTACCAAAGGTGACATTTTGATGAGAGCACAATCACTTTATGTTCCCATTTAGCCTCAAACAAATCAGTAGGGGTGAACAGAGCTTCATGTTGTCTCCATCATCTACCACTCCTTCCTTAGCATGTGTGTCAACAGTAATCAAGCACTGACACAGCCTTTCACTGTACATGAGACTTGGTACTCTGATAAACTGAAACCCAGTTATTTCTTGGGTATTTCCCGTATTTAGTTGTCACGTCACAGAAAAATAAAAATACAAAGCAGTTTAAATAAAGATGCTTTGAATAAAACAACACAATAAGAAATTCACTGAACAAAGAATGTCAAAACACTAACTGAGGGTGCAAAGACACCAAAGAAGTACACCAAACCACCAGAGGCTTTCACAAGTATGGCACTGTAGCATTTCTACAGCAGGAACTGCAAAACAATACATGAATATTCATCCGTGTGGATATCTGTAGAAATATTCTTAATGCCTTTTCTGCCTTTCAGAAAATATTCAATTGCTTTTAGGTCATAAGAGGTTCAGAAGCTAAATGAAATTTGATAGGAAAATGAAAAGATTTTTAACTTTAATGTGAAAATTATGCTTAGACCATCCACTTTCCTGTTAACTTATTGCTAACAGGCTTTTAAAGTTTTAAAATCTGCAGAAATATACCCTTTTGGATAATGCATCATAATGCAGCTGAGTGGGTTTTTTTAAGCCTGAAGAAGTTAATACAAAATCTCCTTGCAAATCACCCTGTTTTAATTTCTTCTGAATCGTACTAAACAACACCTACACACTTTACAGTGTGTTCTACTGGCAATACAAATAGCAAGGGCTATTAGAATGTCATTATTTAATGACTATTCATGGTGATGTGGAAGGTACGTGCCTACCGGCTGCACCAGACCCCAGTTCAGGGGACCTGATACCTACAGATTCCACATGGCGAAGTCTTCCATGGTAACAACGGATTAAAGAACTGATGTCCTGTGTGTTAACGCTCCATCGCCACGAAGCACTCGCTCACTGCTACCAGGGAAGCTCCCTGTGGGACAGGGCTAGGGGAAAGGAACAAACAACAATGCCCAGGCTTCTTTTCCTTGACAACGTTTCTGCAAGATCCGTTCCACAATCTTCTTCCCAGCCAAGAAACAGATGTGCCAACATATCTAAGGGGGAAGCATGGTGCAATGTGGTAACACATTGGGGAAGAAAGGGAAAAAGATGATAAATTGGAATACATTAAGCTAACATTGTTAGCAAAGATTATCTCTCATGAAGCTAATGTTGGATATGTTTCATCTTTTAGGGTGTTTTCATATAGTTTCTCTAGCCCCTAGATAATACTTCTGTTCCTTTTTACTCAACCAGAATACATCAGATGGGAGAAAGAGAAACACTAGAAGCACAAAATTTTCCTCTTACATCATCTTTCAGCACTAAATTTCAAGTCATAAGACCCAGTAGCAATATCAAGATATCTGCTTTTTATGGCACTCGTTATCTGAGGAATATACAGTCTAATGTCATACGGGTAATTAATCCTTTAAAGTAGTCTCTGCATAATTTGGTGTCTGTGCTATAACACCACTAGGACTGTTTCATATATTAATTTCAATTGCACAGCAATATACACAGAAGATAAGATTTAAAATAAGCTGTGAATAAAATGCATTTCAAAACCAGACAGAAAATGCACTCACTATCATGACACCACCACAGCATTGTGAAAGGTGTTATATGAATTTATAAAACATCGGCTTTGTTTTTCTGTACATAACCATTTTCTCAGAAACTAGCCTTCTAATGGCAGGACTGGGTTTGCAAGTATTTAAAGATATAAACAGATGCCCAAGGGAAACATTACCTGTGCCAACAGTACACTGAATTACAACTTAAGGCTTAATTTATATCCTCCAACAGGTATCTGCTAATGAAAACTGACAGTAAGCCCACACAAATCAAGAGATAACTCAAACCAAAGAAAAAATCTTTAAATAGTTCATTAAATTTACTGCCATGAAAGGGTAAAAGCTTTAACTTATTTACAATAGCTTTTGAATTCAGTCCAATAAAACCTCACATTTATACAGAACTTTTAAAACCTTACACAGATCTGAAACATTAAACAAGGAGACTAAAACAAGAGTGCAACTGCTACTTAACAAGAACAGAACCCCAAAGTTTCTTTACGGCAGGTTGGTCTGTAACATTGTGTTAGATCAAGGATGGACTACAAGTTTATACTAAAAAATATACACTAGAACTGAAAAACATCTTCAGGGATGAGCGAAAGATGATCAAAAAGTACAACACAGCTTCTCTTCATGAAGAGCTAAGTAGAAATAGGACTTTTCAGTGTAAAATAGAGACAACCAGGGAGAAACCTGCTAGAGGTCTGCACACTGATAACATGACCTAATGAGGGAAATTTGAAGTGGACACAAATTCTTCTTGGTAGTAAGAGCAGATAAGCAGTGGAATGTGCTGCCCACAGAAAACATATAACCTCTGGGATGGATTTCCAAAACTACATTGGATAAGGCCATCAGCAACTCGATCCATATTAGATATTAGTCCTGCTTTAAGCAGAAGACTGGACTGAACAATCTTTTGGGGTGACTTTCAACCCAAGACTGTTATTTTTTATCTTGCAGATGCTAGCAATCTTCTCAATGAACAAATGACAGAAATGAATTCATAGAGGAAGGAAAAACATTCAAATACTTATTGGTGGAACAAGTCTTATGTCTTGTTTATGATAATGAAAACAATGTTTACTGCTTAAAAAACAGAACTTTCAGTCTGTAATATTTTCAAAAGTAAAAAGCCAGCACTGAACAATCCTAGGGATTACACAGCTGTGCAACACAAGGGGAAGGTTTACTCTCCAGTTTTCTCTCCGAGGTCTGGAGCCAACAAGAATCTGGAAGATCAAGCTATAAGATAAATTGCTGCTTATTACTCTCTCAGGAAGCCAGTCTCCTACTACATACAGTTAGACACCTCAATCACCCTATACCATCTTTTTACACGCTATTCAAGTCACCTCTGTGAATCCATCCGCCAGCTCCCTCCTGGATACTTCCATCTCTCAAGCTGACCCTTTGCAGTCACTGACCCCATTTATCTACTGGCAGATGAAGACTGGCATCGAGGTTTGTGGGGAGAGGAACAAAAGCAGTGGAGCTGTCTGGATGATGGACTGTGGGGAAAACTGAAAATCCAGTATAAGATCTGGCTTGCAGTGTCTTGTTTCTTATGTTCCACTTCAGAAGAAAAAATACATCTATTTTCAGTGACCAAACTCAGAATTATGTAGTCTACTTACATTCCCCCACCCCCGCTATTGAAACAACAATGTAAAGGGGCAGGAAAGCCTTCAAATAGTATCCATCTTACTGTGGAATTACAGCATTTAAAAAAAACAATTAATCAAATTAATTTAATTTAATTAATTAAAATATGAGCAATTAATCTATAAGAAATAAACTCAATAAGGAAAAATGACAAATTAATTGAATAGATTATACTGTTAATTTTCTTTTGGTAATAATCTGCCTTGTTATTAGTTGCATGTTTGATGAAATAATTTTTCATAATCAGTAACAGGGTATATAAGCAACAATATTTTTAAGGTTAATACTGCAGTTTTCCCCAACATATCTCAGAGTTTCCTCTTCAAGTTAACCTGCCAAGTTAAGAGTTCAGCAAGTCCAAGTCTTCCATGCAGCAAGTGATGATAAACATCAAAATAGGACTGCATGTTCTACACTGCTGTGGAACAATGGAACTGAATTAAAGCTACCACAGAATCCTTAAACAAAATTTCCTTCCTTTCAAGTGCGTTTGTTCCTCTGATTAATTTCCTTTTCCACATATACTAAAATTGTTTCGACAGATGTTGATAAGTTCATATTAATATTTTCTCCTGACATATGTATTAGGGAGTGATAAAAAAATTCCTAAAACAAACCAGTACGTAGGAGGAGTCAGTAAAAGCTTACTTTATGTGTTATGTTAAAGACGAGAGTGCACCCTTCTTTCTAACTAAAACTGAAAAGGTAATAGATTTTTTTAAAAGAGGAAGATGACTGAAAGAGAAGATGTTTATAAATCTTACTCAGTGGCATTTATAAATGTCTTCAAATGATTTTCTGAGGCTACTCTTTCAAGCGAAAGAGAATTTTCAATGAGTACATACTCATAATAAAAGCAGTACTTTCAGAGATCCCAGCACAACACTGGGGTGGAGGCCAGGGATAGGATGTCTCTCTACTATTAATTGACTGTTTTAAAGAATGCTAGTAATTTTGTTACACAGAAGGGTTTGGGGGCGCTTTTTTTTTTTGGGGGGGGGGGGGGGGTTCAATGACTGCTGAAGAAATGATCCCCTGCAGCATGATTGCTGTCAATGAACATGTGATGCTCAATTTTGCCTCACAGTCCAGGGCTGCTGGTGACAGGGTACACCTGTCTCAAAGAGGGAAAAGGATCTTTGCACAGGAGTTAGCAAGGCTCACTGATGATAGACCACTGACGTGGTACTTAACCACACATTTATTTCAGAAAATAATACAGGTTTTAATGCTGATAATGAGCCTCAAGAGACATAAGGTTTCTGCTTACTTTGAATAACTCTCATCTAGACTTCTTTTGCATGTTCAAATTTATAGTTCAAATTAATGCAAATTGATTCATAATTCTTTGCATGAAAATCTGTCAACCATTCTTCTGAACTGCTGAAGGAACTCTGACTTTAACCAAAAAGAGCACTTCAACCTCCATGCTTAGTGGTCAAAAGGTTTCTTGAACTCAGAAGATACCAAAGGCAAAACAGAAAAAACTCTAACTAAATAATTTTGCATTTCTTTTTCATTTACAACATTTGGATTTTCATATTTTCAAGCTATCAAAATCTCAAAGTATCATCCCATACTATGGCATTTAAAGGAAAAGGTACGCAAATTATGAGCTTACAATGCAATCCTCAGGCACAGTCATGAGTTCACAAAGGGAAAGTCCTGTTTAACTAATCTGATGTCCTTATAGGATAAGGTCACCTGCCTAGTGGATGAAGGAAAGCTGTGGATATAGTTTTTCTGGATTTTAGTAAGACTTCTGATATGGTCCCGCACAGCATGCTTCTGGGCAAGTTGTCCAGCTGTGGGATGAGCAGGTTCATGGTGCACTGGGTGAAGAAAAGATCTCAAAGGGTTGTAGTGATGGGGCTACAACTGGCTGGTGGCTGGTCACCAGCAGTGTTCTTAAGTATTCAGTTCTAGGGCCAGTTCTGTTGAATATATTTATCAACGACCTGGCTGCAGTTGAATGCACCATTAGCATATTTGCTGATGATACCAAACTGGGAGGTGCAGTTGACTCCTGAGGGACAAGTTGCCTTGCAAAGGGATCTAGATAGATCTAGCATTTCTTCAGTAAGAGGCTAATCAAACAGCCTTCTCCTCTAGTATCAATAGAGATTTATTTGAGATATAGTAAGAATTCAATGTTTTCAAATGATTTCCAGTATTCACTGGAAGATAAATTATGAAAGTCATACATAGTACCGCCAAGAATAATTTTATTCATGCTGCTACCTGTATTGAAAATGCCGAATGAACAAATAGATCTAATGAAACAGATTTGTTTTCTAGAATAGAACATTTTAAATGAAAAAGAATACTCATCCACATCATACATTTTGGGCTTTATATGATTTATTAAAACTTTAAAGCAACATTCTAGCTGGCACTCTACAGATACCACTACCTAAGTTAGCAATTTAGAAATTGTGATATGACAGCTTATAATTCCATAATATCTAGCTGAAGTTTTACTCTGCTATTCCAAAGAGAAGTCCCTATAATCACTGTTGCTCTATTTTCTCAAACTTTCCATTTATTTGTACAAATGGATGGCTGGCTTTTATAAGGGACCTGCCAGAGCTTCCAAGCCAGACACCTCTTACCTGGAGAACTGCAGGTGGAAGGACCTATATACCAGTCAGAAAGGCATCAAAACAGAGTGGGAGACAGAAAAGCATGGAAACACATACACCCAAGTAATGGTTACTATGGGAGTATTTTTACAAGTTTCAACAGGACCCAAATCAAGTCTCTTACTCATAATTATTTTCTATACATTACTATCTTAAGTTATTTGGAAGAACCAAGAACAAACTTTATGCATTTTTTCTTCAGCAAGAGCAACACAAAGAGACACAGCAGCAAAATCAATTCACAATAATAAACATAGTTGATATTCTGTGTTACAATCAACAAAATTAACTGTCCCATTTATTGACATAGCGTGAATATCCTATGTATGTTCCCTTCAGTAAAAACGATAAATTTCAGTTAACATAATAATACAGATAGGATGACCCAGATACATTTCTCATTGTCCACAACGCAAGTAATGATGGCAAACAGATAAAGCATTTTAAACAAGTCACTCTAGAAAAGAAAGCTGACATGAGAGGGGAACCTCAACCCATCCCACTCCTACTAGGTGGATGCCAGTGCCAGCAATACTGAGCTGGGGGAAAGGTCACAGCTCAGCAGAACATCTGAAGTGCTGCCAAAGGAATCCCAGCCAGTAAGTCAGCTTCAGCAGGGGCCCAACTGAAATGCCTCTATGGAAACACACATGGCATGAGGAACAAACAAGAGGAGTTGGAGATCTGAGCACACATGCAGGGCTGTGATCTTACCAGTACCACAGAGGCATGGTGGAATGGCTTCTACAATTGGAGTGCTGGAATGGAAGGATGAAGGCTCTTTAGAAAGGAGGTGTTGCCTTCTGCGTCAAGGACTAGGTGGAGTGTGGTACAGTTGACATGCTGGAGGGAGCGCTGTGATGAGGCCCCAACTTGAGTCCAGAGAAGGGCCACAAAGATGTTCAGAAGGCTGAAGCACCTCTCCAGTGAAGACAGGCTGAGACTGTTGGGTTTGTTCAGCCTGGAGAAGAGGAGGCTCCAGGGAGACCTTATAGCAGCCTTCCAATACCTGAAGCCAACAGGAAAGCTGGAGGGGAACTGTTTACAAGGGCACGGAGTGACAGGACAATGGGTAATGGCCTTCTGCTGAAGGAAGATAGATTTAGATTATATATAAACTCTTCACTGTGATGGTGCTGAGACACTGAAACAGGTTGCCCAGAGAAGCTGTGGCTGCCCCCTCCCTGGCAGTGTTCAAGGCCACGTTGGATGGGGATTTGGGCAACCTGGATAGTGGAGGACATTCCTGCCCATGGCAGGGGGTTAGAACTATACGATCATTAAGGTTCCTTACAACCCAAACCATTCTATGATTTGTCACAGTTGTATTATTCAGAAAGATCACAGAAACCAAGAAACAGCACCAACATGATGATGGAATTTTTTTTTTCTTATTTTTACAAATAGCGCGTGTCTCTCTAATCACTAGTTTAAGATGGATTATGCAGAAAGATCACACTAAGATGTGAGGAATTAAGTGGGAAAGGCAATGCAATTATTCAAATAAGGAACAAGCAGAGTACTTTCAGTTTAATTAGTAGTTACATGCCTTGCAACAATGAAGATATTCAGATCTTATGTGGGAAACAAAAAGATACTATTAGTTTGATAGTCACTGCTGGGAAGGACCAGAGTGAAAAGAATTCTTGCAATACAAATCCACAGAGTTTTCATACTAGAAAACTAGTTTGTTTCATACTTGTAGCCTCCAGTTTTAGGACAGGCTGGAACAAGTTTATCTACCCAAGCAGTGAAGCTTAAGCTTAGTAAAACAACATATATACAGGTAAAACAACACATATACAGAACTGTTTTAATATGGTTCACCAAAAGTTTTTCTTTGCTTAGTGCTCAGTATCTCCCTTTGGTAAATAGCAAGTAACTATCACAAGGAGTGATGTAACACCACTGAAAACCTATTTTGTCATCAGCTTCTAGAAGAGGCGTTCATATGTATCAAAATACCAGGATCCCTCAGATCAACAGTCAGTCTGCAGGCTACTGCTGCTACATCTCCAAAATCTGTGGAAAAGGTGAAGACGTGGTCGTGGTTCTATTTATAGAATCATAGCATTTTCTTGTCTGGATAGGACCCTTTGGATCATCAAGTCCAACCATCACCCTAACCTGCCAACCACCACTAAACCACGTGCCTAAGCACAACTCAGTAAATCACAAGCAATGATCAGATGAGCAAGGACACAAACTGTAGATAGTTACCTCTCAAAAATTTAGTAAAAATTAAATTTTTGCAAAGAAATTGAAACATGCAAAAATGATAACACAAAGAAGGCATTAACTAACTTCTATTTCATGGGTCACTTCTGCCATCAAGGCCAAAACATGCCACCATACTGTCTATAGCAACAACCTGCTGTTACAGTTTAACATCTTCTGCTCTTCCTTTTACCTAATCACTATTTTTCAAAGACACCTGCTACTGAACAGACTGTCTTACTGGCTGCCAAAAACCTCTATGACTGCCTTCTGTGTGCTCTTCGTTTCATTGTTTGGTATGAGAGCTCCACAGAATTCCTAAGTATAGAAGAAGCTCAGATTTGCATTTTAAATTCAAGCTTTGTGCAATTACTGCAGGTAAGGGTCTTCATAATTTATAGGTAGTGTAGCTTCCTTTCATGGATTACACACACAGTTTTAATACCTATCCATCAATTTGAGAATAACTAATCTAGATGGACTAATTCCCTTTTTTTCCTGATAGCTCACTGGTTTCTTCCCCTCTAACCCCCAAGTTCATTCTAGCAAGTTAATTTTCAAGGAATAGCTCATTCATTACTGAAAATGCAGAGCCAGGCATGAAAGGCGCTACATTATGCATAGTTATTCCAGTATACAGGCCTGTCAAAATTCAGATTCAGGAAGATAGACTATACTTAAAATTCAGGCAGAACTAACTCCCACATCAGAGATCTTTTTATACTCATCTTTTTATAAATTTAGTCTTTTTATAAACTTACATTCTCTGAGCATCTAAACTAATGAACTCTCATTTCCCCTAACAACTCTGTAGTCTACAGTTCATATGCAGTGCTCAACAAGAGACACCACAAATCTCTGTCTTTCCTTTAATTAAGGCCCCACCAACAACAGTCTGACTTTTCTTACCCATCTGTCCAGTTTTATGACACTACCTATTTCTGAAATGCTTAGCATTTTGTCACATTTTCCAGAAACTCGCTAAAAGATTCAACAGACACAGGTACAAACTCATACACAGAAGATGAGCTTTCCTTTCTTATGAAGTTATGCTAAAAATTAAAAACAGTATGGCTTTACAACACTGAAAAAACACCTACAACCAAAGTCACCCTGCCTTTCTTATACTGTCTTCCTGACACAGACAGTACATACACATAATCTGTTCCTTAAGCTCAAGATCAGAGAAGAGGCATAGCTTTGACAGAAGTTGATACTGTAGTCAATTTTAGTTAAACAGAAATATATCCATTGTTAATATTGACAATTACTTTTGCCTTTTTTTTTTAAGCTAGTGATTGTTATCAATGATCCAAAGAAGTTGTTCAAAGCCTACTCAGTGTGGTAAAATAAAGGATCTAGTATGATAAAAGCTTCCACTTTTTTTTATACCGCAGAAGCAAAAATAATATAAATTTTAATTTGGCCATTCACCATCTAAAGCAATTTACACAGGCAAATAAAGTTATTAAAAAAATAAACAACAATCCCAATTAAATTAGGCTTTTAAATTTTAGATGAAAAAGAACCTACTAATGATTTATTTTTATGAGAAAACCACTAAGAGCAACATTTAATATTTGCAATTCCCTACTTGAAACCTAACACTAGCACTTCATCACATGAGGGTCAATGCACTCCAAAAAATCTAAAAAGCAGGCAGATACAGCAACCACTTTAGGACTGGAGGGGAAAATAACAACACACCAAAAAAAACTCAAAACAAATGAATGCTGTATTTGAGGTCACAGTTGCGGGAGGCCAGACCTGTGCTTTGATTATGTGGTCACATTACCTCCACATTAGGAATATATTTTCCCCTTATTATGGGCAGACAATTTATTTGGCTAATTGAGCTATATGCATTCCCAATAGCAATTAAACAGCATGTTGTTTCTCATTAATGAAAAATCTTTAATGATTTAAATGTTAATCTGAATTTAACTTTAATTGCAATGACACCCTGATAATGTAGGTACTAAAATAAGAAATTACAGATTAAAAAAAAAAATTAAAATCTTACGTCATCTAGTGTAGGAGCTATACCAAAATCAGAGTGCTAATGAGAAAGATTTATATAAACACCACCTCCTTTGAGGTGCATCCTCATGCTGCCCTCCATGGCAAATTAACTGGTCATTTGGTGAATAATTCTGACAATCTGAGCCCTCCTCATGACAAAGGTCTGCTCTTCCAAGGCCATTGGTCCTCACAGAGCTGAGCTTGTCCAGAAACTTAAATTCTTCTGGTTAGTAATTATAAAAAGTAACTTTTTCAAATATGAATTTCTCCAACTTCCAAATCCCATCAGTGTTCAAATAAATTCATAAAAATACTGTGAGTTCTGTACTGTACCAATCAGAGTGCACTATAACAAATTTATACATGTTAAGGGGAAAAAAAAATCCCTCAGCTTTCTATGTTTATATCAAAGCATCACTTAGTGGTTAAGGAATTGGCTGGACTGTCACAAGAAGAGTTGTGGTCAACAACTCAATGTCCAATTTGAGAGATATGACAAGTGGCGTTCCTCAGGGTTTGCTACCATGACCAACACTGTTTAACATCTTTATTGGCAACATGGACAGTGGGATTGAGTGCATCCTCAGCAAGCTTGCTGATAACACCAAGCTGTGTGATGCTGTTGACACACTGGAGAGAAGGGATGTCAACTGGAGGGACCTTGACAGGCTTGAGTGGCAGACTTGTGCGAACTGCATGAAGCCCAACAAGGTCAAAGTGCAAGGTCTTGCACATGGCGCAGGGCAATCCCAAGCACAACTGCAGGCTGGGTGAAGAATGAATTGAGCAGCCCTGAGGGGAACTGGTGGATAAAAAGGAAGATATTATTGCAGCCTTTCAGTACCTGAAGAGGCCTACAGGAAGCTTACAAGGCAAAGTAGTGATAGGACAAGGGGTAGTGGATTTAAACTGAAAGATGACAGGTTTAGATTAGATATTAAAAAGAAATTATTAATTGTGAGGGTGGTGAGGCCCTGGCACAGGCTGCCCAGAGAAGCTGTGGCTGCCCCCTCCCTGGCAGTGTTCAAGGCCAGGTTGGATGGGACTTAGAGCACGCTGGTCTAGTGGAGGGTCTTTATTCTCCTTGGACTGCACATTTCTGAAAGCAAGCTTTAAATAAGCAGAAAAAGTTATGCACACCTTAAAAGTGCCAAATGAGGAGTTAGCTATCTTTTCTGATGGCTAATAGCACGAAAACAAACTAAACTGAGTGTCATAAAATACAAATTAATTTTATGAGACAATGAAAACATTGTAATAAACAGCCAGAAGACAAGCATCTGGAGACAATACAATTCTGAAATCTAAGGGCATTGTCTCCCTATCAAAAAAGCAATTATTCCAACAGTACCAGCTGATGCAGGGTATCATTTTAGAGTTTAATTTCTTTCACTGACACCTCAAACTACACATAATTTTACCGCTATTTTTTAAATAATGGAACAAAAGAACACACAGAAGTTATAAAATCACAACACATTCAGAAGAGTATTATTTTAGATTTCTATGAGCTATTAAGCAGGGGAGTTTGCTGCATATGTACGACTGACACTCAATCCACAAGAACAAAGATATCTTTTCTGCTTAATCCATCAGATCCCCACAGGCAAATCTCACTTTTACAATATATCAACAAGCATGAAACTGTAATCCTGAAAAAACAAATTTCTGAAATAAATGAAAAGAATTGAAAAGAAGAATTTTAAAGTTTAAGTAATAACTTCATAATACAGCTATATATACATTATAAACATGGCATGAAAAAAACCAAAACTAGTAAGGCACAAGTTCCAACACTGTATTTTATCAAAAAAATACTGGTTTTGCTCTTTAGTTCTTAGAGGAGAAATATTTTCAATAGATACGTAAGTGCTGTTTATTGCAAAAATTTAATCCTGCAAAACATGTACAGATAAGGGCACACACATTTACGAGTGATACAGTTAAATTATTATAGATAAAATCTGAAATAAGAACCTCATGAATGAATGGTTACTTTCTAAGAGAAAATTAAAAGATCTATTTCTATAGTCTTACAAAAAGACCAAGAACATATAAAACTGCTTAATAAATGTACGTACCACGGTGACTGAAAAATGACAGGAAGGCCACTTAATATAAAAAGACAACTGTAGTGGTTTGACCCTGGCTGGAGGGCAGACTCCCACCAAAGTCTCTCTATCACTCCCCTCTTAGCTGGACAGGGGAGAAAATACATGTTGAGAGGCTTTGGAGTCGAGATAAGTAGAGGGATAGATCATTCTGCAATTAGTATCACAGGCAAAGGAGACTCAACACAGAAAAAATGAAAGACAACTCTCTAATATATTACACTACACACACACAGAAACCAGAGTCAGATAATGAGAAGTACAAAGAGCTCTTAAAACACCACTCCCTGCTCACTCCCTTCTTTGCAGATGTCACTGTATTCATGATGTTTTTTTCTCCCCAGGATGGCACAAGCGAAAGGGCAGGGGAAATAGGGAATGGAGGCTTCAGTCTTTGGTCAGTTTGTCATGAGTTGTTCTCCTCCTTAGGGGAGGGGGACGTGCATCTTCTCATATTCTTTCCCTGTGCCAGCGTGGGGTCCACCCACAGGAGACAGTCCTCCATGACCTTCTGAACATGAGTCCTCTCTCATAGGGCCTTGGCTCTTCACCAACTGCCCCAGCATGGGTCACTTCTAGAAACTCATAAAATGTCTCTCAGTTTCTCGGTCCCAGACTGCTGATCCCAGCCTGGTCCCCCACAGAATCGCGAGCATCCTCAGTAAACCTGCTCCGGTGTGGGCCTCTCTCTCTCTGCCTCTTATCTCTCTCTGCCTGGTGCTGCCAGGGGCTTGCTCCAATGTAGGTCACAGATTCTTTCATACTCCTCCACCTGCTCCATGGTGGGCTCCTGCCTGGCTCAGGTACCTCTCCATGGGCTTCAAGCGGGATCTCTTTGTCATCCATGGGCTGCGGGAGGCCACCTGCTTCACCATGGTATTCTCCACAGGCCACAGGGAATCTTCTCTCAGAGCCTGCTTTCCACTCCTTGTTCACTGACCTTGATGTCTACTAAGCTTCTTACATCTTCTCACTCCCTTCTCTGGTGACAAAATGTGTCTGTTTGCATTCTTCTCTCTCTAAAATGTGATTCCCGGAGGAGCTGTGACTGGCGCTGATTGGCCCGCCCGGCCTTGTCAGTAACAGGGTTTGGGAGTTTGACCTTGGGATCACAGCTGGGATTTGCTTTGTTGGACACTTAAGAAGCTTCCAGCTGCTTCTTAAAGAAGCCACATTGCAAAAACACCACAAGACCACACATGCCATATAGTTTACAGCTGAAAATTATCAGGCTTTGACCTATCAGAGAAATTAAGTGTTTTAAACAGCCTGGCAGGTAGGACTAAACAAGGAACTCCCCAAATACACACTCACAAGCTTTCCTAATTTTGAAACGGAGACTGATCAGCTTGTAAAGCATAAGAAGTCTTTTCCCTCACACAAAAAGGTTTTAAAGCTACAAGTAGGTATGCCAATCTGTTGAAACAAATCAAAATACCAACTCTAACACAATTTCAGTAGAACTCTCTTTTTGCTCACTTTCATAAAAGGCCTGTATTTGGCTAACTAGTAGCTTATTTTGTGTGCTGCTTGGAGACTCCAGCTGCTAATACTCCTTATCTTGTGGCTTCCAAATGAAGAAGTCAGAGATCCAAAAGTATTGTATTCCAAAGTATCAGGCTACAGCTCTTCAGCAGGTATAAATTCCAAGTTTCCTAGTACTAGTACAGCTAACCAGACAAGTTTCCTGGAAAATTCCACGTGGATTTTGTTCAAAAGATTTTACTACAAAATACAGGAACTGGAAATTGAGATGCAAAAGAAAAAAAAACCACAAAACCCAAAACTAAGCCAATTTTCAACATTTATATACTTTTCTTGAAATTGAGCTACTTTTTATACTGATTTATGTCAATCATCAAAAATACACTGTGTACAACTATACATTTCAGCAGATGCATGGGAATCTGATGTAGACTTTCTCTCTTGTGACAGAAGTATCCCGAATGTTTAATGTTTACCATCATTAATTTCCAAAGTTACAAGAGTCAAAAAAAAA
>VXBZ01005609.1:68807-80452 GCA_013399135.1 Heliornis fulica | reverse complement strand
AAAAAAAAAAAAAAGAGATTCTGGATGTGGTGTGTACATTGCTTCCCCTTTTACAAAGCCTTAAGTGTCAATAAAGGAAAATAAGAGGTAGTAGATCAGGCAAACGAGATGTGAAACTGTAAGACAGCTAGATGAAAAGGCAGTACATTAAAACATATACATATACCTGAAGGCCAAACACCAAACAATTTTATACTGCAGTAATCCCCCTCAAGCATATTGCTTACAGTGGCTTACTGTCATTACAAAATGAAAGTTGCATTTTATAACACAAGTCTATACCTATAAAGGCTTTAGTTATTAATATAGGTACATCAATGACAGCTACTTTAAAGCTCCATTTGCATCAAGTGATCCAAAGCCATCAAAAAACAAATTAAAATTAATTAAATTTATAATTGTTACTGTGACATAACAAGAAAAAAAAAGGTGTTCCCATGATAGTAGATACTCATTACACACACTAATAAAAATTAGTATTAGATACATTTTATTACATTGAGGTTTTGGCTGAAGAGATCTTAAAGGGCATTATTTCCTTCTATCCAACTATGAAGTTATAAATACTTTCAAAGTATGTTTTCCCCCCTAAACCTGCAGTCTGTTTGGCAGTTCTGTTAAACTGTATTCTGCTCCAGATCAATTTTATTGTCATTACAGTAATAAAAATATTTTGATTAAAATAATCTTTTGATTAAAATACAGTTTTGTATGTGCATTTCCAGTCAACTTTCTAGGCTGCTTTTCAGACTGCAATTTTCTGAAGAAGAAAACCAACCTTAACATCTGCCTAGCAAAGCAAAAATCTATATCAAGTACCTGTGAGTGCTGTTAAGAGTATATATCCATATCTCACCTTTTATTTCAAATAAAAAGGCAAACAAAAAAAAAACATAAAAACTTCTCTCTAAGTGCATATGACCATCCAATTTTGTCCCTCCTTCCATCCCAGAAAACAAATGCACTGTATAGACTAGATACTCAAACATATAGACATCAGAACAAATGATTAATGGATTGAAATCCATAATAATGAACTATTCCTTCCTTTCACAAATAACTGACTCTACAATATTAAAGAATTTAAAAAGGAAGTAGTCTTGCAGTTTTCACACTTATTTCTCTGAAACTTTGTTGGTGTTATATACCAAAATTACATAGAATTATTGAACGTCAACAATTAAGCAAGAACAGAGTTTGTGATTACTGAGATTTTGGCAGCCTAAAACTTCAAAAATCATAATTTACTCTTCCACTAATAACATTCTATGTACAATAGAAAGGAAGTGGCAAAAGTAAACCATAACAACCCAGCAACTTACCCGCAAGGCTTCAATTACAAGGTCTCGTGCTTCTAGTTCTCCTTCCATTATACTCAAAAGCATTCGCAGTTCTGGCTTGCTCAAGTTATCCACATCAAACTCTCTTTTCTATAAGAAACAGAACACAGATGAACACACTAACTGACTGGAACAGTTACTGTAGATCTGAAGTATAGACATATCAGCATCATAACTATGAGTTCCTCAAAAATCTCTGTCAAAAGTTGAGGTGGCTTTATTTTTAGTATACAAAGTTGACACTGATAGCAAAAAGCCTGATTCTTGTTATTAGAAGTGAAGAAATTAAAATCCCTCCAGTATGACATTGTTTCGAACCCTAAACTCTTGAAAGGAATATAGACATATCAGTAAAAGAAATCCACTAGACAAACATATATGTGGGTTTTCAATAACTTTTGGACAAGGTACTATATAAAATATTAGTACAGAAATGCCTATCCAAGAGTATTGGATGAAAAGACACTTCAGATAGGAAGAAAACAGCATGGGTAACAAACACTTTTCAAGATGAAACAGCTAAGTAGTGGGGCACCTCTGGAACAAGTTTTATTCAACTTCATCAATAACCTCAAAAAAAAGACAGAGAAGTGGCAGGGACATCTACCTCATGTGGGAATTGGCACATGATTCCTTACTTACAAGGATCACATCTTCATTTTGCCACTAGATATATAAAGCTCTGGTAAACTCATATCTGAAGTACTGAATAAAGTCTTCATCTAAAATTACAGAATTGGTCAAATAAAAGGATAATGAGAGAAAGAGGAAAGACTGCAAGGCTGGAAGAGTGGATTTTGGAGGTGAGATGAGGGTAATGTTATTAATATTTACAGAATCACAATGGTAGTAGATAAGATTCATACAATGTCCTGTTCACCAGTATCCACAATGCTAACACAAGCAGACAGTGAAATTAGAAAGGGATCATTTTATTCCATGTGCTAGCAGATTCAGCTGACCAGCTTTATTCACTGCAAGGGAAATAGTAAGAGCCCTTGTTATGATGCAGATGTGTATCTGAGCAAATCCCTAAGATGCAGATCCTCAGTTATCTTCAGTAAAATCAGTTGCCAAATTAGCTAAACTGTGTATCTGGATACACTGTTTATTTTCCCTGAATGACATCAAATATAAAAGTTGATCTACTCAAGTGCTTAATTGCAGCAAGCTTTGTGCTTGTGCAATTGCACTTCAAGCTACTAACTTTAATTCAGTCAGACAGCAGGACCCACTTATCCATGCTCCTTCTTCTATGAACCACTTCATAATATCTAGCAGTTCAAAGACAGCAATCAATTTACTCATATAACTTTATTATAAAGAAAAACTGACTCTATTTTTCAGGTGGAAAACTGATGTGGAGAATTTTTTTCCAAACAACATGGAAAGCAAGCAGTATAAACCACAATATTCAGCAACAGTCTTTTAAGTCTCCACTCAGTGGTTTAACCACTACATTATCTTCACTTTCTAAAATGTTCTTGCCTCCTCTGACAAAACAAGGCACCCAATGTTTCTGATAGGCAGGGACTAAATTAAGAGAAGCATCCACAAAAGTAAAATGCAAGAACGTGATCCTACTCTTTTCTCCAAGCAAGTAAACTCAGCTTGTCAGGAGGTATAACGCAGGGCAGCTCTTTGTCAAAAGACTGATTGTACATCACAGGTGAAACTTTTCATTTCTTCAGTTTTCCACTAGACATAAATGAAAACACTCATTCTTAACAAGCCAAAGGCGTTCCTAAACATATGCACAGCAGTGATAAGCTTTTTTAATTAAGCATCTGATCTGAAAAAATAAAGTAATTTCTGCTTAAGTACACATCCTGAACAAGAACATATGAAAGGACAGCACTATCAAACAATTAAAGTGTTCTCTGGTGATTTATAGTTAGACATAAACAACAAAAATGTTAACAGACATACCAACAACATATGCAACTTGACTTTTATATTTTTCATTTTTAAAACTAGAAATAAGAACTAGCAAAAGCACATCATATATGAATGGTTCTAGCATATCAGACTAAAAACCCACTTATAGACAAGCACCCTGTCTCCTAAAGCAGCCAATAATGGATGCCTTGAAATCAGTACCAGAGCAAGACAAGCACATAATGACACTTCCCAGAAATACCCTCCCAGTCACCAGAAATTTTCATCTTATGCACCTTCTTGAAAAAACAATTTCTCAGAAGTAGCTCTTGGCTGGCATACCTGTTATGAATTTGCCCTGTGTGATTCTGTATCATTATGTAATTTTATCATCCACAGCATTCCACAGAACAACTACATTTTATGAAGAACCGACACCTTTGTTGTCAGTCTGTCATCAGCTACTTCTGTCTGATGCCACCTGATTTATTAAGCACAGAAAACCTTAATCTATTATTAACCACACTCTCTTGCTACAGACTTTATCAGACCGATCTTCATGTTCATACAAAAAAATAAACAAAATTTGCTGAAACTGATATCCAAAATCAAGCAGGAGATACACACACAGAAAACTGAAACAAAGAATTTAAGAATTTTTTAGGATGAAAGAAAAGGCCAAAATTTCTCAAGCCTTGTCTAAATAATTTTATGCCCAGTGAGTCTATTTTATTATAACTTTATCTGACAAATTCCAAAACTGGAATGACCATGTTTTTCCAGTACTTTAAGGACATCTTAATTTGTTTGCTGCAGGTAAGAAACTTTGAATCCCTTCCCACAGGGCTAGAACTACCCTAAGCTGAAGAAGCTACCCACACCTTCTCCCTGTGCCCATCTCTGAGTCTGTGATTATGGAGCTACAATGTACTGCGAAGCACAACTTAAAATGTAGCTTACCCTAACTGGACCAAAACCCGTAGTTTAGAGATTTAATCTATTCTCAAGCATAGCCGTAAAAATATTTTAAAGACTTGAATAGATAAAGCATATGATGAAGTAAAACTATCCTTTCTCTTAAACACTCCCTGACATCTTCTGAGGACCAAGGTGTCAGTCATGGCAGGCTTGCCTGAAGTTCACCATTTGCCTAAATCACAGATAAAGCCATTGTTTGGACCTAGAAAAGTAAACATCCTAATATCTTCCAGTGGAGCAGTAAGCCTTAGATCTCCAGAAAATAAAGACTGCATTAGTAGCTCATGCTTTATGTCTCATCTGGGGTTTAGCTACAATACCTTTGGTACAGAGCCAAGCTGTAACAATTTAACCAACAATTTAACAACTACATAATGTAGCCATCCATTATGTTGGTTTTATAACAGAGATACATGAATGTGCTGCCTGAGGGTGACATTTGGCATACACAACCAAAACACAAGAGGATTTTTTTTTCTCTAGATCTTTCAGATTTTAAAATGTCTGGTTTATTTGATTTATAAAAATAAAATACTTGAGAAAGACTACAACTTCAGTCCCATATGTCTCAAACTCCATGGTTTTTTTCAGGTCAGTTTTATAAGGGGGACAGACGTGTTGCTTGGCTGCAAGTGCACTGACAACAGAGCAAACAAACAGCTAATTAACTTAAACTCATTCAGCTACCTGTGCATGCATGACAGAAACAGTACAGTCAGAATGATAAACAAGCTACAGATTAAGAGAAGCTCTACCATGAACCAAAAGCAACTCTTCTGGAAAGAGAAAGTTGACTTAGGACAGCACAACTAAACTAGACAAGCATTTTCCTACCTCCACCTTTGAAAAACTGGAAAGCCACCAAGAGGCACAGGAACAGAAAGGACGCTTTCACACATGCACAGCTATTTAGAGAAGAGTTAATAAAAGTCTTTAGCATTAAATTTATCCCACCACCTTTCCTCAAAAACCTCAAAAAACCCAGCCCACACCAAAATTCTTGTGAGGCCTTGGCCATGCCAATAGTTTGATAGCTGGCCTAGTCCAGTGGATAGTACTGGGAACTTGAGGAGCTAAGAGTGCTGTCCACTGTGCTACCACAGTGGCTGTTGCAACGTGCTGTCTCCAGCAGAAGTCTGAATAGGTAAAGTATAAAAACCACAGCTTTGTACTTTACTAAGCTGAATAGAGGCAAAAAAATGTTAGCTGTGAATTAATCACAATGGAAAACAAGCTTCTTCCTGCTTAGAAAGTGGCTACACATGCTTTTTAAAGATGGAGCTGGGTAATAATCCAGAACTTTGGGAAAGAAACCTGTGGAGCATAATTGAGGGCTGAAGTAGAAAGATAGGGAGGGCGCGAGAAGTATTAAAACAGTGTACAGGAAAACACGTAGGGAAGAGGTATAAAAAAAAAAGAAAATGAAAAAACAGACCTTTGAAAAGGGAAGGGAAAGGTACATATCTACACTTGTTACATACTTTATATTAAATTCCATTAAATACATACAAGAATCCTCATGAGGATTCAGAAAGCAGACTTCAAAGATGACATTCTAAAAATAAAACTTTTAATATCATGATGGCCTCACATCTGTCAGACCCATCAAACAACTGCATCAGGGAAACACAATCCTGATTCATACATTTTACAACATCAAGTATGCCCCCCAGGTACAACTCCTCTGACCAAGTATAAAGATCTCTTGACTAATTCTATTTAGTTGTGTACACAGAAGTATCTAGTGAGATGTGAAATGTCCCCAAAAGATAACTGATACCCTGGACAAGTTGATATGACATAGCACTTGGGAAAATCATCCATGCCAACTGGACTGGTAGCAGGAGGCCAGCTTGGATACCCTAGAGTATCACATACAGGCCACTAAAAGGAAGCCCTCAAGACAGGGCTAAGCACCCAACAGTAGTTGTGAGGTATATACATATAAGCTATGAATCTAATGTCCCTTTATTTTCAGTGGAGAATGGATCAGTCCAGTCAAAACAGCCAAGAAAGCTATTTAGCATGTGAGCCACAACTATTTGTTCATAACTCCACAGACCGTACTGACCATATTTTCACTGACCAATAGGATAGGTTATTAAACACTATACATACATGTAGACACCTAAATATAAGTCTTACCACATCCATACCTCCAAGACTCAGCTGCTTAAGTCACTTCACTCAAAAACAGGGAAGCTTCACAAACTAAACTGAATTATTATACCTTATAACCACTTCACCAACTGTAAGAGGAAGTTTCAAAACATAGCTAAACATAAACATGAGATCAAATGAATCCTAATCTTTCTCTAATAAAGAAAACTGCAACAGAGAGAGTATTAAAATCACTGGTTATAATATCCACACAAAATTCATGACTACTTCAGGGAAAAGCACAATTTATTGTTCTGGCTGTGGAAAGCTGCTTCTTTAGTCTGAAACTAGGGTAAGAGCCTGTGACCTCATGTTTCTCCAGAAATTATCTGACTCAAAAATAAATGCCCCTTTCCCACCCCATCCAAGATGGACTTAAGAAGTAAGATGTGATGTATAGCAATGTTCTTGGCAACAGAAATAAATATGTACTCAGAGAAATAACTTTCAAGGAAAGCAATGCTGTGGAGCTTGCTCCTCAACCAAGACCACATTTCTTGCTGAAGAGAATATATTCTGATGTCAGCATCCAAGACTTATATAAAATTTCATACTATCATATCTGAGGAATCCGGAGGGGACTGGACATGCATTTAATTATGCCCACCCATTAGCTCAATGACTTGCATTGGGTTGTTCACCACATGATATTACCCATTTATTCTGCCCTACTTTTCCCAAGCACAGCTCTCAAGTCTTCTGAGTTTCACAAAGATTTTCTTTAAAAAGTATGGGGGAGGTTTTGTTGAGTTGCTGTGGGGTGTTATTTGGTTTGGAGGCTGGGTTTTTTTGGCTTGAGCTAACAGGAAAACTTTTAACAGCTTCAACATTAACCATAAATATACCTCAAAACTGGGAAATTTATTTTGGAAACAAAAATTCCCAGCCCCCAACCCCTCCAAAATCAGTAAGATACTGACCTTTACACATACTCGTTTATTGTGATAGCTGTTAAAACATATATGCTATCTATAAAACAGCCACAAAAGTACTTAGTAATTTTTTATTTCAGTGTAAGTTAGGTAACTAAGGCGCTTTTTTTTTTTTTTTAATGGACTTAAGCCCCAAACTCTTAAACAACCGTGTTTAAACTCTTACTGAAATTTAACAGGTAATTTCTATTCGGAAAGTTGCTTTCAGATAAGTCACCTTTAAGGACAATAGCATATAATTAGATCCAGATAGAGGTACAAGTTCTTGTATCTATCTTTAAGTCTTCCAGAATTTTACAATTTACCCTGTACTACAACAGAACAAAAAGCAATATCCATGAAAACTTCAGTCCACATATCATGTAGGCTTAAGGAAGAGGTACTGCCTCTTTGACAACTCACCGTTTACATATTCAAGGATTACACAGGTATTGTTAATCATCTGCTCCCTTTCCTGGGTAAGAGTGGGTTCAGAGGCCCACTTCCTGAGCTCTTCTCTTACCCTCCCGATTTCCATTCCTATTCCTTTCTTGTCTGAGGCCAAAGCAAGGCTTACACAAATGAAACCAAAGCACTTGGGAAAACAACAGGCACTACTGTATCCTACAGATTTGCACTTCCATGCCACTTTCACACATCCAGCTTTGCCTTTGCTTTTCACCTTTAGCAGTGTGACAAGTCCACATTTGGAAGAGAAAGGAACATATACAAAGTGGACTACATTAAATGCCTTTCTTTTCTCATTGCCCAGGACTTTCACAAGATGAGAGAGGCTGCACTGATGGCCATGGAGTAGAAAAGGCAATGCTGTAGTTTGGAGTTGGGAGAGGAGAGGCAGAATAAAGGTTTGAAGATCAAGACCATTCTTTCATCACAGAGGAGCTGCAGGACAAACATAACTGTGCTGTCTCTATATCTCACCTGCATGCTAGAATACCACAACAGCATCGCACATCTGACTAGAAAGTAACTTATCTGAACAATAAGGCTACACTGAGAAATTATATTCAGATGAAGACAGTAGTAGTTATCAAAGTCCTTTTGCAAGTTACCATTTTCCAGGACATAGTCCCTAATGAGAGACACAGTGTTTGCTTTTCAAGGATCATGGTCTCATTTATTGCTACATGCAGTATTTTTCACAAAAGAATCTTTCCAACTGATCTAAATCAGCCCGTATAATTGACCTATCAAACCATTATTTAGCATTTCACTATATTGACCTGAACAACAGTTCTACTACAAACATTCTTTCAGACTGATAGAAAATGAACACACTAATCTAAGCACAAAATCTTACACATGGTTGTTACTTAGTGTCGTGGAATTTCTCACCATTGATAATGTTTTTAATATTGAGCTTTTTTCTGTGGTGTGACTTATTTGCACATTTACTTGACCCAAAGAAACCCAGACTGATCCTTTCAAGTATGCACTCATCGTTCTCAATGACATTTTGACCAATGAAGACAGCAGCAAAATCCCTACTTGCTTCAGAGTCAACATTCTTCTTTACTAGTGTCCTCTGAATGTATAGCTTTGCAGACAGCAGAAGGTACTGTCTGTAAGTAACATCTATGCTTTTGATCAAACTGGTCAAAAAAATCAAACACAGAAATTTTTACTGAATAATTTTAACAAACTGTGTTTGATGTAGTAGGCTTTTCATACACATTGTTAAAACCACACTGAAGCTATAATGTGTGACAAGCCAGCCTTCTACACACAGCAGGCTGACGTTCAAAGAATCAACAAAAAGACTGTCAAATTGGATTATTTCTTGCTATTATATGATTATCTGTAGACATTATGCAGATGGAAGTAATTCAAAGATGTTTTAAAAAACACACGTATGTTTTCTCTCAATTCTAGTCCAAATTGCACCAACACAGTTTCACTGGCTTCAGTGCAATCAAGCTGTGCAGGTATGAAAAAGGACCAGAACTGCTCCTCTGCCATTTTTCCTTGTCATCCTTACTATGATAAAAGTACCAATATTTTGTAGAAATAAGTAGTGAGCTTACCAAATTCCGTGCTCCATCCAAGGAAACTCAGAATAAGAGCATCGGCTTGCTCCTAAATGTAATGCACTATAGAACAGTCTAGGCTTTTTCAGTCAAATTCCCTGGTGAACGTAAAAAAGGAAGGAAGGAAGCACTTTTAGTCCTTTTCTACGGTGCTTCTAAAAGCAGGAAAAAAAGGTCTGATTTTCCAGTGATGCTACTGACAGTGTATCAAGATGCAAGAACAGCATTTAGTATCAAGAAACCCTACTGTACTATCCTGTGTTATACAGCTCCTGCTTACACCATACAATTTACACACTGACTTATTATTAATTCTAAATTCTGTTCTTACAGGTTTTTCTACTGCACCACTTGTACAATCAGGACTCTGAGAACTGAAAAAAAAAATCTAAAACTGTGCTGAAATCAGTATTTCCTTATAAGCGGAAGTTTATCATGGCTTACAAGATAGTCACCTGAATGCTTACTGTCATCCTAAAAGTATGGAAAATTAATTCATAATTCTGTATCTTGAGTTCAAAGACAGAAAATAAGCTATTCATACTAATCCTTCAGAAGTAATGCTGGAGTATCATATATTTTTTTAAAATCATTTTATTGCACAGAGTAGTTCTTTTTACTTTCTGGTACAAGAGAGAAAATTAAATCAAATTTATGTTGGTGAAGAAAAAAAAGGAATATTAAATATTTAATTGAATATTGAATAATTTGACTGAAGGCAAATTACAAATAAAATAGTTTTTAAAATATTTTGTTATTGCTTCTGTGTAGCTATTACTCTTGTTAGGGAGCAACACACAGGTTACTTCCTAGCATCTCTTTAGTTTAAAAACAAATTTAAGAGCAGAATAGAGCTATCACTCCTACCTTCCACAGTAGGAACACCAAATTTCATGAGTGGTTTACACAGCACTGCCTAGCACAACAATACCAGAGCGCTACTTGATTCTGAGCTATATATTCTGAGTTTTTAAAACTGAAACTTAACGCAGTAATGAGTATACTAAAGAATTTGGGAAAAAACCAAAACAAAAACTTAAAAGTAGGGCTTTAAAGTATTTAATATCTTGCTTTTACGAATTCTTACCTTAATAGTAATTTATGTCAAGGTTATGTTGTTGTTTTAAAAGACAGTGATTCTATAAATATTCACAGTGTAGGGTTTACTTTTTTTTAAGTAAAACTCAATTTCCACAACACTGCAGAAGCTAAAACACACAGGGAAGATCAAGCGCACGGTTGGAAAAGGGTTTTAGATAAGAATTGTGCCTGCTTGAAAGAAAACAAAATAGTAATAACGAAAAAAACGCCAGCAATACCCTCAATTTCACAACAACCTGTGTCCCCTCGCTTTGGGGGCTGCCACCTTCAAACATGTTCCCACGCAAAACATGCACTTCAGTGGTTTTACTGCCCTAAACTTTGCACGTCGCTACAAGGCCGAGCACTTGAGACTGATTTTGGCCCTGGCCACCCGGGTCTCAGGGCGGCTGTCAACCAGGAGAGTAACACGGGTGGATTAACCCCGGACGGTCCGCTGACAGGTTTCATCGCGCCAGGTCCGGGATGTGCCGGACGAGCTGTGGGGCTCAGAGGGGTCCGCGCCGCAGGGCTGAGGAGACGGAGGCCCACCGGAGGAGCAGGCCGCCCGCCCGAACGGGTGACCCGCTTGCTCCCCCGCCAGGGGCTTGAGGGGAATGGGAGAGAGGAGCCCATCGCTCGGCGAGGGGAGCGCAGGCTCCAACCGACGCCGTTTAACCGGCTGGCACCACACCGCGTCCGTCCACCTCGCCAGGCGCCTGCCTCACCCACCCGCTGACGCGCCGGGAAGGGGATTTCTGCTGACCCACCCGCTGACGCGCCGGGAAGGGTTTTTTTCGGGGTATTTTATGCAGGGAGCCAGGCCCGGGGAGTGGAGACGTCTCCACACACCGGCGCTGGAGGCGGGAACGGGCTGGGAAGGGACGCTTCCCCGGTGCCGAAAACGCCACACGGGAGGAAGGAAGGCAAGCTCCGGGCGGGCACGGCAGAGGGTTAAAGATCAGCATTTACACACACACACAGACACACACACGTCTCAGTGTGAGAGATCCCAGCGCTCCGTCCGCTGTCACCACCTCAGCCCAACCGGAGAGACGGGGCGCAGCCGCCCCTCGCTGTNTGGGAGCGGACCCCCATCAGACACACACCCTCCCGTGCCCCCTCACGGGCGCCGCACGCCGATCTCGCGTCGGGGCAGCGGGAAGGAACAATAGGGTAGAAAACCCGCCGCACCCATTGAGGGGACGATGAAAGGCGGCAGGGAGGAAGACTCCGCACCCCTCTGGTCT
>VXBZ01005609.1:0-68694 GCA_013399135.1 Heliornis fulica | reverse complement strand
CTGCCGCTTCATCCTATTCTCACGGGAAGCCCTTCTCGTCCCGGCTAGATCGAACACCCCTGTCCCGCCAAGCTGGTTACCGCTGCCGTAGCTGCTGAGTCCTCTCGTTCGCCAGAGCCCGGCTCGCCGCTCGCGCCCTCCGTCGCCATCTTCCCGCTGTAACGGCTCCGGCGCGGAGAGCTGCGCGGAGCCGAGTGGCGGCAGCCGCCGNTCCAGCCGGCGGGCGCCTAGGTTTCCCCACCCACCCCATTCCCCGTCCGCCATAAGGCGGCTCAGAGCCAGGCGGAGAAGGGGTTGCCGGCGTGTTGTGGTGATCGAAGAGAGTGCTCCCTTAGTAGCGCTGCCCGGGCCCCACGCAGGCACCGCTCTCCCCCTTTGCCTCCCCCATGGCTTGGAGGAAGGAGAATGAAAGGAAAGGTTGTAGATGGGGCGAAAAAAAAAAGAATGGGGGAGAGGTGCTTAACAGTGTGCTTGGCTCACCTGGTCGGTGAGGTCCTTAAACCATCATAAGCCTTAGAAGGAGGGACAGCTCTTTGCCTTTTGCAGGGGTGCTGGCAGGAGTCACGGCTGCCCTTTGCCATTTCAGGCCTGTATCGAAGCTTGTTCAAACTCCTTCAGAAGAAGATTTGGGCTGCTGAGCTGAACCCACTAATGCTGACCACAGGCAAAATGCCTTGCCCCTCAAGGAATACCCCTCCATCTGTGCCACTGTCTGCCTCCATGGGATGTTACTCAGAGTGTTGCCTCACTCCTTTCCCCCTTCAGTGGGAATCTACCTGGTGAGCCATACACCAAAACCAAGTATAAATGTACCCTCCTCTGGAACCAGCTTACAACCATTACAAGCTGAGTTTCCAGCACTGTTTACAGCCACATACACCTTTACTAACAGCAGGCTACTCAGAACCTTGACGGTCTCCTTTCACAGGGCTGCTTCAGGTTCATGCTGAAATCCATTGGCACCATGACTAGATAGAAATAAGCTGATACCTTCACTTGATCAAACAAGAAAATGTTCTTCGAAGCATGTTGTACCTAAGAATGTATACAAAAACATGCATGAGCTTTCTCCCCTTTACATTACTGGAAGAGAAATCAGCAAGCAATTAGTAGAATAAATTCCAACTGTAATGTAAATGTTCACTGAAGAGAGTGAGCAGAAGGCGGTGTATAGGATCCGTTAGAGGGCACATAAAATCCAATCAAACAGATGCCTTCTGGTTTGGGGTTTTGTTTATCTTTTTTCTTAAAAATCATCTAGCTCTCCTCCTACTCAAGCTTTGCACTTTTTATAACTAGAGTGAGTACTTGTGTCCTTTCCACCACCAAAGCTGAGAAACTCCATTGATGACACAGAGCCCAAAACAACTTGTTCTCAGTTCCTAGAACTCTAATACCATTTAATTGGTTTTAGATTATGTTGTTGCTTGCTTGCTTTACTGACAGCAAAGTACCATGCATTTCTCATTATTTATAGAATTTTTTGAGGAGTATGTAGTGCTGTACCTTTGAGAAATGAAAAGTAATTTGTTTCCTATGGATTTTGTCATACTTACTCCTCTCCAAAATGGTTTTGAACACTAAAGTTCTTAAACTGACTTGAAAATATCTTTTTCTCTTATCGATGCCTGTCTACCATTATTATTTCCCTGTTGCATTGGAATCATCTGCTGAACATCACAGTTACGTTTCTTATGCACATAACATATTAAGTATTTTTAACTCCATTTGCATCACAGCAATGATATAGCAAAGGCTGCACCTTTTATCTCTTCTTCTACTGAGATCATAAACTTTGGTTTAGCTGATATTTTATCAATTACCAAGTGTACATTTATCAAAATAACAATGAGTATTAGATTAGTCCTAGCTTTCCATCTCAAACTTGAGAACAGGTCTCGCTTTCCTTATCTGAAGGTAAATTTAGAATGCTTTCTGAGAGAGATGGGGGTGCTCAGATCTCAGACAGCAAAGATTTAATAGGATAGATGGACCAGCCACACTTTAGTTAAAAGCCCACCCTCAGACAACTAATAGCCAGCACACCATCCAAGTGTTGGCAGCCGTTTGATGCAATGTTGTGGTCAAGAAGATGACAGGCATGCTTTGGAGGAGGAGTGATCTGTATTTCATTATGCCATGAAATGAATCGTCACAACATTTTGAAAATATTGATGTTTGTAATTGTATGAGCCTATACTGTATGTTTGTGTTTATTTCCTTTCCCCTAATGACAGCAATGAGGCTTACTATTGGCATGAGAACACTAAAATCCGTATTAGATATTACCAGTTGCTACTAGGAGTAGATTCTAATGCTGCATAGCAGTCATCGCTGCATTGTCAGTGGTGGTGGCAGGGCCTGAATATCTGAGGTTTTGCTGCATGAAAAACACCTTTGGACTTGGGATCATCATCAAAGTAGGAAATGTTTTTTTCTCTGACTGTTAGTACTGTATCATTGGAAAAACCCTTCCTTATTCTCTGGTTAGTCCGTTTATGCTGCTGACACCCTCTCTCATAACTGGCTTTAAACCCTCGGGAATACAGCATCTGCACACATAATAAATGAGTTCAGAGAGAGGGACAGCATGATTTTTTGACTGCTCCCATAGTGCCCTGTCATTACTATGCCTGCATGATACAGGGTGAAACACCTCTAATGCATGGCTAAGCCAGAGGTCTTCTAGGAGAAGAAATTTTCTGTGCTTTTGCAGATAATTTTATCACTACAGTAAGGCAAAGGAGTTGCTTTTCTCAGAGGAAGGTACTCACTGTTTTACTACTAGCACATACCTGGCAAACTGAATGCAGTTAACTCTTTTTCTGCTGTTCCAGTTTTATTTGGCTTCAGTGACATAAAGGAAAGTCCAAGCATAGGAGCAGACCTTATAATTGAGCTTTAAATGTACTTCTTTCCTATGATTAGAGACCTGGCATAGTGCTGCAGTGGTGGAATGTCCACATTTTACAGGATGCAGCTGCTGGACTAAACAGTGCTCATTCCCTCCATTAGTACACAACTGCTCTGATAGAAAATGCATGCCCTGGCTTTCCATTGTCAGGGAAGTAAACTGATATGTATCTAAGTCATATGGTGTATGTATGGACACTTTCCCACCTTGCTACTAACCATTTGTATGAAACAAATAAATTAAAATGGTATTCATCTTTTTCTAAAAAGAAGCCTGTGTCTGAATTTAAAGCAAGCAGGGGATGCTGAAGTCCCAAGATAAATTTTTCCAGAATATTGGGAATCTGAGAAAAAAAAGAGTAATTAATGACTGTACCATTGTTATCTTTCCAAAGGTCACCCCAGTTCTAACTTAAGGCATTTCTGCCATCACCTTCATGTAGGACTCATCAAGCTAAGCCAAACAAGAAGTACTGCATTGATTACTTCTTCAAGGAGCTTTGATTTTGGAGATCTGTAAGCAATGCAGTTCCTTCTGGTAAATGAACCACTAGCTAGTGTTTTGTGAAGAAGGGGTTGCTTTCTCTGGAATATGGCACACCACTGTCTGTGTGAAATTCAATAGAAAAAGAATCAATTTTCTAGAGGTGTCTTAGGTGTTTCCTGGGACGGTAAACTAGTACCAAATAGAAAAGTGAAAAGGAGATAAAAATCAAAGAGTTGAGAACAAAATAGAATATCAGGTAGGTATCACCAGAAGAATTGCTTTAATTGACTATGCACAAGGAGCATAGCTAATACATATAAAGTGTCAGAACTGTTGATTCATGAGCATAAATTCAACAGTGCTGCCTATTACTATAAGCTAGTGACGTTATTCACATGACTGGATGCTGAAAACTGGCTTAATATGCTTAGAGAGGCGCAAGTGCACAACAAGAGGGGAAAACACTATCAAAATAGACTGTTCCCTGTGTAGGTGTAACTGACATTTCAGGACAGGTTTTTTGAACATTTATGAATTGTGTTTTCCTGTTTAAAATAAAGAATGGAGTACTGGATAGCACCTACTGCAAACCTCACATCATACTGAAAAAAAAATTGCAAGATCCTAAAGTATATTTTGCACAGAGAAGACTGATATCATTGAGGCTTTACCTTGAGTGACATCATTCTGCCTGTATTGTAACATCCTGAAAAAGTCTAAAAATTACAAGTGACAGTTCAAAAAGGTAACCTTGAGCAGGAGGATTTAAAATGAGACCTCTTTTTAACATACGAAGATGGAAAGCTAGCTCCAACAGGAATCTAAATTTTGAGCATTTGCTGTGCCTAACTTTTAGCAATCTTAGACCAGAATGGAATCCAGAAACTAAAAATGGGTACAGCCTATCAATTTTAAGTGTTTATTTTTGAGAAGTCTTTCAGTATGTGTTATGCAAAAAGAAGAGATCATAGACTGATGTCCCTGGAGTTGAATGCTATAAGCTTCTACTGGGGTATCAATGTATTGCAGGTCTATGCTGTAATGTCTGAAAAAGTTGGATATTTGGTTGCTTTGCATGTGTTTTTCTGTAAGGAGCAAATGAATTATCCCCATTTGCTGTCAAGGCAAAAAGAGAGTACAGATTATTAAATACCAGAAAGACATAGGATAGTCAAAATGATCAGCCTGAAAATGTATGAAAATATTCAGAAAAGCTAAAAGCCCTATCATCTTATTTCTCGCTTTCACTCATCTGCTCATGGGTACTGGTAAGGAATGAAAAGCAGATCCACAAGAGATTGCTAACTGAAGCAAGAAAGGTGCAGGAATCAAGAATTCTCAGAACTGGTTTCCCTGAGCAGGCACGATGACTCATGTATTTTTACAGGCATCAGCACTTCCAAGCAAAAAACCTTTTTTTTTTTTTTTCTGGACATAGGAGAAATGCATTCTGCTGTGATCACGTTGGGTGTCGTGGCAGGAGGCAGGGGAATTCATGCTGCAACTGCCAGACATGGAAGAGTTTGTTCCTTCACTGGCAGGAGTTATACAGTGATCTGTGATGCTGGGAAGTACACTGTCTCATTTAGGAATTTAATTCATTGCCTACAAATCACCACACAATTAATTTTTTTTTCAATGATTGTTAAATCACTTTATTGTAGAATCTCTTCCTTTTATTTCTTTTGAGGTTTATTTTANTATGCAAAAGGTTAATTTTGAAATTTCCTTATACCACTGACACCCTATGAACAAAATTGGATCACTAAACGCTCCCCTGTAGGGATGAAGCTGTACCACTGCCAAAATAGACCGCTGCATCTTAGAAGAAACTCGGCTGGAGTTGATATGATAGTGCACGCAGCGGAGGCTGTCCTCTCTGCCAAGGCTCAACTATTGCTCCAAGAACTCACGCTGCAAGTGCAGCACTCTCTGTGGGCATTCAGCATGTGAAGTGGATTCGAGAGGACCTTTACTCTCTAGTTGTAGAAATAAAATATCAAGGGACTTTAATAATTTTGTTGGCAAGGAGGGTCAGTCTCAGTAAGGTGGTAGCTACCTTCGTGCTTGAATCAAACTTCTGTATGGGGACTAGGTAATGAAATGTTGTTCGTATTGAAATACCCCACAGGGGAGAAATTCCCTTGCTAATGAAACAAAACTGGTTCAATCGAGTGTTAGCTCCATCACTGACACTGTAGAACCACAGCACAGGAGAATTAGCTCCTGTGCTGCTGACACAGAACAGAAATCGTTGTGCTGAGGAGTTAACTCCCTCCTGGACAACACGAATTTGCTAGAATAAAGGAACAAATTTTCTTGCCTCTTTGAAAGTGATGCATTTACTCACTGATGCAATTCAACTTTTGCAATATAACTTTAGCAAAGTTGAAAAGTTATTTATTCTTTGAAAAGCCAAGAGATCTGTGAGAGTGTGTATGTGTTCCAGAAGCTGAACTGATACAATCATATGGCCAAGACTCATATGACCTGAAATGAAAACGGAACTCCTGTGGTGGTTCAGGTTTATGGGTAAAGCAAGTGCTGATGAATGTTTTAATCAGAAAAAAAACCCACCAAAACCAGTAAAACAGATTTTCATTGTGAAATCACAAAAAAGGTGACATTATAATTCATATAGCATTCAGCATGTGTGCAAAATTCACTTATTAACATGTAAATGAGGCAGACAGAGGAAAAGCAGTGAATAGAAGAGAGATAACCCTGTCTAGTCATTTCTGTCAAGCACAAACATCTTTCAGTGTAAAACTGCAGTGAAGTCTCTAAGTCAGGGTTTAGAGATTCTACTTTTTCAGCATTGTTTAAATTCTGGAAATCCATAAGATAATCTTTCGTTAGAATTTTGATCAGCATATACCTCAAGATCGAGATACATTATGCTGTCACTTAGATTACATGGGACTTTGGTCCTCGGTGTATCATTTGCATACCTTACTGGGAATTAATTAGGAATGAAATTGAAAAAAAAGGAATATGAACTAGCGGTGTTGCAAAAACAAAGAGTGTTTAGGCTCATGAGTTTCATCAACTCTCAACGGATGCTGGGGACTCTCCTGCCTTCTGTGCCTTGACAATTTCCTCTGAGATTTCAGTACTGGGCATGAATATAAAACCAAAGCTCTACAGAAGATCTGCTGCAGCCAAAAATCTGTATGAATACAATGATTTTACAAAATACCTCAAAAGACTGAATAATCTTGCTTCAGGACAAAGGCAGGAGAAGAAAAAGGAAAAGGAGTGGATTTGGAATGAGGAATATTTATGTAATATTTGATCTTTGTTATTTGAAAACAACTACAAAATAGGATTCATAGGAACGCAGGAATGGATTGATGATTGGTTAGCCTAATCTCTTCCAGCTCCTAGCAAAGAGCAATTGTGCTCTTGCACAATTCTGTCAATAAAATTATTATTTTAAAACTATTTTTTCATCTTTTCTATTTAATTAGTGAGGAATATATTAAATTTAAGCTATACAGATTCTGCACTATGTAGGACAAAATTAAACGTGTCCTAGTATTGGTGAGTTCTCCTTAAGGGCTATCAAATAACATAGTAGGTACTAATTAAGCACCACAATATCTTTCTGAGTCTGAAGAAATTTGAGCAGTTATTTCAATGGAAAAATAAGGGTGAAATAAAGCTCAGTGATTTCCTAAAGACTGTAGAACAGTTCAGAAACTGTCACTGAGAAAAGAAAAACCTGGAATTCTCATTTCCAGCATCTTGCTCTGATTGAAGTGACCATCTGAGTAAATATATGCATTGAATGAAATGACATTTAGATGTCCCTGTGCCAAGATAAAAAGACTGCACTGGAAATGAACTGGTACCTAAAAAATGGCACTATCAAAAAGAATGCTTTCACAGCTGGGAAAGGTTGGATTTCAGTGAAGTTTGTTCTGCTCTGTGCTGTATATACCACCGAGATACAACGGTATTTGTACAAAAAATGCTTCCCAGCCCAAGTACTCTTTTAAATTTAATGTATGGTTTGCCAAAAAAAAAAAAAAAAAAAAAAGTTTATTTTAAAAAATAAATAAATTCAATTCTGTCATGGAGGTGAAATCAGAAATAGAAATGAACTCATAAAAACACTACATTTGTAAAAAATGCTCTGTTACTGTAGGATAACAAAAGGATAGCAATTGTTTTCCTGATTGTAAAAGGTGACCCAAAGTATAAAAAAATCATCATGTGCAGCATTCAGTTTGTGTTTAGCCTTTGAAAATGCTTTTCAGACATGAACCTCATAAGAGAGATTTGGTTTGCAGACATCACTCTAGAAACAACCAGAATGGAGCAGCAGCCTAGAACAAAGCTGCTTCTCACCCATGGTGGTATAAAACAATCCCTCTCCTGCCTTTATTTGAGGCCCCTTAGGAAGCCTAAGGGATGCTGGTTGCTAGGCAACACCCAAAGCAATGGTGTTTATAGCACTAGGTATTAATTATTGTCATGGGCCTTTTCCACGGAAGATCCTGAAAATATGCAATTAGACACGTCACAGTATAAGTCATTTTACATTCTGATGGACAAGCATTATTAATCTGCAGAAAATTCAGAATTTGACAAATTGCTCTAAGGTGACTGACTGTGGCAAGCCTAATATTTTCTTTTTGTCATGCTGATTTTTTTTTAATAATTGCACAGGAATTTGAGCAACAATATGGTTACAGTAAGCTGTTTAAAAGTTCTGAACTAGAATATAATATTGCTTATGATTCCCTGATTAAAGTGCCTATCTCTAGACTGATCTTTACCAGCACTTTATTCTGAGTTGTTCAGGTCAATGATTGGAAAACAAAACATAGAAAAGGAAGTCTTAGAATAGGAATATGAAAATTATAAAAATATTTTCACAGTAGCTGCACAGAAATAAGCAACCCCAGAAATTAAACCTTGTGCAAGTTTTATTTTGGTGCTGTTGACCTTCAAGTATGTTTCTTCACGTGTTTCATGACAGTGGACACACAATAGGCTCATATTTATGAGAAAGTAGAGTTAGTGTAAGGGTACTTGCTCTCCTTCTCTAGCATCATTTATCTCGGTAATTATCACTGGCATAACAGGATGTATACATGATACATTCTGGTTTTAAGGAGAGGTTTATTCATTCTATGAGGACAGGGACAAAATGTAACCAACACCAAAATAAATTGAAAGAAAATTAGGGAAAGAAATAATTACACTTTTATCAATTACTGCAAGAGAAAAAGTACTAATTATTTTCCAGTTGAAGAAGTTGAGACTGTGGATGGGAGAGGCACAAGAAGACTCTAATAAGAGGGTTTGCGGTTGAAAATGCTTGCACACAAAAGGATCCCTTCTCCCACATCTTGAATACACTAATGTTCATGCATGAAATCTTCAGCTTGGACAAGAGGAGAGTAAGGGGTGACCTCATTAAAGTTTATAAATATATAAAAAGTGAGTGTCAGGAGGATGGAGCCAGGCTCTTCTCAGTGATGGCCAGTGACAGGAAAAGGGGAAATGGTTCCAAACAGGAACATAGAAAGCTCCGTCTTAATATAAGGAGGAACTTTTTCACCATGAGGGTGACAGATCACTGGAACAGGCTGCCCAGAGAGGTTATGGAGTCTCCTTCTCTGGAGACATTCAAGACCAATCTGGACCCATTCCAATGTGATCTAGATGATCCTGCTCGGGCAGGGGGGTTGGACTAGATGATTTTCGAGGTATCTTCTAGCTCCTGATATTCTGTGATTCTGTGATTCTGTGATAGGGAGAGTGAAATGCAGCAAAGGAATCTGGGAAGCACTTTTGGTTTGTCCCACCTGTATATGAGGTATATGATAGCAGATAAAATTCCTATTTTGTTTTCCAAGTTACATCTCTTCAGATGGATATGTGGCACAAAACTGTAATGAATATTATTGCTGATAATTTGCCTCAGGATACTTCAGAAATCGGAGCACTAGTCAGGCTGGTACTGTGCTGCTTCAAATGCCCTTAGAGATGCCAGTGAGCAAAATTAGCAGGCAGGCAACAAAAATAATAAAATCAGAAATAAGTTGGGACCTGTCTTCTTTCAGGCATGAAAATTTCACAGCTGTCTCCATAGCGGTTCTTGGCTCCAAATCATCTCTGCCCAGTTCTTTCTTTTCACTGGTTTTTCCTTTTCTTTGTACTGCTTCCAACTAGAAAGGTATGAAGAGCAATCACTCATTCACCAGTTTGGTAGATATATAAATGAGACAAAATTACAGTCCTTTGGCCAATCATAGTGACAAATGTTCTTCCATGAAATCTAAAAGAACATTATTTTGAACTCTTTTTGCAAGAATAGCATTTTACCAATAGTATGTACACTTTTAATGAAGTGTTAGCCAAGGAAATCAGTTATTTATTTTTTTTATGAAAAGACTATTCCACACAGACATGATACAGGCAGAGAAATATATAAATTATATTAGTCTTCTTGAAAAAGAAAATTAACATAATGTAATTTTATAATGAATGTGAATGCATGTGTTGATAGCATCATATTGCTCAAACATTTGTCATATGGAATATCTTTCTACCAGCTAGCAAATTTTTCCTCTGGTTGTCCTTCCAAAGCTGGTGGATTTGGTGTCACTGCCTAGTTCTGAGGAGTCAGGGCTTACTGCAGGATGGCAACTACAAATTTCAGCCTGGCTTGGAATGTGTGTCTGTACTAGAGCCTGTTCAATACAATTTGTTTATGTGACAGAACTCACACAACAACCTACAAATAAGTGTGACTCACATTCTGCCTTATTTGTAATACTGGTTTTGACTACCTGCTGCAATCTTATGAATCTACATAAAAATCTCCTCCTTTTTTCCCGGTTTGTTTGATCATTGTGTTTGACTTTCTTCTCACTTGTCTGATTTGAAAACATTAAACAAAAATGGAAATGAACTGTGTGTTAGTGTTCTCTATTTTTCTTATATTTTCAGGTGTAACTATTACTTTGAGTTACTCTGCAGCATTTCTAGTCATTTGACATGGTGAAAACCATGGGTCTCAAAGTATTTATTTACTATTGTTTATCTTCTTTATTCCCTTCATTTTCTCATTAGAAGTAGCTTAGATTGATTTTATGATTCTTTGACCAAGTTTTCCCGAGTCAGCCATTGTATTTAGTTACAGACTCTAACTAAACCCTTCATCTCATTTCCACTTCAGTGTCTGTCTGCAATATCATCATCCTTAATCTAATTTTCTTCATCAATGTTTTCTCTTGGGCCCAAGATCCATCTCTTATTACCCAGCAAGCTGTGCAAGCTTTGAAGGTGCCAACAGGAAAAACACTTTGGGTTGGGAATTTACACACATGAAGCTGGTTGTTTTGGGGAAGAGGTAGCAGCGGCAGGGTTTTTTTTTAAAGATTCAAAACTCTCAGCTTACTTTGTGGCATGGGGTTTAGAGAATCTGAACACAAGAAGTTCTAGGTGTAGAGAAATTTCAGCTTCTTTTGTATCCTTGAACTTTGTCAGAGTTAACAAATATTTCAAACTTGTTGGAGACCAGATTCTTGGCTGTTGTCCAAAACGAACAGCAAAAAGAACAAAATTATGCCAATACACATCAGATACAGACATGACTCGCACCTAATATGCTTAAATCCAGTCCAGCATTTTTCAGTGACCTATTTAAAAAAAAAACCAAACAAACCCAAAAACCCCAACAAAAACACCTATCAAAAATTTCAATTCAGTGTTCCACAGTACTGGGAAATAGGAGCTTAAGCCACTTGTCCCTTTTCTTACAGCCTTGCTGAAGGTTATACTATTATTTAACCTGTTCTTGCACAGTTTAGCCAGAAAGATTCCAACAGGAAAGAAGTCTCTTGCTCACAGAGCTGAGAGAAACACAAACACAAATGATAACTGGTCCCTGCCCTAGAAAATCCTAAAGTAAACCTTTTTCATCTCATTTGGGAGAGGATTTGTAAAGTCCTTAAGTTTGTTTCTAACGAATGTGCCTTTAATGGAACACTTGTGGCTGGAGGTGGACTCAGGTTCAAAGTCAAATAACATTGTCTGGAGTTTCAAGCTGATTTCACAGGTTCTTATTAACTGATGTAAAAATGACATTCAGTAGCTGTACCTCAATTTCTGTCCCTGCAAACTCAGCCTTTTCTCTTCCCATGAATGCTACTGAAAAGTAGAGCACGGGATCATTAGGGAATACACTTGCATTCATATCTACCACTCCTCACTACAAAACTTCCCGGGTTTTTCTAGCTGTCTTCCACTGAAATGGAAACATTTGCTACTTGCTTTTATTTCCTTTGCAGAGGTTTACCTCAATATAATTTAGAATTCAAATACATTTCTTGAAAACATGATTTAAAATCTGAGAAAGTCAAACAGACTTAATTAAAGTAACTACATCCCTCTTATACTCAGTCGTAACTAAGCTAAATCAGTACATTTTGTATTACTTGTACTGGAAGAATAATAAATCATTTCTAGAGAAAGTTTTTTCTTTATCTACTAGCTGTCCCATTCAGTGACAAATTCTTCTTGAATTCCCTAGTTTGGGAACAAAGGCCTCCTTCATCATACACACTCATAATCCAAGAGAACAAAAAAAACATTATAGTGGCTACTGAAGGCTAAAGAGACAGATTGGCGTAGACAATTGTGAAGTGTTTTCAGTACATAGAATTAGAAAAGCTCATTTATCTGATTTACAGCTGCCTTCTTAAAAGGTAGATTAGAACATGAGGTCTGCCCCGTCCTATATGCATGTTATGGTAAATAATAGAATCTCAACTAAGTAGAAACAGCGATTGTGGATTTTTTGAAGACTTTCTTAGCCCTCTTTTTTTTTGTTCTTGCTAAGCCCCTGGTGTAATTTTTAGTACTCAATACTTCTGGCTCTGTAAACCCTGTGCACTTTGACTTTTTAACTTCCATGTCTTTTTGATTTTTGTTTCTGTGCGCTGTTCTGAAATTGTCTAATTTTTCTACCTGTTTTCCTAATTAGTGTTTACTTATGCTCTGTTTTCCCAACATAATGGCACATTAATAGGCAAGAACATAATACAGTTTTTCAGATTGTTCTAAATATTCTGGCAACTTTAAGAAACTGTTGGTCTCATTGGCTGTGTATAAATATGACCTACATGATGCAGGAATGAAAGGAGCACAGTTGAAAATAATATGCATGCTGACGTAAGAAAACCATGACTGACAGGAAATGAGCCTACACTTGTGGTGCCAAGATCACTATAGAAACAGAATGAATGATCTCGTGGCAAAACTCAAAATGCTAATCCACTGCAAAGAGGCACAAAGTCTGCGAGTGCAACAGAGGAGAAAGCAAGCAGCTTCCCTACTGATAAGGCAGTAAGGAATCCCATCACTTAAAATACCATACCAGTGTTTGTGATTCCCATTGCTCCACATGGTTGGAAGCAAAGGAGATAAGACTTTTTAATGTTTAAATTTAGTCACTCACCCTTCTATATTTATTCCAGCTCTACTGCCACAAAACAGGTATTGTAAACCTCATGTGATCACCTAGAGAAATGTGTGTGGTTCTGTGGTCCTCTGTGTGTGTCTGTGTTAAACCATAGATTCCACTTTGAGCATGGAACTTTTCAGCCTCTTATGCCTCCCTGTCACATGAAGTAATGGGAAAAATCCTGTATCCTCTATGGTGATGAAAAGATGTGGTCTCTGAGCTTCTGTGATGATCCATTCAAATGGGAGGGAAAGAAATGGTCAAACAGATTCTTCAAATGTGAACAGAGCAATGGATTTTTTTCCTGACAGCTTTGATCATTTCATTTGGCTAATCATGAAATCATCTGAAAAAGAGGTTTACCAAATATACAGGGTAGATTTTCAACAGATTGCTTCACGGGAAGCTTAATCAGGACAAAATAGAGGGAAACAGATAAACTAGAGGTTAACCCATATATTAGAAATGGAAATGGAATGTAATCTAAATTTAGACAATGTTTACTCTGAGGAAAAAAACAAGGAGCCAAAATACATCCTACTGTTTCGTTGTATTTTAAGTGTCAAGTAATGGTTAATTGTAAATCAAGGTCCCAATCCAAAGAAACTTCCGGGAAGGGAAAGCAACTAGTCATTGATAGCCACTAATAGCTTTGAGAGCCTAGGGCATGTGGACGAAAATATCGTTATAAAAAGGTTTAGCGAATACAAAGGAGTTATTTCAGAGAGGCTAAAGAAGGACACTGTACTGGACCATACTTGCTCAGAGACGACCTACATATCTTCTGCTTAATTTTCCATTGTAAACACCTTGACATCTTAAGTAAGGGAATATTAGAAAATTAATATTTAATTCTAGAAACCCATTATTAATTTCCATTGAAAATGAAATCTTTCTACATGTTGAGAGACTCTAATATTCACCATTTTCTAATAAAAACTTTCAATAACTGGAAATTGCGTATTCAAATGCAACGCAAAAGCCTCCTTCAGCAAAGACCTTTCATGGTTAAATGTAAGGTGGACCTCAGCCAAGTTCTGTCTAAACAGGAAGTCAGGACTAGTGGAGAAAACCCAATCTCTTTACATTATCTAATTAATGACAAAAAAATTGCTAAGGCACCGAATAGAATATTGTAATTTTGGAGATAAAGCATGATTATTTCACTATAGCCTGGGTTCTCTTCCAAGGGAGACAGGTTAATATTTAATATAGGTAGTCCATACAATTATCTTTGTTTTTATTTCTTGTGTTGAAAAATCAAAACTATTTATTTGCCTGATGACTGTTTGCTTCCTTTTAAAGTCAGCGATGGCCACTGTTATGACCTGCTGCTTTGTCACTTTATTCATCTCTTTTCAGTTGAATTGTTGGGGAATCAGGAGTGCTTGGTGAAAGGCAAATAACACAAATACTTACCAGGACTAAGGTATCATGCATGCACAGTGCCAAGAGAAAAATATTTCAATGTGGAGAAAAAAATAACAAAGAAGATAAGTAGCAATATAACTTGACTTCAAATTACACAGCTTGAAGCCCATCACTTGAACTGTATCAGGAAAAGTGCTGTCTGCCCACATCATCCTGTGATATTATTATATCTAATAAGAATAATTGCAAGTCTAGGAATGCTTCCAAGCAAATTTGCTTAATGATCTTAGACTCTAAGGAAGAGATGTCCACCTATTGCTTAATTATTTAATCTATTGAAGGGCATGTGCATAATGCAGCAGCTTATCTGCCCATCAGTACAACCCAGCAGGAATATAACTCTGTAATTGTCCTGTTCTGCTTTCCCTTTTGGCTGATGAATCCAACCATGGGCTGTTACAGCCTGTGAGGACACCTAACCTGCTTGGAGAGGCTATCGGCATCTCATCCTGTAATTCAGCTACCCTGAAAGATTACCTTATTGGCAAAATAAAATAGTTCACTAACTGCAAAGCGTCTTAACTGCGTGCAGCTAGACTCATCCCAGTTCTGTGGTTTCACTGGCTTTGGAGCTGAACAAGTGTCCAGCCTCACAGCGCTGGGAGATGCATGCAAAAACACTCATTTTGACTTAACTGTTCCATAATCATACTTGCAGGGATGATAATATTTTCAGATTTTTGTACCTGCACATATCTGCATTTATGTATGTACAGACACACATACAAACATAAATGTAATACATTTATACATAAAATTGCTGAAAATTAGAAAAGCTTGCTTTTTATGGCAGGGCTTTTTGCATATTTTTCTGTATCACACATCATGCAGATAAGTGATCCATTGGTATGTGTTTGTGTATTTCGTATGTTTATATGTACACACTATATATTAAAGATCAAGCAGTCATGAGTTGCCTGGATCTGAATCCCTCTAAATTAACTCCTCTGGATGTTCAGGTAGTGATGCAGATCCTGTGTGAACGCCCACATTGCAGGGCTATGCAGCATGAAGGTATAGGTTTTGTCTTGTTTCCTCTGATGTTTTTGAGAAACTTCAGTTCAAGGTGTGGAAGGGCTGAGGATCCAGAAAGACTGGAAAATCATTTCCTGTTATTCCCTGTTCTCAGTTCACATCCATGGAAATTAAGAAGCAATGTAATTACATAAATTAAGATAGCAGAGAATCAAGCATGAAATCGAAATGGAAAAGCAATGAGCCAGGTAAAATTTCATCACACGACATAAAAAGTACACAATCTTGTCCCTGATCCACTTGTTTGAACAGGGAAAATGGAAAGTGATGGGTTTATTTGAGGTTTCTGGGAACCCTTTGAATCAGAATGGTTGGTGCTGCTCCTGATGTTGTTCGTAGCTTTCGTCCTTCCAGTTAACAGCAGGATGGCCCATACTGCAAACGCAAACTCAGTATCCTGCGTTCTATCAGGTTCTCCAACCATGGACTCTTTTTCACTTCTGAATTCTTGGTGAGGCAACTCTGCCGGGGTAATTAATCCATGGCCAGTGTTGGAATTAACAAAGCTGGGTTTCTTATGAGTCTATAGTATAACCTTAAAACACTCTCACCACAATAAACTTAGCTCACCCTCTGGCCTGCTGCCATGATGCCTATTGTGCTCCCTAGCTTCCTCTACAGTACACCAAACCTCCTCTCAAGCATCACACTCTCTCTTCACACCTCAGTAGTCCTCCAGCTTGCTGGTGCTAACCTAGCTCTTCCTTCACCAACACTTCTTATGAGTCCTTATTAGCCTTTTCTTTAAGCTTTTAGCTCTCTAGTCTGGTAAAAGGCTCACTGAACAGCTAGATGCTGCTAAGGAGATTGTGTTGAATTCTCTCTGAATTGACTTCAGAGGAAGTATCAATAGAGTCTCTCTACTTTAATCAGCATCCAGCTTTCAGTGTAGACCTTTATTGCATTTGAGATCTCTAACGATCTGCTTATACGGGGCTGAAGTTGGTCAAGGAGCACCAGAAATAATAAGAAGGGAGAGGGGGGCACTGCCTGCCAGCCAGCTAAAGGAAGAAACAAAAGGTGTCATTTTATAAACTTCTTGTCCTTGGAAAGATAGGAAAATAAAGGGAGGATTCCTCAAAACAGACAAAAGTAAGTCTACTGCATGATCAGAGTTGCTTAGGAATGAATCTTTGGCTTTGCTCCAGGAGCCCTGCAGTATAAAACACAGATCTTGGGAGCCAATAGCTTATTCCCAAATGAAAGAGGGCTGAGAGCAGACCCCCCTCTATATATTTTATGTTTGTGGAAGGATAGTGAAGTGGTAGCTTGCTGCCAAGACAGCTATTCGCCTGTGTGTGATATTAGAAGTGTCTCATTAAAAAAACCTGTTTCATGCTTTAAGTTTGAAAAGAGAAATCTTAACTGCCACAGGAGCCAAAAAGCCAAAGTCTAGGCTGTGTCTGTTGTGGTGGCTCCCGTCAAAGTGTCTTGAGTAACCTACTCCTACCAGGAGCAGCCCTTGGAGGTGGTATGTCTCTGACGCACTGCGCTTGCCTTCTTCCCCTTGATTATGGGACAGAGATAATTATTGCAAACATCTGTATCTCATAGTTGCTGTGGTCTCTCCCACGCAGGAAAGGAATGAGATAAGGAGGTATTTTTCTTGTGCAGCAGCTGGAGCCAAAGTTGAGAAGTGCTTTTAAGGTTGGAAAGAAGCCTTCTCCCATCGCTATGGGCAAGAGCTAGGACAAGATGGGTCAAAACAGTATAATATATGATTATAAAGATGTTCTACAATATCTTGAGTTACATCAGTATTTTTATCTGAAACCAGAGAACCTAATTTTCCATTATAAGCGACTCCTGAGAGTCATTTCACTATTTTTACTGCTGAGTAACTAACTGCATCTCCTCTTTCCTTTTGTTTTGCTTTTCCTTCTTTGTGTATTTTGCTTCCCACTGTCTATTCATGATCTGGGCAGGATCCTGCCATTTGGATCTAAGCTATGATTTTTCTGTTCCTTGTTATTATATATTCTTCTAGAGCTGAGAGACTTTATTAAATCATTTGCATTTAGAAACTAGAGCTTGCCTTTGACTGTGAATGCACAGCATAAACCTGGCAATCCTGACAATAATTGCTTTCATTTTTGCTGTGACCAGAGAAAATTCTTGCACTTACTGTCATCCTCATGGGTATTGAGGAAAAACTTTAGTGCTCCCTTTTTAAATGTCTTTTGTAACAACTGGAAATGGTCAATCGGTCGGCAAAATATTATTCTAAGATTTATCGCAATATATAAAAAGAAGAACGCATTTCAAAAATAAAAAAGATCACTTGATTTGCAGAGAAACAGATGGGCATGAATTACACAACTAGCTAGAATGAAAAATAGACTCAAAATGAATTAAATACTGGTATGATGAAAATTAGGCTTTTTTTTCTGCTGAAGTGAGAAAACAGTCCTACTTATAATGGAAAACTATTCACTCTGTGCTTTAGTGTAAGACAAAATCTATCACACTGGAAGAAGATATTACTAGACTGTAGAAATCCATGGTCTCACCATGGATTGTAGAAAATTGGTTGTCTCACTGGAGAACTACAAATATAACTTAAAATTCAGCAGTTATGGACAAAAAGAGAATACTTGCAGTATTTACATATTTAAAAGTTTTGCTGAACATGTAGAAAAAAACCAAAACAAATGCTTTCAAAATGTGCTTATATTTTTTTATATTGTCTCAATAGATCTTACTGTTATTAATTACAGTTGTACTTCCACAAGCATCAAAAGTTCCTTATAGAATCTATCACTTCATCTTCCACTTTCAAAGGGCAAGTGCTGTAATAAAACTGAAATTGCTAAATATCAGTTAATTCCCACAGTAATTATTTAAGTATTATTTATATCACTGTAACCCAGAGAGATCTCAGCTGAGACTGAGGGCCTTTGTGCTAGATATTTTCTAAGAGCAAGCTTAATATTCTTAACGACATTAATCTCGCTCAATTGAGAATGTCCCCTTTACAAAGTATCATCTGTGCTGCAGTGATCAGACTTTTGTGAGGGTAGTTTATAGAGAATGATCTAATGTTTATACAGAATGATCTGTGTGCTTGGGGCAGCCAAGCTGCTCTAAGTTCCCACTGAACTGCTGGAAAGCATCTTTATTCTTTCTGGGCTGACCGTGAAGGTGCGGGAAAAGCACTGGAGGGCTGACCATAGGATGGGACCACTTGCATGCCACAGAATAATCATGTAAAGCTCTGAAGTATCGTTAGCTGTACTTTCCTACCTGTTTGTGAGCACGCTTTATTTTTAGAAACCTGTGGTACTGATGTTTGGGACATCATATGCTGACGTTACTGTATTTGGGGATGGCACAGGTTATCCCTGATATTAACTTTACGGAAGAGGAAAAATTAGCAAGGGTCTTTGCCCAAAAGGATTATAGTCTAAATAAAGAAACAATAGACAGATGTATTAGGAGAAATGAAATATCTTCTTTGTTTACTAGATAAGGAACAAGAAGATTAAGAATTAAAATCTCTCTCTGTGCAGGTCATTGGGAATTTTGCTGGTGACAGCAACTGGATTAGGCCCAGTTAGGAATTACCCATCAGGATGATACTGCAGTGTCACAGGCAGGATATAGTAGGGACAGGAACTGAATGCAGGTTTTCTGAATTCTGGACCAGAAAAGGGACCATAAGAACACTTACCTTGATTAGAGTTTGGTGTGTGTGTGACCTCTCTGCTGTACTGTGCTGTACACCACCAATATAATTACATTTACACCACAGCATGGTCAGCTACAAGAATTTCCATCCCAATACCAACATCTGGAACATGGACCACACCAGAAAGAGCCTTAGGAAACGTGTGTGCTTCAGGAGGATCCGTCTACCATTGTAATAATCACTCCAGCAACCATATTGGGACATCATTTGCAATGCATTTTTTACCATCTGGTTCTAATCAATCTTTGTGTGGCACCATGCCTACCATGCACAGGTCCCCTGCTGTAAAATGACATGTTACCACACAGTGGCTACTCATTATTTCAGTCACTGTGTCCTCACAATGTCATTCCGTGCCTGGGGTGGTCTTATAAATGTATGTGCTACTGTGAGGAGCGTGGTGTAAGAGAAATGTTTGTAAAGGGTTTCATAACAGCTGGCTGCAGTGGTTTGAGATATGTTCTCCACATTTTAATAACATTTGAGCATTACAGAGGGCATTTCCTAGCAGAAGAATGACTTCCATGCTGTAGCACACAGTTAAGGATGTGGAATGTAGAGCAGCAGGGCACAGTGCAGGTTGTAGGAGGGATGGTGCTGGTGGAGTTATGCAGCTCACTTTTCCTGTGCAGACCTTTTGTTTTAACAGGGGACCATGTTGCTAGTGCAAAAAGTTAAAGGAGTTCCCTTTGAAAGATGCACCGTGTACACTGCTTGTCCACAAATGCTACAGGGTAAGCATGACAGAGGTTAGAACTTAGTCTTGGAACCCCTTAATTAAAATTTTGATAAAATCATTTCCCACACTGAAACAAGCAAACACTAATCTTAAAAGAGAAAATTATAGATTCCTGACCTACACATTAGACAGAAGACTGAATGTGATGCGCACTTTGTGAGAAGGGGATGCATAAATAGGAAAAGCAGGTAATCTGCGGAGAACAATCCTTTTTGCCGGTGGAATTGTACATCTAATGGATCTCTGAATGGTGAATCTCAGAACTATTTCAAAGTTTATCCCACAAAAGGAGAGATCCCCTTCAAGATCACAGTGCAAGTCTGTTGTAAGGGACCCACTCTGGACTCAGATGTTACAGTGTGAAAGGTCTGCTGAAGTCACTGGCGGTACAGTAGTATAAACCAGAGGTAAGCGGAATCACGTGTAAAGCAATACAGGAAGTTTTGTTCATGCAGCTGAATTTCAGATGCAGTAAATTCTCATGGATTTTCTTCTTTCCCCAGATAAAACTATTTTAATAAGAAAATTAACCGAGCACTGATTATACCCAGGGCTTGCAGGTCCGTGGACAAAGCTGTTTATTCTGTTTGGAGAGGGCCAGGACATTTTGGTTTACCAGACACGTTTTCTTTATTCTCCCCAGTACTCTAGAGCTCTCCTCCCCTGGTTTTGCTGCCCTCTGTACTCCTTTCAGCTGCCAGATGCTTCTTCCAGAGTCTGCCCTGGACCGGAGGAGCACCCGGAGGTGGTGGCCTTCACATCTGTCACCATCTGGTGCCTCTCTTGCCCCACTGTGGTCATGACTCTCTGATTGTAGCACACATCTCACGTGCTTGTAGCTGACAATTCATGTGGGTACGGGTGTTCTGGACAAAAAATACCATTTCGCAATCATGTCTGTCTTAACCTTTCAGGATCCTTTGCTTTATCAAGATAGATTCACAGTGAGGATCAAGTTTAATCCTGGGTGATACACAGAAAAGAATTTACAAAATCAATTCTTGCTTATGCCCCTACAGAGGAGATAATTTCATAGTGGTTATGTCTCTGTGTGTGAGATTAGCGTGAGACCCTGTGTGCCATTAAGACATTGTTATGGAATACATTCTCTATTTCATTCTCAGTAAAGTGGCCAGCTGCAAGGGGGGTATTTCCCTCCGTCTCTTGGCTTACTTTTGCAGTAAGGGACAGAACCTTGCACAGAAGAAGGAAAAGCCTCTTGTTTCAATATTTTAATTATTTTCTGTAGTTATAATAGTTACAATAATAACTTATGAAGACTTCAGAAATCTTTAAGTTGTGCTCCAAGTGTAGTGTTGTCCTCAGATGTAAATCAGGGGCTTCTGGAGTATTAAATGCCAGGAACAGCCACCTGGAGTACTTAGGTCATTAGCACTATATTACCCTGGTGCTGTTACTACATTATGTGGCACTTTATTCTGAAAAAAACACACCCTTTGATTTACACAGGGCTTCTCACAGAAGAAAGTGCCTAGAACTATACAGCTGTCTGAATATATTTCTTTAGATTATGAAAGTAGTTTGCAGATGTCAAGAACAATGTAAATATTGTGACAAAAAATATGAATCCCCAAAAAGATTTTGCATGTGTAGTGGTAGGCAGTGACAGTTCACGGTGGGAGCAGTAAAATCCTCCCATTTAGAAAGTAGAGCCATGGGGAACGTCAGAGCGGTGAATCTGTGCAGTTACTGAAACACAGCCCATCAAATGTATCATTTGAAATACGCTGCTCTGTAATCTGGTGAAAATGAAACTCCGGGGAAGCTAAGTGCACAGCGCCCACTTTACAGGCTTCCTAAGTGTTTTCATGTTATATAACAAAGCCTCTTTGGTTCCTTTGGGTTCTTGACTTACTGCAGCCTTTCCCTGGGCCATTCAGATGAGTCTGAATTATTGTAGAAAGAGCAGGACTCAAACAGATATCACCTCCAACTGAAAGCACCGAGGATGGAAAGGGGTGTTATCGAGGTACTGTTCAGACTCTAGTCTATTAACAAGACCCTGAAATTCAAATTTCTAATTAATGTTTCAGCAGAATCTGAATATGAAAGATAGCTGTGTATCAGCTGAGAAAATGACATTTCCATCCTTATTGCTTCCCAATGTTAAATCTCATGTAGCCAGGTTAATTTAAATAAGTCTGCTACCAGCAGTTCCGTAATTCTTGTAGAAAATGTAATTAAATTTACCATTCACACTATATTTGCATGCACAAACATATTTCCCTCCTTTCATGTGTTCAGTTCATTGATATACTTTGCTTTTTTGTTATATTCTTAAGTCATGAAATATTCAAAAAATGTCAGTTTATAAATTCAAAGGAATGATATATGCCTATTAAATTTCCTGTTTGAATATATAAAGTTAAATATCAAAACACCAGCCAAGAGAACAACCTTTAACACGCACTGATAGCCATGGGACTTGTCCAAATGCATTGAATCATAGAATGGTTTGAGTTGGAAAGGACCTCAAGGACCATCTAGTTCTGACCCCCCTGCCATGGTCAGGGACACCCTCCACTAGACCAGGTTGCCCAAAGCCCCATCCAACCTGGCCTTGAACACTGCCAGGGAGGGGGCAGCCACAGCTTCTCTGGGCAGCCTGTGCCAGGGCCTTACCACCCTCACAGGGAAGAATTTCTTCCTAATACCTGATCTAAATCTACCGTCTTTCAGTTTAAACCTGTTACCCCTTGTCATCTCTCTACACTCACTGACTCATTTTATTTTCTGAATAAAGAGTCCACAGCCCCAAAAGTACTCTCTGCTGACAATTACAAATGCATGAGAAAGCTTCCACTGTACCCTGTTCTGTCTCCTAGAACCTAGTGCAGAATTATGGAATTAATTAAAACCACAAAGTACAGTAAGACATCACCATCTCCCAGTTGTCCTCTGCAGTCAGCAGGTGGTGTGTCGCATACTCAGCACTGCGGCATGAAAGACAAACCCAAAACTGGTCCCTAGACCATAGGGTGCCATGGCACTGTTTCTCAGGTGTGCTTCTGCAAATCAAGAGTGACACAAGGAATTCCCCTGACTTAGGAGTGTCTGAGTCCAGAGGAACCACAGGACTCGCAGCCCAGTGAAGGAGTTTCAGATCAGTTTCTATGAGAATAACATTTGCAGGTGTTTGTAGGGTTTGGGACCCCTTCCATACTGCCAGTGCCCTGGACATCTCATTGCCTGTGTGCTGTGGCAGGGCAGGAGCACCTGCACTGCCCCTCATACACCCAGCCCATGGCAGCTGCGTCCCTGCCCGTGCAGATTCAGCAGTTGCCTTTCTTTGGCACTGATTTGTAGGGAAAGTTGTTCATATTCTATTCAGGTTCTCATAACTTATCCATCACATTGCTTTCTGTTAAGCCCATTACAGCAAAGCTTATTTTAGAGTCTGTGTCAGATGCTGGATTTTTTTGCACATGTTGTGGAAATGTATTTTTTTCGGTTGCTCAGTATGTGTGTGAATGATCCCACGTGCAATAAAAGGTTCTCGTTGCATGCTCTGCTTGTAACCACATTAGAAAGCCACATGTGTCTGCAGCAGTCAGGATGTGTATTGTGGTTATTCTCTCTTCTGAGGTTTCTGTGGTTTGGGTTTCAGTGAATTTCTCAAGGTTTTGCTCTGGAGGTTTTTGTTGGTTTTGGAAGGGGGATGCGTGTTTGCTTTTCCTTTTCCATTTTGAATTTGAATTTCTAATTATTGAAACCTTTTGTTCATGCAGTCTTTCAGTGGAATACAATTGTATTGCACTGACTCAAAATGTCCTTGTACACTATGGTGAATTAGATGGTTTCTTGAGACCCTTGCATCACCTCATTTCTATGGCTCTGTATTTTTACTGATTAGGGTGTGGGAGCCATATGGGAGGTGTTGATCTGTGCTGAATGCTCGCCTGTGAATTATAGTCTGCATTCTGCCATCTGGCTGCCTGATAATTAGTCCATCTTTTTATCAAATGAATGGCACATGTCTTCTTTTCCTCAATACATATGCAAAACTACATATTTTGGAAAGGATCCTTTTCAACTTAAAAAAAATGTCCAGAAAGCAGTGTCTTTCTGCAGTCATGCATGTCCTCAGGCAAACCTCACCCACATTCGGACCTAGATTAGCCCCTGCATCATACTGTGACATTATGCACTCCAAGTTTTGGTTTACTGATTACGTAATGTTTTGAATTTGCTACATACATATATAAACTGGGATTTATATGTACTGTACAGCTGCAATATGTAGCTATATTTTCCCACATTTAGTAAATAATGAAATATGGAGTTTGACAGCATGTTAATTCTTCTAAACCCTTATCACTCCTCTAAGTGTATTTCTGTCGGATCCATTCCTGATGGGATAAAGTGAGGACCCTCAGGAAAAGGAGGCTGAGCATCAGGACAGCTTAAAGAGGACAAGGGGAGCATGCAGTATTCCACCTCAGCTCCTGCGGTACTACTGCTAGAGAAACCTGCAATCCATTATAGCACGTGAAATCAGGAAATCATGAATTCAATGAAAACTACCTCCAACCCCAGGGGAAAAAAAAAAAGTCCACGTTTTCTGAAAACTTTTCCTTTATCAAGAAACCCTTGGGAAAGGTTGTGCAGAAGGAGATGGAAGGCATTTTCTCACTCTATGGCTTGCCTCTCTATTTTGGGATGTTGGCTATCCAAGTCAGTGCTTAAAAGCTATAATTCATGAGTCACTAGCTGTGTATTAAATGCATGGGAGAAATCTCTTTATTGATATATATTTGGAGAAAGATATTTTTGGTTTATAAAATTGAAGAAGCTGTCAAATTTTTTGAGAAATTATAAGTTTATTTTAAAAGATTTTTCAATGGTGCAACACGTTCAAAAATTAAAGGTGTGTGTTAGCTTGTGAATTGTGGCAAATGATTTTTTTCCTATCTAGAATAATTTTACAGGATCACAGATGTATTAGGTTGGAAGACACCTCTAAAGACCATCTACTCCAACTCCCCTGCAGTAAGCAGGGAGTCCTTTCATTAGATCAGGTTGCTCAGAGCTGCATCAAACCTGACCTTGAATGTCTTCAGGGATGGGGCCTCCACTGAGTTTGACAGTGTGTTAATTCTTCTATATCCTTATCACTTCTCTGCAAAATATATTCACCTATGCAATTTTCAGTATGTTGGCAATTGCCAGACTACCTGAAAAGACAACCTAAGGGATGACTTCTGCTCAGTCATTGTGATTTTGGTAGCTTGAAAATCATCTGCTAGAAATTGGTTAGAGGCAACAATATCTGCCATCAAAAGGACGTGAATAAAAATGTATCATAGAGTCAACATTTCTCACATATCTCATGCATTGAATGAGACTTCTAGCTATAACCAATCTAAGCTATATTCAAGTTGACAGTATTAAATATGTATAAAGAAAATTACCATTTTCCTGAACTATCTAGTCCTACCTAGTAGATATGAGCATGTATTAATTTTCAGCAAATCTGACTGTACGTCCCCTTTCCTTTGAAATACCTTTGCTTTTCTACTGCTATTTGCATTACCATCTTTTGAAATCTAAAATAACTATTTATGCAGGAAGACTTTATTATCTTTTTGTTAAAAAAATTATCATGATCACGTGGATCAGGGTAAACCCCTCTCTTTGTAATACGTACTCACTAGGGTAGTAGATGTTCTTTGATCTCACTGAAAAGAACCAACAGCCAGAAAGGGGAATGACCTTTCTGAAGGGATTTCCTTCTGCACAGTGCGAAGCAGGGGTGTTTGAACAATAGAGGCCACTTTGCCTTGAGTCAGCATTGCAAGATGAGTCGTTGGTATTGTGTCTCCATTCCATCGTTCTGCTCTGGCCTGTTGTATCCACTGATACATTCCATTAACTGTGCAGATGGTAAGGTTTTGGGATAGGGCATGCTTTTTTGTTATAGATGTGTACAGAGCATGCCAAGAAGGGGTCCTCATCTCCAGTTAGAATTGTAGGCACTACTGCAACACAAACAGTATACTTTGAAACAAATATTAACTCCAATAGAAATAATGGATATTTTCTGCCCAAGTTACAAGAAATAAAACCCAAATTGTTATTTTTTGTTCTTTTAATTCTGCCCACAAGCTCAGACACTCAAATACACACACATACATACACAAACACTTTAGTCTAGATTAGGGTAATCATCTTCCATAGGTTCAATATTTATTTAATCTATGTAATCCGATAGGAAAGAATAACCTAAATAAACCACAAAAGCAAAGTAAATGCATCAGAAAAATTCTCAGGACGCCACAGAAATAAACCAAACCTCTCCTGTCCCCAAATACATACAGATCAGATTTTGCTATGATCCCTGTTACTACCAATTTTATCTCTTTCTGCTTATGTAAAATGCCTTTCATGACAGTATTTAAATATGGTGCCAAGAACATGAAGTGAGACTTTCTAAAAGCCAGTCAAGTACACAGTCCTAATCATACATCTTCCCATGTCCTGGTCTTCTGAGTAATAGCTGGCCACAGTGATGAATCTTAAAATGTGATATGGAGACAGAAGAGCACAGACCCTTTGTGGAAGGCTTTTACAGAGCACTGTGTAGGCTGCTGGGAAGTCTTGACTCCCGGTTCCTTTGCTCGCAGCCCTGCTCTCTGACTCCATTTCCCAGATCATCAGCTACCAGTACATCCCAGACACAGTGTACCTGTATTGCTAACCTCAGGTTTTAAAAGACCTCTTTAGATTAGTATTTACTTCTCTGGAAATAAAAGCTTCTCTTTTTTTAATTTTATTTTTTATTATTTTTTTCTTTTTTTTTCTTTTCTGCAGAGAGAGGTTACACTTGCAGAAAACTGTTGTGAAAGCTGTGCCTTCCAGTACCCAATGCAGCTTTGGACAGACATGAATCTTTGTGTCCAAGTCTCCAAGCAGTTCTGAAAGGAAATTGGATCCCTGCTCACCCACGAGATACATCATATTGTATTAATCCTGGGCTTCAGGGCCTTCACTGTCTGCCTCTGGGCCAAGCAGGGTAGGTTTTTTTTTTCTTTTCTCTCTTGATGTGTAAATTGGCTCCTAACTTTTTGACTGTTTTCTGTTGCCCTAATGGCAAGCCAGCTGGAAATAGTCCATGTGTCTAGACAAGATGCAAAAGCACAGTCCTCCACTGCTGCCAGTGCCACTTGAAGTAGGCTTATAGCTAAACTGGTAGCCAGATTTAGGATCAGGAAAAATTTTTCCCCTAATCCATGTGGAATGGTTAAGGGATTTTTATCTTTGCTTGTTTTGCTGCGTTCCTCTACATTGAGGAATACAGCCTTTGTCCTTGATCTCCCATGACTATGCAAAAAAATAAAAATCAGTCTATGCTGGAACCTACAATATTACCAATATCTTTGATTTACCCTGCTTCCTTTCTGTAGGCCAATATAGATTTTTTTTGTCCCAGTAAATACTAATTTTTCACGATAAATCTCAGGCAGTATTATAGCAGGAAGTAGAATTAAATTTTTTAGCCCATTCAGGACTCATCTGCCTGCTGCTGCAGGTAAATGGGTATCCTGACCTAGGCTGCCTTTTCAGGCAAGTGTTCCTATAGAAGCTGAATCCCGTTGGCATCACCGTCCTCACAATTCACCTTGGATCCATTTATTACAGAAGTGTGTGGCAAAGAAGAATTCAGGCTCTCCATTCATAGAAGCAAAATGGCAATTGGTCTTTCGAGCCATGAGAATGTAACTCCAATAGCCAAGCTGATCAACGTTCAATCAGCTTATTACTTAGAGGGATTGAAGGATATTTCCCTATACAAATGATCGTGAGCTCTAAGTCAGACAAGACAACTAAGCAGTTAAGAAAGAAGTGTTTCAAGGCATGTTCAGGTTTGCTCAGACCTTATATTTAATCCAGGCAATTTTTCTAGTTTGTTTTCTGAGTTGCATAAGGTGTATCTAGCAAACAGAATGGACTTTTATAATTTGCCGAGGAAAATAACCCAAACATTATGTGAAATGTGAAATCCTTGTCCTGTTCAAAATGAGCTTATCTGGTTTGTAATCTTCTTGTGCATACACTTACAGCTCTCTTGTGTTTTTTCAGCTTAAGGAAGATTTCCCCCTTGGAAATTCAGTACAATGAAAATGGCAATGTAGTTGTTCAAAAGAGGTTTAGTATGTGTGAATTTTTGACATGAGAATGTCCCAGTTTTGAATGCATAAGGTAATGACTAGAACTAGTCTGAAAATAAGATTTTTCTGCTACTTTTTTTGCTTAATAAACATGTCTAGTTTTCATTCACAATCTTATCTTGAAATTCTGTCAAGTTTGGAAATATTTCAAGGAAATTCAGCTAAACAAAGAAATAGCTTTTCTTTCAGATAAACAGATTTTTGCTAATACCAGTCCCGTGCAGTCTCTGGCTGGGACACCACTCACTTCATCTATTTTATGCAGCTGATTCCCATTCCTACTCTTGGCAATTAGATAAAGGTGGTGTATTTTAAAAAGTCTTTTCACAAAGGATTAGAATAAGTAAGATCAGTCATTTCAAAATACACGTTTCCTGTTATGTCATCGGAGTTGCAGAGGATCTTGAACGTAAATCAGGATGTTAAGTAGTCAGATGTTTAGTAAAATCTAGAAGTCCATGGCACTTTCGAACTTCATGAAGGTATGAGTTTTATGCCATCCAGATTTTAACTCTTTCCATTCTCATTTTTATGGCCCTCACAAGAATATGAATTTTATTTTGATTTCATGCAGAAAGGTGTGGAACACTTTGTGTTCACTTTGTGACAGAAATGGGAACGTACGCATGCTACCAACAGCACTAGGTTAGTTTTGATTCAGCCATGACAAGTCATCTCACTTAGTGACTTCAACACTGCAATGCAGAAAGGCATGTTGGAACAGGAATCTGAACCTTTGACACTAGTGCCCAACCTGACATCACCAGAACGGGTTGACTGTAACAGTAATGAGCTACATGCTTTTAGAAATATGCCCTAGACTATTAATCCCCAAAGATTTCCCTCATCTGCAGCAAGAACTTGGCCTGGCAGGGGATGGGAACCTCTACCCCCTTTTCTCATGAAGTCAGCACAGTGTGACATCTGAAGACATTTTTTTCCCCTTTTTATGTGCTGCAACTGTCCCATCCCTAGCTTTGCTTGCAGCCTGCCTTTCCAAAGAGTATTTTCCACAACGTATCATCTTTTAGTAAGCCATGACTACCTGCAATGCATCTTCTTTTTGGTTCCCGAGCTTTCTAAAATGGATGGCAAGCCTGGCACTGCCTCTTTTGCAGCCTGTAATGGAGTTTGCGGTGTATATATGGGGTATTGCTGTGGTAATGTAGGGTATAAATATGCATTTGCCCAGTAAATCCATGCCTGGCTGATGGTAGATCTTATGCACAATATTTTAGGATGCCTGTTATAATGACTACTTGCTGGCCTCATAATGGCTGTTAGGAATACTATTTATGGAAATGTGTCATTAACTCTAAAAGCGTTTATCAAAAGTGATTAATAGGAATAATTGCCTGTTAGGTAAACAAGAAGTTACAGCGGCTTATGAAGTGATTTGTAATGATTCACAGCTCCTGCACATTCAAACACAAAGCCAGAGATCAGACTCATTTGATGGTAATGACAACCTTCATATGTTTTGTATTATTGCAATTTAAAACAAAATGCAGTAGGTTTATCCCCACCTTAGTTCCCTCCTGCTCCCTGAACCAGGTCACTGATCTCCAGAAGCAGCACAGCAAGACTAGGCTGTCCGTGACTCACTTCAGACTGTGAACCAAAGTATCCCTTTCAGCACATGCAGTCTTAGCATGACCTGCTTTGCTCTCAGGCCAAGATCATTCAGAAACTGGAAACTCATGAGCCTAGGTAGCCCAGATACAAACTCAGAACTGATGCCCCCACCACCAATGGTGCTGAATCTTTTCACAGCTCTTCCAAACTTGCCTGCATCAAGCTGCTCCCTGCTTGGAGACCATCCCGGTGACCTTCATGGCATAGTTCAGCCTTCAAATGGCCAAACTGCAGGTGAACAACCCTGGCCTAACCCTTTCAGCACTCTCCGCTACATAGCTAACTGGTATTTAGCATCAGAGGGCACACAGAGTTCCCATATATAAGATACTTGTTTTCTTTACCTTAAAAAAAATCACTAAGTCATAGTTTTAAAACTGCTGAGGGCAAATCCCTTAGGAAAAGCAGACCGGAAAATGACCAACATTTCTTTTTGTTCTGATTAAAACAAAATTTGAAGAAAAAAAAAAAAAGAAGGTTGCATTCTGCTTAGTTAACAGCTTGAGCTAGACATTAGTGTGTGTATTTTCATCAGGAGCATCTATTTGTCTTAGTTGCTGGCCAGCCATTTTAAGGGACGTCTTTTCTAATCCCTCTGAAGGTACACTTGGTTTTTCTTGACGCTGTGTAGTTATGATGAGCATGTTATTCACCACATTAAGGAGGGAAAACAGCCAGGATTGTATCCAGATCTGAGGCTCCCAATTCAAGAAAGATGTGGAGCTGTTGGAGAGGGTTCAGAGGAGGGCCACAAAGATGATCAGGGGGCTGAAACACCTCCCCTATGAGGACAGTCTGAACAAGCCGGGCTTGTTCAGCCTGTGTATGAACAGGAGGGGGATCAGCTTTTCACAAGGATAGATAGAAGGGATGTTGATGTCCCTGCCTATGGCTGGTGAATTGGAACTCGATGATCCTCGGGATCCCTTCCAACCCAGGCTAGTCTGTGATTCTCTGATTCTGATTTCCCTTGCAGCGACATGCATCCAGAAAGGCTAATGGAATTATTGTAGATTTATGCTCTGGTGAGTGCAGGATTTGGCCCAGCAGGTCTATACTTTCCAGCATAGCAGGACAGCTATATACACATTGTAAGTCCTGAACCATCTGATTTTCTCTGAGAATGCAGGAGCTTTTTAGGGAGTTTCTTTTGGCTCCAATTGAATATGGTTAGTTATTTCTTTCCCTATTCCTGCCATTCACTACAAGGATCCTTTTCTTACCAACTTTAATTACTTCATTAGCTGTGCAGTACTTGACTAGATGTTACTTCATTAAATTGAAGAGACTATATAAAAGGTTGAACTGCTTGCAGATCACATGAAGAGAGGGAAGCAAAGCCAAATGATCTTAATTCAACATATCGGGAGAGAGATTTGAGGCAGCCAGGGACTGCTAGCAAAGGAAGGTCTTTGGAAGTAAAGGTGAAACACAAGCTGAGACTGAAATTCTTGATTGTAAACCATCAGGGGAGCAATAGAATGTAGCAATAAAGATTGCTAATAATAGCAAGTCCTTTTTTGGAAAAACTTAGCTATGGATCGCATACAACCCAAATTACAAATACTATTCCCTTTTGTGCAAATATAACCAAGACTGAACAACTGTCAGGATTAAGAGAAAGGAAGGGAAAAAAAATATTTTTTACAACAGATGTTATATCACAGCTGTGTCAAGACCACATGACTTTCCAGAGATTCTTTAGGAAAGCAAAGACACTTTTTTTCCTAGTTTGCTAGTCTTAGAAGGGGTTTTTTTTGTCAGCTTGATGAAGTGCTAAGGTTTAAGGGAGTATTGGGCAGTATTTCAGAAATATTTGCCATTTTTGCAGTTAGAATTGTAGCAGAGCTCCTGACGTGTTGTTCTTTCATGGTTACAGTAATGCTGGGTAGGCTGAAGGGATCGACAACTTCTGGAAAGTCAATAGAGTGCTACAGCATGTTAGCCAATGTTCAGTCAACTGGAGTCTTTGATTAGCTCAGCCTGCCAGTATTCTTTTCCCAGGATAAATTATTTGATGGCTCTGAACAGCTTTGACCCTACTTTACCTTTAGGATGACTCTACTCTTCCATTGTTTACCTCCTAAAAAAAAGACATGCTCTATTCAGAAAGAAGACTTGATTTTTAGAATATTTTTTTTAGATAACACAAATCTAGGAGGGTTGGCTGACATACCAGAGAGTTGTGCTGCCATTCAACAAGATTTAGACAGGCTGGAGAGCTGGGCAGGGAGAAATGTAATGAGATTTAATAAGGACAAGTGTGGGGTATTGCATCTGGGGAGGAACAACCCCAGGTACCAGTATAGGTTGAGGACTGGCCTGTTGGAAAGCAGTGTAGGTGAGGTGGACCAGGGAGTCCTGGTGGACAGCAAGATGTCCATGAGCCAGCAATGTACCCTTGTGGTCAGGAAGGCCAATAGCATCCTGTGTGTATAAGAAGAGGGGTGGCCAGTAGGTCAAGAGAGGTCCTTTTCCCCCTCTACTCTGCCCTGGTGAGACCTCACCTGGACTATTGTGTCCAGCTCTGGGTCCCTCAGTTCCAGAAGCACATAGAACTCCTTGAGAGAGCCCAGCGCAGGGCCACCAAGATGATGGAGGGAGTGGAACATCTTCCTTATGAGGACAGGCTGAGGGAGCTGGTTCTCTGTACCTTGGAGGACACTGAGGGGTGATGTTATTAAACTTTATAAATATGTGAAGGGTGTCAGGAGGATGGATCCAGGCTCTTCTCAGTGATGGACAGTGATAGAACAAGGGGCAATGGGTCCAAGCTGGAGCATAGTAAGTTCCATGTGAACATAAGGAGAAACTTTTTCATTGTGAGGGTGACAGAGCACTGGAACAGCCTGCCCAGAGAGGTTGTGGAGTCTCCTTCTCTGGAGACATTCAAGACCCATCTGGACACCTACCTGTGTGATCTGCTGTAGGTAAACTGCTTTGGCAGGGGGGTTGGACTCAATGATCTCTTGAGGTCCCTTCCAACCCCTACAATCCTGTGATTCTGTGAATAAAAGTCATGGAGTGTCTGGCACAAACTTTATAAGCACATTTAGGAAGATACATGATATTTACAAGAGACTAATTTGCATGACAAAACATACCAAATGCATCATCCTTTATTAAGGAAAGTAAGTTGTGACAAAGGCAGTATTCGTATGATTACTGTGATATTTGCAATATATGAAATAAGCCCTTAGCTTTCTAGCCTGAGCATTTCACTCCGCATGAAGCATAGAAGCTATATGGTGACCTTGGTTACCCTTGTGAAACATTACAGACTTTAGAAGTATGATATAAAAGTAGGAGCAATGATTAGCCCAGAGTCTATGGCATACCTTATACAACAGTTTATGAAACTCTTCCTTCATGTAGCAACTTTCATCAGTCTTAGCATCCATACAATGGTTAAATCATTTAGCCTCATTTTGTGGGGAGAGAATAGCAAAAACCAGTTAAAGAATTCATAAAACCCCACCTTCTTGAAGAGTGGAGTAGCTCACAGCAGCGTTCAGAGCTTTTGTTTCTTGCCTTGGTCTTTTGTCATGACAACATTATTCTAAAACTCACGAGTACAAATCTTTGTTTCAAAAATATATGTCTGTGAACTCCAGCAGTGTCACCTGTCCCAGCCAGTGCTGGACCTTCCCTTCAGGTCAGCTATACTGTTTGAGAGGCCAGCTGTTGAGACATCTGGAGGTCAGCAGCCTGAGCATGAGACTCCCACTCTCCCTCCCTACTGTGCATCCTTCCAGCACTCCCCACCATCCAAGGAATGACATAATCCAACTGTCTTTGGCTTTGTCCCCTCATTTTGCTCTGCAACAGAACTGTGTAGATAGCAATTCACACCTGAGTTTGTATATTTTCTTAACCAAGTGTGTCTCAGAGAGTTTGAGAGAAGTCCACTATTCCAGCATATTGAATTAGGCTGGGGTAGTCAAGTGTTTCTCACAGTGGCATGCCTTGGTAGACCTGAAATAATCAACAGAGATTGCGCTGGGTGGTTTTAGGAAATAATGCTGAATAGATGGCAGTGTGACTTTACCTTTGCAGCTAAACATACAGCCTTATCTTTTTTAAAAAATCATGCAGCAGCCAACATACATATATATCCAGTTCTTAATTACTTGTGGGCTGATGACACAGTTGCTAGCAGAATGCCTTGTGCCTTTTCTCAGTCACCCTCTTCCTCTCCTCCAGAAGAAAGATAATGCCACACCTTCCTCTTCCTGACAAATCCAAAGGGTTCATGCTGCCCACACGCAGCTACAGTCTGCCCACTACTGCTTGAAGATTCATCTCTTGTCTTCAGAGACCTATATACACATTTTTCAAAGGCAAATATACAACATATGCTGCTATAGCTTAATTCGCACTTCTGGATTGTCCATGCCTTTGCTGAAAACAGGTTTTCTCCTCTGCTGCTCCTGGATTCTGGAAAATTGGTATGTAACCACCACTCACTTGCAATACATGTTGGTGGCTCAGCGAACAGTTGTGTCTCCAGGAGCAAACAGGGCTGTACAGAATCAGTGTATAGAGGGAGACCACAAGGACCCCTCAGTCCCATGCTCTGGCTTGTCTGGCCCTGTGTGGAACAGAGGCTTGGACTTGGTGATCCTTATGGGTCCCTTCCAGCTGAGGATATGCCATAATTCCGTGATCCCCTTGTTCCTTCATCTGGAGGCACTCCCCCAGGGCCCCATTGCGCTCTGTCTCATCTCTGGGAAGCCGTAGCACAGACTGGCCATGGCACGTGAGAGATGTCAGCCCCTAGTTCCGTGGTGGTAGATTTTTATCCTTTCATGTTCATGTAAATGTTCGGGGTTGAGCAACGTTAAAGAGGAGTGTTTGAAAGCACTCCAAAAAGGTGCTGGCAAATGATGAGGTATGCTCTCAGTTGCTTAGCTATTTTGAAAACATCTGGAGCTTCTTGTTTCTTAATTTGGAAATGTAATATCATCTGTGTTTTTTGTCTTGGCTCTTCCAAAACACTTTTCTTCTTTATCTGAAATTTTTTCTCGGATTTAAAATTTCATAGCTTTTTTCATATATTGCATTTCTGCCACTGAATGTAAACCTTACTCTGCCCCTCCCAAAATACTTCCAGATCAGATTTTATGCAAAACAGTTTTTATCCTCTTGAGTTACCTTGCCAATAAGATTATCTCAGAGAAGTTAGGAATATTTTGAAAACAAAACAGAGTATTTTCCTTTGCTAGGTTCTTTGCTTCTGTAAGATGTGTTGAATTGACTGCAGCTGATCAGGGTATCACCTCTTCCCTCACACTCACTGATGCTCAGACACTCAGCTCTGATCTCTTTGTGTAACATCACACACGGTTACACCCCAACCTGGTTCTGTCAGTATGACCTGGGTTAGGGGAAAACACTACATTTAAGCACTTTGGGTTTTTTTTTTAACCTGGATCAATCAGATAGACTCCATTAGAGAGCAAGAGAGCAACTTCTTGCCTAATCACATCATTAACTGTTGAATCCAAACTTGCTACAGAAGAAATCATTCAACCAATTGGGGTTATTGAACCAATGTGAATTGTTCTAGCCCCTGCAATAAAAAAGCTAAGAACACTCAGACCACTGAAGTTCTCAGCTCTGATATGGACTGGGTTAGAAATTGTTTTGCTCCACAGGAAAGCAGCAAGAGCATATCTGATGCCATAGTTGTAAACCTGGTTTTTTCGCGTGTTTGTTTGGATTTTCTTTTCTAAATTTCATTGTGAATAAAAAATTCAATTACCTTCACAGAACCTGATGTAAAGAAATCTGAAGAGGAGTTATGCCACAGCCCCCTCAATAACCCTCTATTGTAACAGAATTTAGTGATAGCTTTGAATATGGAACAATGACTCCTGTTTCTTAAGAGGTAGAGCTTGAAATACTGTTATCTGCATCAACACATTTATTCAAATGAAGAAGATTTCGTGTCAGTGTTTTCTATATAACGCTCTGAGGGGTTTTTGTGGTGATGCCAATGTGTTTTCCACCTGGAGAAAGCAGTCTCAAACAACAAAAGCACAAACTAATAGAAAGCACATTTTGAAGATACTGGTATCCTGAAACTTACTGCTCTGTAATTAAATGTTTAGTCTGTGCTCTGTGTTTTTGTTAAATCTCTCTACATAAATCCTTGTCATATTAAGCAATTATAAGTAGTGCAATGGCTAGTCGCTAATTAGGGGAGGAAAACGCTCGGTGATGCATGAACTACAGGTTAATGTAGAGCAGTCTGTAAATCACTCTGCCCAGGGCTCGGCAGACTGCCTTATACTTCTCAGGCGATGGCTTTAGGAAGCCTGCGTAACATAATGAAATCAAACCACTGTATCATTACAGGCATGTTTGTAATTCATAAGAACAAAACAAACATTAACTGAGCAAATCAGTGTAGTGGTGTGCTGTTAAAACACGGCGTGCCTGAGGTTTAGAAGTTTTTTGACAATACTGAACATTTGGTATGTAAAATGAGCGTTCAGAAGAGATGAAAACAGTAAAGAAACGAAAGAAATTTGTAACTTTACTATCTCCCCTTGTATTAAGACAAGATAATATAAGTTGCATAATAATTCCTGGGGAACAGCTACTTCATTATCTCACCAATTAACTGAATCTTATCAAGGAAGAAATAATTGCATGTTAAAAGAAACCAGCAAAGTCTGCACATTAATGTTACATCTTAAATGAGTAAAATGCCTCATTTCACTTCTACTCTCTCAAGGGCTAAAACAGAACCCTAAGGTGTGTCCATAATTTGGGGTAGAAATGAATAAAAACACCATTTGGGTTTCATTACTGGGATCCTGCTCCCAGGAATGCCCGAGATGAGTCTGTGTAGGAGTGGATTTTGCACACCAACTTGGCAGCAGCTGAACCAGCTACTGGGCTGTAGGTATTCTTTCAGGATTACGATTGTGTTTTCTGTAATTCTTAGCCTATTTGATGGGTATCATGTCCTCCTTATGTTGGGGTTTTTTTTCAAAGGAACCTTTCCTCTACAAATCAAGGAATTATTTCAGCACCTCAGTTTCCCCTTTGGTAATAATTTTATTTTTTTTCGCAGCATTTTGAGAGCTGGGTATTGTTACTAGGGACTCAAATGCTGTGTCTGGTTCACAGAGATGGGGTTTGTCTGGCCAGCTGGTGGGGGCATCCAGTGAGTTGGAAGCGGCTGTGGCACATTAGTTATGACCTTTGAAAAGAATGCTTGTTGGCTGTGATAATTTCTTACTTAGTTTTCCACTGCAAAGCTCTGTCAGAGCTGTGACAATGCCTTGTTTTTGCAACTGTTGATGCTTTCATCATTCATTTACTGAAAGATGAACTATTTTCTTTTGAATCTTGTTTTCAGTGATGACTGGTGGCGATGAGTTCCACTAGTGTTTGTAGTGTCCCTGACCCAGTTTTGAACCCTTCTTCTTCCTGTTTATATCTCTGCCGAGGCAAGCTGAGCAGAACTGAGCGCAGCATTCCAGGAAAGACTGATTTACACAATATTAGATTACTTTCAGTTGTATTTTGTACTCTGTTCCTTCAATATTCCAACTTTGTCTGCTTTTAGGATTATTTTCAGTGCTGATACAATTCACTTAATATTCAGCAGCACTGTGTGAATAGTTAAGTAATTTTCTTCAAGAGCATATTGCATTTCATTTCTTAGCTTCTAAAAAATCTTATGGCTCCAAATTGGGTTGTTTTTCCCTCTAATATTACCTAAGTTTAAAACACAAGTTTTGCCATCTTATTTTGCTATCTGAAAAAGGAAATTTTATGCATCTTATCTGATTTCTGATTCAGGATAATACTTTCCCTCTTGCTTCAAACTGTAGTGTAATGACCATATGGCTTATTTAGCAGGGATTTCATTAGAGAATATGTGAATCTCCATGCTGATTATAAATGACAGCGTTTTTAGCTGTTACTTCAGAGTCTGCAGAGAGGGAATTCTACTCTATTAGAAAGGTATGGGTTTTGTATGCAGCAGCTATTCCTCTATAGGCCATTTATAACGCCAGTACCAAAACATATTACAGATATTCAATATTTCACAGCTTGAAATATTTTATTCAGTTCACCTGGCACTGAAGCAAAGCTTATCCCCAGATAATCTATTATGCTTTCTTTCAAATGTTTCCTACACCCCAGCCCTCCACATCGTTGAAGTACCACAGTAGCTGATTCTACTATAAGTTCAACATTCATTTTAAATTCCTGGCACTACTCCCAGTGGAGCTATGTTAATTTGCAGGAGCTAAAAATATGGCCCAATAGTGCTGTTTTGCCACATATCCTCTCCTCCCCAAACAAAGCAAAGCCCTTCAATGCTTAGGGAATGCATTTGTCATATATACAATGCCACTTAATAGCATATTGGCAGAGAATAGCATGATATCTAGAATACTATGATGTGTGCCTTTAATCTGTTTCAATAAAAGCTTATGGTGCACTGAAATACCTGCTTGATTTTATATTAAGCATGTTAATAACACTTCCCAAACTAAATTTAACAGTGTTCTATTACTCCTGGCTTCTTTTCCTCTGGCTTCAGATGCAAGAGTAGAAAGTGTCAGGTATACGATCTCAGCATATCCTAATTATCCGGTTTTAAAAGTCAAAATAATGTTAAGGAACTAGAAAGTTTTGCCTGCTGAAAATCTCCTTACCAGGAATGGTTCATTATTGTGGAAAGAGCAAAGCAACATCCTGGATCATATGCTAAAAGAAGAATATACATTTTTGCTTTTAAAAATAAAGAAGAAGAATAAATCTAATTATTTTGCAGTGTGACCTATTCCCAGTACACTCCATTCCTTAGTTAAACCTTTGTACATTCTTCCTGTTGATGGTGTGATATAGAGAGATGCCCTGGTTCCCTCATGAACAGGGCAGTCATCTTGAGTTGGGGCTGAGTAAATGTCATGTCAATATGAAAGGAGATCTTTCATGGACACGATGAATCAGTATTTAGCTTAAACATATTGAATTTTGAAGTAGGGTGACTCTGTTAAATATCAGAAGGTACACTATTAAGGAAAAATAGCACAAGTCTAAAAAAATATACTCTGTGTGCATTGCTGACGATACATGACCCATAATGCATCTGAAGTTCACTGTACCTAGGTCTTGGTGGTGGGCATGGGAAATTCCCAAAACTATAAAACCCAGAAGGACTGAATTCCTTTATGTAACAGTTTTTCAGTTAGAAACAGTGTCAGAGAACAAAATGAATCATTCATCCTACGTGGAGAGAGCAGCAGAGGTAAATTCAGGTTTTCAGGCTAAGATCTTTAGGCATCTATGTCATCAGAGGTAGAGGCAGAAAATGCCTCACAGGCTTCTGTGTTGGTGGCAAATCTTGTATATTAAAGGGGAGGGGAAGCCAATTCTGGCATTTCTGGCTTTAAAGTCACTGCCTCAAGGACATCATATCTAAATCCTGTCTTTTGGTCGATCTGTGTAGCACAAAGTATTAGAAAAAAGATTTAGTCTACGTAGTTGACGTGAATAGCCTAAACCAGACATTACTAAAACAGAATAGAGAGGTACTCAAGCAAGAATTCAAATTAGGTTAGTTCCTTACTTATACTTTCTTTCTCCCCACCTGTCATGCACCTATTTCCTTTGGCTGCTTGATAAGTCAGTGCGCAGCAATACTAATCAGTCTTCACCTCATGAGAGATTTTCCTTGATTACTGGTAGACCTTGTCCTGGTTTCAACAGGGACAGAGTTAATTTTCTTCCCAGAAGCTGATATAGTGCTGTGTTTGGGATTTATATTGAGAATAGTGTTGATAACACACTGATGTTTTTAGTTATTGCCAAGCTGTCAAAGACTTTTCAGCTTCTCATACTGAACTGCCAGGGAGAAGGTGGGGGTGCCCAAGAAGCTGGGAGGGGGCACAGCCAGGACATCTGGTCCAAAATAGCCAAAGGGATATTCCATACCATATTATGTCATGATCAATATATAACTCAGGGTTGTCCAGGAGGTGGTGTGTCTCTGAAACTAGTTGAGCATCAGCTTTAGATTGTGAACAATTGTGTTGTGTGTCANATCATCATCATCATCATCACTATCTTCCTTTTACATCCTACCAAGCTGCCTTCATCTCAGCCAACCAGTTTTACCTCTTCTCGATCCTCTCTCCCATCCCACTGGGGTGCCAGGGGAGATGTGACTAAAGGCCTGTGTGGTCGTTTCAGACGCCTGTTGGGTTAAACTGAAACGTGGAGAACTGACATGCCAGAGAAAACATCCTTGTTAGCTGTCTGACCTGTCACTGAAGGACAGTGCACAGCTCCTGTGTATAAAACATGCATCTTAGCAAAGGTCTGAAGTTCATCACTAAGGTAGTGCATTCAGTGACTGCTCTCCTTGTGCATACTGTCCTTCCCCACTCAACATTGCTTCCTGCAGTCTTTTACAAAACCTTTCCCATCAAAATTGGAATCTCTGTCCTTCATGAACGTGGGTTTTCAGCTGTTCTTATATGTTCATTCTCTTCCTCCACCCTTCTGTATGATAGCTTGCGAAAGTGCCTTGTCTGATTCTTATGCTTCATTATGGTACCACAGACAAGCTAAATGCATCTGCATTTTGGTCACAATTTTTAGCCACTTAACAGCTCTTTCATATTCTGGAGAATTTTAAGGACTACTGCTTTTAAAGGCTACTTCTTTTATTATTGCTTCTTCACCAATTATTTTTAGTTTTGTCCCAATCTCGTTTCTTTAGGTTACCCTGGCACAATGGCTCTCCCCAAAAGTGTACAACAAACCTCATGCATTGAATCTTAACCCTTCCACAGTCCTAACAGTACATAAGGTCCTAAAATACTTTAAAAAACCACATTGCTTTAAAAAACACATATGCAAATAGAGTGTGAAAATGTTCAGTCATGTCTCTGAGGATTTGGAGAAGATGTGAATGATACAAAGGTAGTTGGGATACAGTGCCAAACACTGGACACCTCTTTACCTCCAGGTATAAGAGCTAAATTCCTGAAACCTGCATTAAAGTAAAAATTTAAACAAAGAAGCCTTCTGTAGTGTATATAGTTACCTGAAAACCTACTTATTAAGGTATGTAAAAAGGTTCAATCCATCTGTCACATTTATGCAGATAAGTCAAGAGAAAGTCAATGTTTGTTTCAAAAGCATGTACAAATGCTGACAGGAGCAAAGCAAGCTGATGGAGAGGTAAAAAGCTGGTCTCCATTCAGGACTGCACGTTAAGATATTAATGAAATGGTTTGCCCTCATACTGTGTCCTTGATCCAGCACTCACAGTGTCTCTCGAAATATCCTAGAAGAGTTTGTTCCAATGTTATTTGCGGGGAGGGGGTTTAGCGCACTAAAGAACATATGGTTCATACCCATAGAATGAAGATGCCATTAAGATGGGTGAAGCAGTAAATAATGAGATTAGGGACAAGTTATTGATCACACTCCAGCAAAACACACTCTATTAGAGCTAAGTGCTGTGTAGTGTATTTGGGTACAAAGAACACCGGCTGTGCTTACAGTCTGAGAGACTCATTGAAGCAGTCACTGAGAAAACTCAAGTGCCTCTTCACTGACCTGTTTCAATGTTGTGGTCATGGCAATTAATAAGGTGCTTGCACTTCTGCAGAGGGTAATGCCAGAATAAGGGGGGGAAGGCTGTTTGCCTGTGAACACGCCTGTCTAGGACCATTACTAGAACCCTGTTCCTGACTCTTGACAATCCCACTTGAGTAACGAAGTGGAAAGTGTAGAGTGCACAACAGGGCCCACAAATAATTCAGGTCACAAAAGACACAAAGTACTATGTGGAGAATGAGCGGTACTATTGGATTTTTTAGAGATCTGATCCATAAACAAAGTTTTTGTTCACATAGTGTGGGTTTTCCAGTCCTGCAGGAATAGATGTTGGAACATCCAACAGCTGAAACTGAAGATAAAGGGGAAAAAAAACCAGCTAACTTTGAACCCTCAAATGAAGTGTGATTTCCTGGCTGTGATGGTAGTTAACCATTGGACCAGCTTATCAGGAGGCTGTAAATTCATCACAACCTTAGCTCTTCAAGAAATTATGATTGTCTTCGTAGAAAAATGTGCTTTAATCTAGCTTCTGACCAAAAGTCTGCAGACAGAGAAGGTCAAATCAACTGGTCCCTACTGATATCTCCATGAGAGAAATCTGTGAAGAGCAGAGCTGACATTTAATTAATCAGAGTTTTAAACTAAAAGCTTTTTATTCCTGTTCAGTTTTACTTCTTTCTTCTGTTCAACAGAGTGATTACCAATTTTGTAGAGTTTATTTACAATAAACAGGAATAAAACTTCAGCAATAATAGTTTAAGCTGAAGTATCATTTTACCATAAATTCTTAGTGTGGAGCCTGTGGTGGAATTATGTCATTTGGAACAAGTAATGTCTATAATCTATTTACTGCCTTCATTTTTGTGTTCCTTTTAGTATTAATTCAAATTTTAATAGTATTGGAAAAACACAGCTGCTTCTTGTTGGAAAGATGGTTATTTTCTCTATATTTACAGGAATAATTGATTCAGTGACATGTAATCTATAAATATGGTTTTTAAAAATGAAATTATATAGTGAGCCATGTTTGTCCAAGCTGTTTCCAGGGAAGATGTGTCATTAACCCTTTTTCTCATCCTGTGCACGGTTTTGTGCCAAATATGATTAAAAGGCTACTGTCAAGGTTTAGACACGAGTATTAATCTTCATACAAATTGCTCAGTTCCATTGCAGAAGTTTCCCATATTGTGTTCTGTGTGATCTGGAGCAGAAATTTTACTGATAGTTGTTCATGCAGTGACTATTATGGGACATTCATGAACAAAATTAATGCCTACACCAAGAGATGCATATATATTCATACATCATAGTTATATTTTTCAAAAAAGTTATTAAGGACTTTGTGGTTCAATACAAAACTATCTGTAGTTCAATACAAAATTATCTGATGGCAGATAGTATCCTCAGGATTTTGGACAGTTGTCAACATGTAGGTGGCAAACCATGAATCAGTTACATAATTCATACAGAACTTATGCCTGCAAAATTCTCACACACCCTGCCAAACATGTTCAGAGATGTCACATACATGGCCAAGGGTGTGTGTGGAAGCTCAATTTTTAAGGGGATTTTTAGAAATGCTACTGGAGCTGCTTTCCATATCCTTCTTCTTATAAATTGAGATTATTTATCTGAAACAGTACTGTATAAAATATCTGAAAACAACCTACCTTCTGCCTTTCAAGTGCATTTTCTTGAGACCCAGGCAGACAACCAGCAACTGGTTCTATTGGTAGGCTGCAGGTACCTTGTACTCAAAAAGATAAAGCTTCTATTCCTGGGCCTGTAATGTCTTGAGACATTATACATTATTCATGGAAAAAACTATTATAATTATATGCACAGATAATTTGCTACTAAAATTATGATGTTTGCTGAGTATCTTTTTTATGTGTGTTTGTAGAGAAAAGTGTTTGCTCTGGAAAGAGTTGTTGTTAGCTAATACCAGAAACAAACTAAAATACATGTGGCTATATGTTTGATTCTTACATTTACTAAGGTTGTAATGTAAGGAGGTAGGATTTACATTTACAGGTATGCGTTTTTGGAGTGAGTCTTAAAATTATTCCCATATGTCAACCCACCTACATCACTCAAAAGAGAACAAACTCAAAGTAGACAAATCTGTTTTGTGGCAGCTACTGGGATATAAAACTCAGTTCCGTTGCACAATAGAATGAAACTAAAACCTTTCAAAGAGTTTCATTAAAGCACATTAGAGTGAAAATATTGACAATTCCATCAAGAAGATGCTTGGTTAGGACACGGCCCAGGAAATGGGACATAGCTTCAAATCTGAATCTACATGCAGTGAGTGAAAGTTCTTTAACACTGGTAACCTTGAAGCAATTAAAAAGCCATGGCTGGGTACCTCCCACTTCCTAGAGCCAGTGATTTTGTGCCTATACTGCTAAAATATTTCTCTCTCTTTTAATTTTAAAATTGTGTCAATACATCTTTGTGAAACATGTGCATTGGATCAATTGTCATTTATTCAGAAATGTCCCAGCATGTTCTAATACAAATTTGCTTCATAGACCATACCAAAGGGACAAAGAAATTCCTCTACACTGCATTAAACATCACCCAACCACACTTAACTTTCATGCCCTCTTCTAACATCAATACTTGCTCAGGAGCTTGAAGGTTTTGCAGTGCCCATTCTCTTTGAACACAGAACAGTCATTTCACCTCTTTTTGAGAAATGCAGGGAAATAAATTAATCAGTGACTGTCAGAGAAAGAAAATAAGAGGTTTGGAGAAGGAAAATAAAAATTTCAATTCTACATTTTTATTTTTGTTTTTAATTTACATCGCAACAGTATTTTAAAAGTTTCTTATATAGATGTTACCAGATAATGATTAAAAGCTATTTATATACCAGTTTTCCCATCACAATGGAATGCTGTATGAAAACAGAGTGGTCAATATTAGTTAGTACAACTCCACTGCACACAAAACCATACAGAGCACAATAGCATTACAAAAAATTCAACCAAAAAGCCTCTAGAGGCACTACAAAGGCAAAATGAAAAACCTGAAAAATCTAAGCAACTTTTGCCAGTCTGATTCCATAGATGACTTTGTTACTTTGAACAGGTCTTGGAGGAATGCTCCAGAAGATAGGCTTTTCTGATGAGGGCACCTTCCCCCCTCCCTGTGCTCTCAGCAATGCTGGGGGTTCGGGAAACTGGTACATGCAAGAGCAGCCCTGAGGCTACTGTGTTGAAAGTGAAAAGTAGATCACCACACAGCTGGTCTAGGACCAAGCAGCACTGACATGGCTTTGAGCCACCACTGCAAACTGTTCCTGAATTATACTTTTGCCCTCCAGAAGAAGATTTGGGCCATTAGCTCCTGTATTGAGATAATCAAGCTGGTTAATAGAGAAACTTCCCAGTCTCAAACACCAGAATTCTTAAAAACACTGTTATAATTGAGACATTTGAAAATAAGAGTTTCTCCTCAAACCATGTGCATGGCCTCTTTCCCCCAGACATTAAACATGTTGTTTTAAAGTACCTTTGCATATCCTTTCAAGCTCCAGAAAATTATCTGTTAATAATATTAAGTACTATCCAAAGAGCTACACTGAAGTAAATACAACTTTTCCTAACGTGGTAAGACCCCTCTGCTTTAAGCAGCCTTCTTTGTGCCTTTATGGTAGAGTAACTCCCAGTGTTTGTCTAATAGCAAACGTATTAGAGCTGGTTAAATGCCACAAGTAAGGCTTCGGTGGAAAAAGCAGCATAATCTCATGGTGCCTGAGGGATGAACAGTTTATGCAAGTGGGATATCGTTCTGCCCTTGAGTAAATCGTTACGTTCTTTCAGTGTCCTACATATGTATAGATGCATAGTTATGTCTGGAGAGTGTTGTAAAATACCCTCTTTTAAACTTCAAACACTGCAAGAGCTACAACCACATCATTCCTCCTTTGGGATTCTGTCTGTTGTGCCGTGCGTGCTAATGTGTAAGGCTTGGACCACCATTTTCTCTGTTTCCTTTCCACTCCCATCTATGTATGAACATGCTGGCAGGGCTCTGTACTTTATTATCCAATATCTATATGGAATAGGTTCTGGTAGATTTTTAACCTCAGAAAAAATAGCAGTGGTTTTGTGTACACTGCCAATCTGGTAGGTAGTAGACACAGAATACTATCCACTGTGGGTCATGTATGGACTGCAATGGACTATATTCTTATGGAGTACTGCAGAAATTATTGATAACCCACGCACCTTAATCCAACTAAAAGTGGAGATCCAGACTGAATTAATGATGCGTCTCTCTAAGAAACCACTGCAGAGAGACAGGCAGTTGCAGGGACAGGTTCAGGTCACACTAAAACGGGTATTGGAGATAGATGAGAAGAACTGATCCTGGAGGTAGCTGTATGCCATCACAGCACATAGAGAGCTGAAACGGTTAGTCAGGACCAAGCATCTATCTTCCAGATGGTCTAACGTGGGTGAGATGAATCCAACCCTCGCCTTCCAATTCAGATGTTGAAATGATTAAAAGAAAAACACTTCATTGCAACAAACAAAGAGGTACCTCAGATGGCATCTTTACCTCCTTCCTCTAATTCTGCAGGAAGCTGAGGAACTTATGTGATGGAGTGATCCTGAATGTTGTGCAGGGAGATGCCAAGGCATAACCCACGGAAAACCCTAGGCCCACGCTGTGTCTGAACAGGCTCTTCTCTGATCTCTTCAGAGAATAGGTGCCAAACTAGGAGTAAATTAGAGGATAGGAGGCAGCAATCACTCAGCCAGGTAGGGTAAATATTTGGTCTAGAGACAGCTCTGCTCTAAGTGTTCCTCAGCCTAAATAGTTTCCAGTCCACCTCCAAAACTATTTTTCAGGCCCATTTTTAAACCGGGCTACTGTGCAGCTAACAGTGTCAGATGTGAAGGGGTAAAAGTAGCCTAAATAAGAGTACTGACTGAACCATGTTTAAGTCTTAGTCCCACTGGTTAAGACCCAGTCCCATCCCTGCTCTCAGGAGTCCTCATGCATTTTCTATTTAAGTTACTGGATGAAATACAGGCTCAGAACTGGGATCTTGGATCAGAACAGGTAGAATTGCTATAAATATTTTTTCCTTGTTGTTCTTTGCATTAAGGATGCACTTTGGGTCCAGTAGCTGGGCTGACAAGAGTTCTCTCTAATAACAGATTAGTGAGACAGGGATATCAGGTGCTTCCTGACATGCATATTTTCAGCATCCAGATCCCTTCAGTAACCTAAGAAACACACAAATTACTGGGTAGTAAATCTTTCCTGGCTGCATTTGCCTGAGTCATCTCCCACTGCACATCTTTTCATCTCATCTTTCCTCCAAGCCTAGCCCTGGGAGCATACAAGTGCTGTAACATCTGTTTTCACAGAGAGAGGCAATAGCACTGCTGATGTGGGAGCCCTGACATTGTCCTCATCCTGTGCCACAGCCTGTATGCATGGCAAAGCAGAATGTTTTTAAAAGACTCTAGTATAACAGAGGAACTGAGAAAGGAGTTCAACTCCTCCCGTGCCTTTGAACATACCCACCAACGCCTGTTTAGCAGTGGGTGGAGGTGATAGTTCAAGGTGTTAGTCTTATGCTCTTAACTTTAAATTAAGGGAGTTAATTTAAATTAACTAGACATGGTCTTCAGGGCAAGATGGTATCTGGATGTATGTTTTATCATGCCTATTTTCAAGGTCTTTAAAGATCATATAGGTGTCTAAAAACTACTGCACTGTAAATAATCTTTATAATTTTCTGCCCACTTGACTCTCTCCTCCCCCTAATAACAGATTATTGTTAGTCTGACCATTTCAAGCATCCGTCTTCCTCTGTTGATGTATTGTAGAGCTTGGGACTCAGAACAGGGCCCCACTGTGAAACAGCTCACCCAAGGTAACATGGCACATTTAAACCCATCTTACTAAATTTTACAGATCTGGATGAAGAACCAGCTCAGATGGAATTATATTCTCAAGACCTAAATACTACTCGGTTTGGTCCTTGCCAGCAGACCCAACAGAGATTTTCTCTGATTCTTTAGGCCATTGAGAAGCTAATTTGTAGAGTAAGCTTCGGTGGTAGTACTTCTTTCAGACCTCATTATGACCTTATTCAGTACAAGTACACTTTGGACTGAAGCATAGAGAAGGTTTCCAAGCACTGGGAAGAAACAACTATAATGCAACAGTGGGCTTTTAAGTCACATTGTGCTTGAGCAGGATTATAATGCTCTTAGAGCCGTGTCCTGAATCCCTCCTTCAATACTTCAGCATTATCAACTTTTTAGGCCTTTCAGCTCCATGCCAAATGGCAATAATGCCAATGCTGTCCACATGAGTCGAATCACCTCCAAAGAGGGATTATTGTCACCACACCAGTACAGTAACACTGTGTGGCAGTAAGGAAATCAGGTTTCTTTATCTTGCAGTGGAAGAGAGTCTACCATCACTCTCCTGGTAGAAGCAGGTTTACCAAAGCCACAAGTTGAAAAAAAACCAAGAATGGGAATTAAGTTTTTCTTGTGGCCAAAGATCACCACCCCTGTCACAGAATCACAGAATCACAGAATCACAGTATATCAGGAGTTGGGAGGGACCTCAAAAGATCATCCAGTCCACCCTCCCTGCCTGAGCAGGATCACTTAGATTAAACTACACAGTAACATGTCCAGATTGGTCTTGTATGTCTCCAGAGAAGGAGACTCCACAACCTCTCTGGGCAGCCTAGTAGAGGGCAACCTCTCTGGGCAGTTCTAGTAATCCGTCACCCTCACAGTGAAAAAGTTCCTCCTTATATTAAGGTGGAACTTTCTATGTTCCAGCTTGGAACCATTTCCCCTTGTTCTATCACTAACCAACACCGAGAAGATCCTGGATCCATCCTCCTGACACTTGTCCTTAACATCTTTGTAAACATTAATGAGATCACCCCTCAGTCTCCTCTTCTCCAGGCTAAAGAGACCCAGCTCCCTCAGTCTGTCCTCATGAGGAATATGTTCTACTCCATCATCTTGGTGGCCCTGCGCTGGACTATTTCAAGGAGTTCTATGTCCTTCTGGAACTGAGGGGCTGAGAACTGGACACAATAGTCCAGGTGTGGCTCCTGCAAACAGTCTACAACTATACAGACAGAGGCAAAGAAGGCATTCAGTAACTCTGCCTTCTTACTGTCCTCAGTAACCAGGGAAAGAAGGCATTCAGTAACTCTGCCTTCTTACTGTCCTCAGTAACCAGGGCACCCTCCTCATTCATCGGTGGCCCTACACTGCCTCTAATGTCAGTTTTGTCAGCTATATATTTAAAGAAACCCTTCCTGTTATTCTTAACCTCCTTTGCAAGGTTTAACTCCAAGGAGGTCTTAGCTTTCCTAATTGACATCCTGCAATCTCAGGCAATATTCTTGTATTCTTCCCATGTAGCCTTCCCTTCTTTCCATGACTGTAGATTGTCTTCTTGCACTTAATTTTGCTCAACAGTCCCCCGTTTAACCACTCAGGTCTCCTGGCTCCTCTTCTTGATTTTTTCCTTATTTGGATGTTCTGATCTTGAGCTTGGAAGAAGCGGTCCTTGAATATGGACCAACTTTCTTGGGCTCCTTTTCCTTCCAATACCATGTCCCATGGGGTTTCCCCCAGTAATTGATTGAAGAGGCTAAAGTCGTCACTACCAAAGTCCAAGGTTGCAGTCCTACTCAAGGTTCTCCTCCTGCCACAAGATCCTGAAGTCCACCATCTTGTGGTCACTGTAGTCAAGTATACCTTCAATTTTCAGTGCTTCAACCAGTCCTTCCTTTCTGGCAAGAACAAGATCCAGCAGTGCTCCTCTCCTAGTGGACTCATTCACCATTTGCATCAGGAAGTTGTCATCAATGAACTGGAGGAACCTGCTGGACTGCGAGTGGCTGGCCATGTAGGCATTCCAGAAAATATCCAGGTAGTTAAAATCCCCCATAAGATCCATTGTCATTGGAGATCCTGGTGTATCTGGATAAGTGATATTACCAGAACATGACCATACTACGCTTTGGAACCTACTGTTTTTGCAGTGTGAGTGCATGGGGAATGGACAGAGACCTTATTCAGAAGATCTCAGTATAAAGGTAGCCTAGAAAGCTTCCCTGTGATTGCCTCCTGAGATGCAGTAATTGATTATGTTGACAATTCCAGTCCCTCTAGGGCAGTATTAAATGGTTCGGTGGACACCATGGTGGTGTAAACTGAGCTGTTAGACTTCTCCCTGGAATATTCCCAGGTAGCTAAGAGGCAAAAAGATAAGAAACTGGTTTCTCAGCTATAACTGGGAAAAACTCTGCTCTTAAAATTTCACTGCCAGCTTACTCAGTTGGATGTTGCTCTTATTTTGGAGGCAACTAAAGAAATCAGTGACTTCTGGTGCTTCCTAGCTGAGTCTGGTGCATCCTGCCCTTATCTTGAAGGCACTCTCTCCACTGATGGCTTACACTTGCAGACCATAGACAGCAATGCTTCACAGCTCTAATTACCAGCTCTAAACTGGCAATCAGCTACTGAAATGGAGTAAAAACCAGCAGCCTGAACCTGGTCTCAGCTGTCACTGGGACTTTAGCCATGAACATTACAGCTGTCAACAACCATGAATGATTTCATACGTACAGTAATTAAAGGTGTCAAAGACTCTCTCACACTTTAAAGCATATGTATTACTAGCATTAGAGGCAAGGATGGACCACCTGGTCCATCACTCATAATACCGTGGCTAATCTGATAATTATCATGGGCATTGACAATTCCTTGTGAGATGGCAGCCCCCTTACCTGGTGTATGCTGGAGAAGTTTGGACCACAGAGCACTCTTCATCCATCCTGGTCTAAGAATATTTGTCTGTGACCATGAGGACAAGCTTTCCATAGTTAGGGATGAAAAGCTGATGTGTAAAGAGGCATGTTCTGAAAACGCCTTAGTTAGAGTTCAGCCTCATAAATTGTAGAATTGCACACACGTGGTCTTCAGGAAATCGATACAGGTTGATTATTTTTTTTTTGATCTTTTATTTACATATCTGTAAACTGTTCAGCATAATTGTGCAGCCTACAGCTGTTTTTTAAGGAAAAAAGAAAGTCTTTGCAAAAATGCCAGTTCATTATAAACTCAACTTTTCATCGGAACTTTTGACACAACAAACTTTTTTCCAGGAAGTTTTGGTGCTTTTCTTTAACTCCAGAATGAAATTCAGTTTCAAAATGTGGAAAACCACAGAACTTTCCCAAGACTGGAACATTGTAAACATTATTGGGATAGGTTTGCTCCTGCACAAAGCATGGGTCTTCAGCATTAGACTTTTCTTGGAGGGTTTAGTTTACTTACACAAAATAGCTTCCAAGAGATTTGATTTTGCTTTGATACAGAGTAAGAACATTTTTAAAATTAAGAAGAAATCTGCAGAATGAGAGAGAAACTCTCAGCTAGCTATAGTCCTGCAGTTCAGGTCAACAACTTGTTCACCAGAGCACCATGACAATAAAAAAAATAAAAGGTGTAAGTTACCCTCTCTGAAAAGTTCCTGACAATTTGAGTTTAATCTCCGTACAATATCTTTATCACAATACCACCTTTCCTCTCCAAAACAGTCACTGTCACTATAGTAACTACCATATTAACAAAACAAAACAAAAAAAATCCCCTGCTAATCTTGAAATATGAACACATACCTAAAATAGCTATGCTTACTGTACCAGTAATATCACACGAGGATTTTGCAGTACTTTCAGAGAGATCATAAACATAAAAGTTACATTGAAGAAACATTTTGTACTTGACCTAAGTCTGCTAGCTGTCACGTGTGAAGTTCTGTGGTTCTATCACCGTAATGAAGATTCTGATATGGAAGAAATAATAGAAAAGAGAGAAAAGGTGGAAATTACTTTAGAAGGGAGACATAACTAGAATGTGAAAAATGAGGTAGGCATTCTTTCTGCTTTACAGGTGTTACAAGAGCTAGTGGTAGTCATGATAACATGCAATATCTTTTCATATTGCTGGAAGATAACAGGACTGCATTGCCATGAGCAGACACGACTCACCATGTCTTGCTTGCCATGGTTCTCCATGCTGAATTGGTCCTGGATTCTGAAAATCACTGCAAAATACTGTGGAAAATTTCACGTCATGTAGAGACAGCCAAGGGATAAGACAGATCCCTACTGTACAATATATAAGGATCAGCATAAATTAGAGCTAGCACATGATCTGTCCTTCCGTGTGCAAAGAAGGATTTTCTCCCAAAGTAATTAGGGTTTATACTCAAAAAGATTTTTTTCCATTACTTGTTTATAGATGCCTGATCAGATACTAATCTCTTTATCCTCTTCCTTAACCTAAATTTTGTTGCTGTTTTCTAGGATTTTTTTCCGTGGTAGTGGGCAGTGGTAACAGTTGACATATAAATGTATTTCCAATCTATAATTTTGGGGTTTTTTTCCTTTGATAGTTTCATTACAAGTTGTGATATGATAATTACAGTCATTTATCCTTGTTCAGAATACAGACACTTAAACGTGGTTAAAACTTTTATATATGAAGTATCAAGCTTTGTTTTAAATGTCACTGAACCTCCTCTTGTTGATTTTATGCCTTCAAAAAGTATCCAGCAGGCAATGCTGGATGTGAAATATCTTTTTAAACAATGAAAATAGATATATGCAGACACTGAAACATCTTTCCACATTGTTTTTCCAACTCTAAAGTACAAGCATACACCATGCAGGTAAGGAGGGCAGGCTGAGACCCTATCTAAAAGTGTTAAATGGAAGCTGCTTATTATCAATCCAGTCGTGGGCTTCTCACCTGAAAAGGTCAAACAAAAGGAAACACTTGTGATGGCTTTACGGTCAAAATAAATGGATTGAAATGGAAGCAGGTAGAAATCACTTAGTTATCTGAATTGTCATGATGAATACATGACAATGGCCATCAGACGACAACTGTACTGAAAGTTAGCTATGCTGGGCAACCTATTCTTTGGATCACACCTGGATACGCAGAGCCTCACTGCAGATTCTCTGTGCAGCTAGGAGTCTTTGAGAGGAGTTGTACAAGTCATCACATTGCCTTGGCCAGAGGCTTTCAGTGCTTCTTGCCAAGTTACAGAAAGCCCTGTTCTTCTGGCTTATGAAGCAAACAGCAGGAAGGCATGAGGTGCCTGTGAGATCGTATGTGGAATTGTGCACATTTGTCTTTGCTGTGAAGTAGTTGTTTTACTAGTCCAGGTGAATTCCCAGTCCAAGTTTAAGCCAAACTTGAGCTGTATCACTTGGACGGTCCAACTCCTAAATGGCAATGGGAACAAAGATTTGAGGTGATGAAATAGAAAGTTCCATTGTAGTATAAAGAGGAACTTTTTCACCATGAGGGTGACAGATCACTGGAACAGGCTGCCCAGAGAGGTTGAGGAGTCTCCTTCTCTGGAGACATTCAAGACCAGTCTGGACATGTTCCTATGTGATCTACTCTAGATGATCCTGCTCGGGCAGAGGGGTTGGACTGAGTGATCTTTCAAGATCTCTTCCAGCTCCTAATATTCTGTGAATCACACCAAGTGCCATGATGAGAAAAAGCTCTGAATCCCAAAAACAGAGGGCTGCCAAAAGACAGGAGAAATGAAAACCTGAAGTGATCTTGGAAACAAAAAAAACTAGACAAACTTGTAGAATGCGTTCTCATTTTCAGGTATCTGTTTAGAGTATCACTAGTGACATAAAACTAACCAAGGAAAAAAAGAAATAGGCTCGTGCTTGCTAAAGGTAATGAAGAGTAGAAAACATGAGAATCAAGAAGATTTTGCAGGATTATGAGACAAAAAGGATGAAAGAAGCTTTTAAAATTCAGTGTATTTGTTCAGCAACAGAACTATAAGAGGCCCTTGCCCATCTGTTTCAAAACAAAAACAAAAATCTGTCCCCTCCCCAAAAAGAATTCTGAAATGTATTCCTTCTATTTACTGAAACCATTTATTGCACTTCATACCACCAGCACATACACTTAATTAAACGTACTAAAATGTCAGAAATCTATCAAGAAGTTGGGAGATGCTGGCCTGTGTCCCAATTAGTTCTTTTATTAGCTATTCTTGTAGAATAATTTTTAATGAACTGGAGATGGATTTGATCAGGAAGTGATTTAAGAGTGCAGGTTATAAACAGTATATTGTTGCAGGGTAGGAGATCAGGTTATGCCCCAATAGAATTAGCTCTTTTAGACTAATAACTTATAACCTCATTTGTGTTAGAAAGAATTTTGTATTGAATTTCTAAATCATTTGGTTTTCCTATGCATTTGCTTTGGACAGACAGAAGGGGTTTTATTATGTGTTTTGTCATGTATTTTATTATATAATTGAGGGTTGCAAGGGGAAGAATAACATAGAATAAAGACTGTCTAGGTTTTATAGACTGAAAACTTTACAGATACAGGTGTTACACAGAAGGCCTATGAGAAATTTGGAGTCAGCGGGAAAATTTCCTCAGCTTTAAGAAGAAAAAGACATTAATTCTCTATAATGGTGTCTATATCTTGAAATCTCGCACTAGGGTAGCAGGGCTTGTCAGAGACCCAGTTCTGTAAGATGCTGATAATGTGGATGGGACAATAAGCACCTGCTGCTCTGCTGGATTTGGTGGGAGGGGAGGGTGTTCTCGACTTCACCAGAGCTCTCCTACATTTCAGTAGAGGAACCCTTGCTTCTGCTTACTTTATTTTCTAAGAAAACATATCCTAAACTCCAGGAGTCAAACTGGTACATTCAGCCTTCTCTTATTTTATAGCAAGACATTATCTCAAAAGATCCAAGGATGCACGTAGAATTAGATACAAGTTTAATTGTTTTTCCTGTCTCAGGGGCCAAACTATCTTTGGTTTTACTAAAAAACTTCTTTCTTTAACTGTGAACCACGTTTGACAAACCAAACCTTATTAAGTTTTGCTCAGAGAAAGAAGGAAGCTAACAGTTCCACAGCTTGGTTTCTAATTATGTATCATGCTAATGATGGGCCAGGCTCATAATGACATGGCTCTCCCTGTCCCACAGTTATTTTGGTTTTCCAGTTCTTACAGGTATGAAAAGGGAGCAGGTCTACTGAGAAAATCTCCTCCATTTTTTTTTAAATTATCCATTTTACTGACCACTTCAAATAAGATTACCACCCTGAAACGGAGTAAACACTGTAGTCATCCTGTCAAACTTCAGTGATCCATCATGCTTTGGAAATAACTTTGAAACACGTTTTTGTTTATTTAAAAACTTTCCCTTTCCAGAATATTCCTTGGAGATCTGCCATTTTTGTGAGAGCTTGTAGAGAGACCCATCAAGCAGATTTCTGGTAATGTATATTGAGAACAAATCCACACAAATCCAACCTTTTCTCCACGATAGAGATAATAGTTTGGCTTATTATTTAATTTCATTACAGAAAAGGGCTGTTTTTCCTTGACTTAGATGATTTCATGTTGTGGTAAGGAAGAGGGTTTATTTGTAGGAAATAGTTCTAACCCTTAAAAAAAAAACAGGAAGTGAAACACCTCCTTTTTGAAATCAGTGTAATTATATTTCTGGCAGATCATGTCAGTAATAAAGTATAATTTGAAGGCAGATACATTCAAATTTATTTTGTCCACCCTTTGGTGTAAGATTTATGAGGCTCTAGCAGAATTAGGTGTCTGAGTCAGCCTCAGCATAAATGGGTATTGTTCTACCTATGCAATACAGTCTAGTAGTTCCCAATCTTTCAAAGCCCCGAAGGAATAATCAAATCACGCTCTTGTAATGCCATGTGCAGATTTCAAACTAATCTTTATCTTCTCCCTGAGTGAAATGGGATAAAATACCTGTTTTACTGAGCTTGGTCTAATAGATTCATCTTACTGTGTGAAGCTAATGCTAACGTTCATTTCCATGGAAACGGAGCTCGCAGAGGCATCTTACACGCAGTGTTTTGGGTTAAGTGAAGCAGAGTTTGGGTCCCACTTTCCCCACAATCTAAACTGATTACGTACTACACATATGCAGTACAACAACCTATTTCTTCCTTGGGGGACTCGGTACCCCCGCTGTGAGAAGCACTCCCACCCACTTACACCTCTGCGCTTCCCGCAGGCTCTGCCTCACCCATGCCCCCTGCAGAGCGCCAGCTGCCAGCTTCTGCTTGCCTTTTTATCAATGAATTTATTTTTAGTGGGTTTGAAATTGAGGGGGTGCTGAGCTGCGTGCTGCCCTTGGTGTACTGCCCCTGCACTGCCCGGGGTGACAGGGAGAGGCGGGAGATGCAAATGCAGGGTAGTGTTTCAACCGTTTTAGCTGTAATTCAGCGTCGCGAGCTGGACCACTGAGCACAGAGGGGCTCAGCTATATGTGTGGCATTTCAGCACAAGAGTTTTTGTGAGCAACGAATGCCTGTCCTCTCTCTGCATTTTATGCTGCCTGTATTTTGCAAGTGCTCTAATCTCATCTGAATTTCAAAGTTTCTCCAGGTGCAAAGAGCCTGGACACGTGAAACCATCACTGTGGGCAGCTGCTTAGGAATCTCCCGTTTGTTGCTGTAGTGGTTACTCTGAAAACAGAGAAAAATAATCAATTCCTGGTACCTTAGTGTGTCAACAAGAGCCTTGTGAAAGTCCCATTGTTCTTCAAACAGAAAACAGATTACATTCTTTATCTTTGAAAAAATGCAGGGTATTATTCTTGAGTTTCTCTCTCTTTTTGTCTGTCTGATTTAATTTAGTTTAATTTCTTGAGGCTTTACTTTTCATTTCTCATCCTGTTTGAGTGCATCATTAGTGAGTTCACTTTTCATTTATTAGTATTTATTCAAATTTTCTTAATGCATAAGGACCAGCATTCCTTTGTTTAGAGTTGTATAAATCAAAAAACAGAGTAAACCAAAAAAAGCCTGTGATGGAAGTAGAAGCCTAGCGACAGCTGACTAAGCCAGACAGGCAGAGAATACCTAACACCACAACTGCACTTGTCAGTATGACTGGCAGGGGTCTTAGAGAACCATCAGCCTAAACATTTAAGTTCTCATAAAGCAGGATTGCAAAAGAGACTTTGACAGGCAAATTTGCAGGAAAGACCCAGGTGACAGTTTAACATTGACAAATTTTTGAAATGGGTTTACATTTGGAAAGGCTCAGCATCAGGCCTATTCTCAAGATCCAGACGGCATCTAAAGCCCCACACAGGTGGTCGCTCCCTTGTCCTGGCAAGACAGGACAGACAATTGGAAGAGTAAAAGTATACATAATGGTTACATAACATAATGGTTACTCAGGAAGACAAATGCCATCATTTAGAATGTCCTCCCCTTTCTTCCTTATTTTCCTCCCCCAGCTTTACATGTTGAGCATGACATCATATGTTATGGGATATCCCTGTGGTCAGTTGGAGTCAGCTGTCCTGTCTGTGTCCCTTCCCAAATCCTTGTGCACCCCAGCCTCCTCGCTGGTGGGGTGGGGTGAGGAGCAGAAGAGGCCTTGGGGCTGTGTAAGCTCTGCTCAGCAGTAACAAAAACATCCCTGTGTTTCCAACAGTTTCCAGCACAAATCCCAAACACAGCCCAGTACTGGCTGTGATGAAGAAAATTAACTCCATCCCAGCCAGAACCAGCACACCTATACAGAAACTCACAAATCACTCTCTCACAAATCAGCTCTTTAAGTAGTATGGTGTGGGAAAAGGAGGAAGGCTGCACTACCAATATGCATCATTAGATGCTGGAGTATGAACTTTGTTTCTTGGCAGTAACGAGCTATGTAATATACAAATACAAGATTGCATACATGTGCAAATAACATGACATACATGTACACATACAGACAAATATAGCCCAGGGAATATATATTTACCTAGAATAATCTGGATGGTTCAGCTCTTCATCTGTCTTCATAACTCAATAATACAAGAAATCCAGATTTGTATGAAAATGCCATCAGCATTGTTTTCCCAAACTTACATTTACACTTCACAAAGGCAAATATTTGTAGGCTGGAAGCAACTATGGTCTAATTTTCCCTGCAGTAATTTGTTGGAGGGGAGAGCTTCCCATTTCTGATCTTGCAGGCACACAACACTACAGAATACTAAGCACTGCTTCCACCATGCACCGTTTCCATGGGGTATCACACAGAGATGGAAGGGGCACGGGCTGACAGAAGAAATATGTTTACGAATGTCAAGGACAATTTATTCTGTTTTTACAAGCAAACCTAAGGAAAAATATGTCAAAAATACCTCAGCATGAGAGACTGCACTGTAGTCAGTCCCTTGGCTTAATGTATCAGAAAAATATATGCGTATCAATCTGATCCCACCATGATCTTTCCATCTGTGGCACATCATTTATTCCAGTAGTGTATAGGCTACATTAATTAATACAATATTCTCCCAGGTTCATCATAAATGAATGTTACAGGTAGGAACCTAGGGCCATGTTTGAATTTAAATCTGGACCGTCAGTGTACTACTCTACCTTTCAAAAAATAGCACTTGACATGAGCATTTTTCAGCTTGCCAGGCTGACACAAATTCAAAATTGTATAGCCTATATAGGCTATACAATTTTTAATTTTCCTTAGGGTTATGTTTTAATCAACATGCATTTATTATTTCTGATCCTTATCACATTCAACTGTATATCAAATTTGTATTTATAATATTTCTTACTTGTTTTGCAAGATAGTCCCACCTCTTAAGGGGGCTTCTGTAGTGGTAGGTAACATACTAAACCTGAGGTAAGACACAGAGGTGGCTTCAAATGATTATATAAGGTTTTAACTTTCTTCCTGAAGAAAATTGTGTCATATCCTGCTTACACTGATGACTTGCATCTGTGTCCCATGAAGCCTCCTATAAATACTGACCGTTTAGTTACAAAACTTGAGAAAAATCATAAGCTCCAGTAGCCAGTCACTCTTACTAAGCTTTTCCTACACATTCTCCTCTGCTTTGCCCAGGGGGAAGTTCTCACTGCGTTGCATATAAGCAGTGCAGGTGATTGGTGCATCTACAGAGGCTGCCAAAGCCAGGGCTGGTGCACTCAAGCCACAGCACCATCCTGTACCAACAAATCTATCAGTGCGAACTCAAGCTCCACCAGTGTTACTCTTCTCTTGCAGTGTGCTACATCAAGAAAAGACTCTAGAAGGGAACCAAACAAAGGCTGATTTTGGTAGGGATATGGTACACAGGTGGGATCACCTGTCCCACTACCTCTCTGGGACTCAGCTTCCTCCCAGCTCACGTCCTGATGAAAGTCTCCTTGGTGGACTCAGGAGTCCAAGAATAGAGGCACAAGCCTCCCTTAATTCATCCAGTTTGGCAGCTTGGTGGGTGTGTGCACCCGGAGGAATCGCTGTACCATGATGAGTTGTCTGTGTGCACAAACCACCTCCATTCTCCTGCCTAACCTTTCCCTTCTCCTCACAGCCTTGTACATCCATGTCACTCCACAGCTAAACCTCTTCTTTTCCTCCCCTGCACTTTTCCACCTAGTACACCACTTCTTTCTTTCCATTTACTTGTTACTGTGCTGTTCAACCTGATTGAAATAAAGTACTTAGAGAACTAAATGATATGCAAGCATTACCTTGCTGATTTTCACATTACATGCTTTTGCAACATCTATTTCACTTTTAAGACTCTTCAAGACAGCTCCTACATGCTCTTCTGCATTAAAATGGGCTCCCAAGTCAGTCCTTAGGTACAGCTGCACCAAACATAACCAATAAATAAACAACAGTATTTGCCAAGAATGGCAGAACTAAGGCTCTAGATTTTGTACATAGATATTCCAGTAGTGATTATCAGACTATATGCCTGTCATTCTTCAAATCTTTTGACCTCCATGAAAGCCTTTGTCTAATCACTGTTTTCCAAGCTCCACCTTTGGATATTTAACTCAACTTCTTGTTCTGGCTTCAAACTACTCTACTAAGAAATCTCAAACAAATTATATCCATGATGATTATAGATGCTGGTTTGAGAAGTTCTCAAGAGGTTTGAATGATTATTTTGTTGATGTCTTATCCTATTTCCTGCTTCATTATGCAAAAGATCATTAATTTTTTTCAAACAGAACTAAACAGAAACACCAATGTGCTTTGAGAAGTGTTGGTAAATAATAACTGAGATATAATGCCCTCATTTAATTGGAATCCCATATAGCATAGACTCTAATTTTCCGAAACATTCAGAAGTATTATTTACCCTGTTTCTAAAGCAAGGAAAAATGATGAGCTGTGGAATAAAAGAAGTTATGCTGATAGAGGAAAAGGTTATAGTTAACTCATTATTCTCAGAATTTTGCCTTTGCTGGATGTGTCTCAGGTTTGTACCAACATACTGAAACCTCCATCACACATGCCAAAAATCAAAGAACTAGAAGTTGACACTGATCTCAAGCTAGGCTGGTCTTCCAGTCTCTATGGATAGGCTGGACACTGGCAGCCACTGACAGCCACTGTCAGCTGATGATGACTGCACTTTGAAATGGAGATGAAAACTAAATCATACAAGTACTGATAACTTTCCAGAGCATTTCTATTTTTTTGCCCACATAGCGAGAAAGACAGGCAACTTCCTTCATAATTCATCAAGGAAAGAGCCACAGAGAATCTTAACCCCCTGCAGCTCATGTACCATCTGGTCTGTGGACAGGTGGCCTGGGGACACACACGTAACTGTAGCATCAATGAAACTGAGTGGTGTTGAACTCACCCTTCTCACCCTCTCACCTAGTGTGAAAGGGAGTGATTATTAGAAAAAGGAAAAGATTTTTTTTTTTATGTTTTCACCAGAAAGCATTCTGTGTGCTCTTTGTAGACCTGTAGGAAGACATTTAATCTTTCATAAAGTAGGGACCTTGGAGACCTTAAAGTCTCTAAGGGAAGCTCTGGTCTATAGAGAAGCTATGTCCTGAATTTAGAACCATGACCACTCTTCTGATAAAGACTTGTCCTTATTGCTTTTTCTATCCTCAAACAAGTTATTGACTTAGTAAGTCCAAAGTCCATACTCAGAGTAGAGTTCCTATAATAATTTATATTTAAGTGTGATTTGCTGCATGCAATAAAGTTTCCTTATTATATTTACTATGAATAAAGTGAAACTTTCTCAAACTGTCCTTTTTTTTTTTTTTTTTTCAACACTGCAATTTTCTCTTAGGTTATTCTACTAAGTTCAGTTCTCAAAAAAGAAAAAATAACTATCCCCCAGAATGACTTGGAAATCAAACATTTATTGCATAACATGTAAATTGCAGTCATATATAGAGATCCCAGATAAAGATGTCATTCCTCAGTGCTGATAAATTTAGCAACCCTGTAGTGAGAACCTGCCCCTGCCCAGCAGTATCCACAGTCCATACTAGCAAATTTATTCACATATTTCTTACATTTAATGATTTTCTCTAATTTTGATTTGACACAAGGGTAACTCTGTCATTTTGATTTGAGAGAGAGGAACTGACCACTGTGAAATGATCATCCATAGTACAAGAAGAAAGAATAGTTCTGATTTATTCTGGCTTTAAGGCATTAGACAACTAGAAAATTTTAATTTAATGAACATCATTGAATAAATGATGGGCCAGAATCCACCACTGTACTGAAAATAAGCACACTTTTCAGGCCTCCTAAATCTAACTGATTTGGAGAGTGAAAAATACATTTCTAGTGACTCATATACTTCTTCCTCCTTCTCTCACTGATTGAGGGGATACACGGGCCTAGGAAAATGGCCAGGCTCAATTTCATGCAAAGATTTGAATTGCATTAGCTGTATCTGGAGAAGAGTGTTTATACCCAGTATAAGGGTGCTTATATAAGCAGATTACATTCTGAAACAGGAAGGGAATAGGTTTTGTTCCTTAAAAACATTTTCATACCAATATTCTTGTGTTTGAAGTAGGGATTTTACAGGGGTAGTTATTGTGGTATACAAAAAAAAATAAAATAAAAAAAGAAAGAAAATCTGAAATGCATGGACATTGTTGATCTAATGACAGATTTGTTAAAGGTTAAAACAAAACTTTGGGATATCTAATTCATCCAGCAACAGTTCTCTGGTTCCTTGGTCTCATATGGAAAATACTTCACTACATACATGTTCCACCCTGCCCTTTTCACTAAACCAAAAATAATTGCATCTTGAGCCTTAATCTTCCTTCAGAGATAATAACATGGGACTACATTCTGCTCTCAGCTATAGCAGTATTAATCTGGAGTAAGGCCTTTGAAGTGAAATTCATTTTTATGCAACATACTTTTAAATATATTCACTGTTTGCATGTTTTATTTGGAAATCCCACTTTTATCAGCTTAAAGCATCACACTAACAATTAAAATATTAAGTAATAATAACAATAACTGGCAGCGCAACAACACTCTGCTCTGAGGATCCGACTGCTCCTCAAAACGGTGAATAATTGCCAACTCATAGAAGACAACTGCAATACACGAGACTGATAGGAATTAAAGAGTAGAAACCATCTTCATAGAAGCATCATAAAATGCCCTGGGGCTCCACAGTGCAGATCCCATGGGGCTAAGGGAGGGCAGCAGCATAGTACTGATGATGGCTGGTGGTTTTTCTGCCTCTACTTTTCTCAAGGTCAATACAGGAGCTGCTGGCTCCTACCCCTACCTGGAACTACATGGTATGTGTGCAGTCACACCAGCACTTTCAGGAAGCAGCTGAGGGTGTTGTCTGTCTCTGGCAACAGTGTGGGGAGAAATATGGGTGGCACGTGAATGCACAGCCCAGCAGAGCTGTGTCACAGAATCACAGAATCACAGGATTGCAGGGGTTGGAAGGGACCTCCAGAAATCACTGAGTCTAACCCCCCTGCCAGAGCAAGTTCACTAGAATAGGTTGCACAGGTCGGCGTCCAGACGGGTCTTGAATATTTCCAGAGAAGGAGACTCCACACCCACACAAGCACTGCACTGCTGCTCGTCAGGGCATTCATCCTTCCAGAAACAGCTGCCATAAGCACATGCTGCTCCAGGAGCCCTGGATTTTTGGTTTTGCCCTCACTTTCTGTAGCAGCAAGGCAGTGTAACACGCTGCCAAGTGAGGTGGCTTATTATCACTGGGGTGTTCAAACACCAGCTGATAAAAGCGTGCAGGGATTAATGTAGTGCAAGATCCTGCTTGAAAGAGCTGGTATGGGTATCAACATTTTTTTTTCCTCCTCCTGCCCCCCTCCCAGTCTTTCATTTATTTGTTTCTCTGATTTACTTATCAACCTGTGATTTCTCTGCTTTTACCCTTCTTTCTTCTGTTCTAGCATTTGAGGTCTGGAGTAAAAACTAATTAATAAAAATGTACTAAAAATCCCATCACTGTAGATAACATCTGTTTCTTCACCTCTTAGGATAATGTTCACACTCTTTGACATGCTTAGTCTGTGCTATGGATTTTGGAAGCAGCTGTAGTCACAGGCAAGGAACCCTAACCCTGCCCTCCGAAACATCTCCAAGCCACAGTCAGGAAACCCTGGCATGCCCACAAAACACCATGTACACAAGCATTTGAGGTTTGTCCTTGCAGAGGGATCTATCTCCAAGGGAAGGGGTACGATTACAGTGCCGCTCTCCAGCTGCTAGCTGAGACGCTCCAGGCCTTTAATCAGGCCCTGAAACCCCAAGCACGTAGCCAAGATTCCTAAGGCAGGAACACCCTCACCCCATGTTTCTTCTTAGCTGTCACAGAGATGTCTGCTATCCTTCACTGTGCGTACAGTGAAAGGCACACAACCACATCTCCCAGATGAGGCACCTCTGCTGAATGCTTTAATTAACTGTCGTGAGACACCCACCAGAACAGGAGCATTTTGTCCACTGCTATGCGCACCCAGTCCCCTCCAGGCGCTGGTATAGATAGAACAGCCAGCTGCCAATTCTGGTGGCAGCTTTGTGTGACCTTGAGGCTGTGCCAGCGACCACAGGGCCTGCAGCCACCGCTGCAGCCTACTCCCTGGATTTGAAGGCAGAGAGAGGATAGCTTGCTGCTGAACATGGGCTCCTGACTCAGAAATGTGCTGTCTGGAGTGAGGGGTGTTTGTGCTGCGAGAAAGGTGCCAAACACAGGCAAGGGCCATGGCGGCACAGCTCTGAAAAGTGGTCAGGATCTCGGTATCCACAGAGTCGTTAGGTAGTCAGGACACTGCACACCTGCCAAGAAGGTTGTCCTTTGAGTCACAGGATAATTTAGGTTAGTCTGAGCTGCTTCTCAAAGCAGGGCCAACCTCAAGTTTCAGCAGTTGCTTAGGGTCTTCCCCACCATGTGTTAAAAATTCTCCAAGGGTAGAAATTCCACCATCTCTTGAAACAAAATGACCTAGTTCTTACTCATTCCCAGTGCAAAGAAGTTTTCCCATACAGATAGTCAGAACAATCAATCCTCCAACATGTCACTGTGACTCCCCTTCCTTTGCTGTGCATTTCTGAGGAGTGGTTTCTTCTCTCTTTTCTATAACCCCCTTTTAGTTGCAAACAGAAGTAAGATCCCTCCATAATCTTCTCCTTAACCTTCTTCTTTCTGGATTGAGGAAGCCCACAACCCTCAGTATCTCCCCACACATCGTGTGCTCCAGCCACTGAACTTTCTCCAGTTCGTGAATTTCTCTCTTGTATCTTGGGGACTAAAACTGAGCATGACACTCTGAGTAACCAACAGAGAAGTTCAGTCAGTTTTATCTGTCATAGTCAGTTTTATCTTTCTGTAACTATTCTCAAAGCCACTTACTTGCCAACTAATGTACATACATATTCAGCTTACTTATAAACAAGTTTGTCCTGGATGTTATCTCAATATTCCTGAAAGACGCAGCAGAAGCCATGGTTAGATAGGCTTGCTTGCCTATGTGAGGATGATAGGCAGCCATCTGATAGCAGAAGTCACAGAATGGTTCTTTGTCCTTACTGTGATTCCAGGAAGATATTGCTAGGGCTGAAGAATTTTATTCACATCCAGGGTCATTTCACAACTCAAAGCTCATTTTCTTCAACAGTTTCCTTTTATATAAACTAGGCTTGCTCAGGAGTTCATACCCCTTTGCTGATAATTAGTCTTTTGGCCCACATGCCTTGTTCCACTTTGATCTCATTTCAGCCCAAAAGACTTTAAAAAATAAATCTTCAGTTGGCTGTCTGAAGGCCCCACTGTTAGTTAAAACCCCATGAGGTTGCAGCTAAAAGCACTCTTTCAGAAAATGCCACTTAGAATTTCTCCACATGAAGTGTCTCCAGAGGACTAGCAGAGATTAAATGATTACTTGAATGAACCCAGAGTGCACTGAAAGGTACAGACTGCCAGCACAAAGCAGGAGGTGCCAAGAAGGATCAGGAATGACCTGTTCCCTGATATTGAGCAGCTCCACATACAGGTCAGGCAAACTGGCCTCCTGGCAAGGAAGGAAAAGAGAGACACAAAGAGAGTGGCCATGGATACAGAGGACAGAGGTGCACCTCCATTCATTGACACAAGTAGGATGATTTCTTTGGGTGGCTGCTGTCCAGCCTCTGGATAGACAAGCTTTTCTGCTTCTGACAGGCAACCTCCAGAGCCAGTCGCATTAGCTGTAGTTTGTGCTTTGCATCAAGGCATGTTGGGTTTTGCTCACTTCTGGAAAGCAAAATTTTCAACTCTTTATTTGCCTGGGCACCTGGGATGACTGCAGAGGTGTGTGACCTCCAGCAAGCTAGTGCTCAGCACCCTACCAGCTCCAGGCACCCTTTTCCTGCCTGCTGCTCAGTTCCTTCTGTGGTGTGCTGCTTCACTGTAGCACTCAGACAATGGTTTGTAGTGAGGACTGGGTCAGGGAATACAGAGATCTTAAAAACATCTCCAAAAACATGATTCCAAAACTGCTGTATCATGAAACCACAGCCTCACTCCTCTACTCAGGTCAGTAGCCTCCAGTCTGTTCTTCCTTCTGCCCCTGTGAGAGTCTCTCCAAACCTCAGTGGTTTTGATTACCATGCTGCGGTGTGAATGTGGAAACATCTGCAATATCTGGCAAGTTTCTTAAAAGTTATTTGTCAGTCCATCTGAGGGAATACAGTTCTGAGGGCTGTGTCACTGCTTCCTGACAAGATATACTCTGCCTTAGTGTCTGGTAATCGTATTGATACAGAAGGAGAGGATATAAGAGACTTTGCATCTCCCATGTTATATTTGAGATGATGCCCTGGAAGAATTTCATGTGTATCAGGGAGTCCGGACTGTGTATCAAGCACCAGAAACTTCCTTATCTGTCACTTGTCTCTTCTCCTAGTCTTAGATAGGTGGACTAGATGACCTTAAAAGGTCCCTTCCAACCTAACACATTCTATGATGCTATGATTCTATGACATGTACTAGTAGATAGGAATATGGTTGTTGCCCTCTGATGCCTCCTTTGTCCCAGAACTTCTGTTACATCACTTTCAATAAATAAAGTGGACTTAGAAACTTGGCTGTCTGTGTAACTCCCTAGAACAATCCCTTGTACAGGCTGGACTCAGTAAAGTAAAACTCACAAACCATTCAAGGTTTCTGAAGTTCTTGTAGGTATGGTTCAGGAACTAACACAAGGCAGAGACTATCTGCAATGTATATTGCTCCCCTGCTTTGGAGAGTGAAAGAGTTTAATAATATAGATACAGGATCTTTTGTGCCATTTGGCCTCAGAGAAAGGCCTTCAGGATCTTTAAAATAATTGCAATCTCTGTTTCTGGCACCGGGATTTGATCTTGCTACTCCCTCCTACAATTTGCCCTTCCCAATTTCCTCTGCCACCAGTTTGGCTTGATACTCATGCCTTCCTTATTGTCACTAATAGCAGGGCTGCCTACTTCTGTTTTATTGAGTGTTTTGCAGTGGTACACATGTTTCTAAAAATATCAGATGCTTAAACTAAGACACAGCATAAGACTCATATATTTCCTATTTAAGAAGCCAGGTTGGACAGGTCTTTGAACAACCTGGTTTAGTGGAGAGGGGTTGGACTTTGGCTTCCCTTCCAACCCAAACCATCTGTGATTCTACGATTCTAAGGAGGAAGAGAGAAAAATACAAATTTAAAATAATAATAATAAAAAAAAAACAATGGAGAGAAAGCTAACCTAAATATTCCCTTCCAGCAAAGCAGACAACTGAAAATACTAGATGGAATCCAGAGACTCATACATCTAGAGGCATATAAAAAGTTTTTCTTAAAAACTGATTAGTAATTAACCCAAATTTTGGACAACATTACATTCTGATTTTCTTCCAACAAGGCTGAAGGAACATTTCTGATCCAGAAAACTCTTACCTGACTAGAGGCTTTGTGCTTTTCTCAGTTTTAGCAGTTTTATACTGAGGCAAACAAGTTGCACGCAGAGGAGCTAAGGAAATCCTCATCTGTGCTAATGTCACTGGAAGGAGCGCAAGAGCCAAACTGAGGGCCCGTATTTCAGTGAAAGTGACGGGTATATATATCTTTTCTTCCAGAAAATAATATATACATATAACATATAAACAATGTTTGGTACAAATGAAAACTTGACATCTCAAGGCCAGCTGACCATGAAAGTTAACAGTCTAGAGATTTGCTTGTCTTCTAGCAATAACAGAGAAACAGATTCTTTTTGATGGTTACGAAGCAAAGTGAAAAATATGGCAAACATATTTAAGCTTTGGAAGTTTAGATTTCGCTTGGAAAACTTCTCTCACTGTTGTCTATGCTCAGATAAGCATTTCCCAGTAACACATCAGCTGTTGCTGTGTCTTAGGCTGGAGACTGCAACTCTTGATTGCCTAGTGCTCCCAGAAATGAGCCTGTGGATGCTGCCTGCCCTATAAATGCATCTGTAATGTATTTTAATCCAGTTGGTGAAAGCTAGGTATGCTTATTCCTCTTTTTCACAGTAATGCTTTTTATCAGGTCTAATGAAAATTAGTTCTCTGGTTACTCTGTGGTTTTATGTGGTTACAGTGACTTGGGATCATTTCCTTACCTAATACACATACATGTCAGCAAATAAGAATCAAAATAATACCTATTTGATTATTTCCCACAGGAGATTTCAGTTGGAGCCAGGACTTCACACTTGCTAGTGACTTGTAGAGAAAGTGTTCTATGAAATGTTTGTTGTTTTGGTTAAAATGTTAGATGATGACATTGCTTTAAGAATAGCTGTAGAACTACTTTCTTTCATTCTGTTGTTGTTGCTAAGAAAAATCTCAGATCCTCACGAAAGAACAATGACTTCTCTTGCCATATTTCTGCTTGAAAGAAGCATCTGCAAAGAGAAAAAAAAAAGATCTTGACATTAATTAAATTCTTTCTAAGCTTTGATAATCTTTTAGACATTAAACTTAACCTGAAGCTTGCAGAAATCAGGTAGTCGAGTTGTGAACACTGTGAATGTCATCTTACCGTTACCTTCTAAATAAAAGCTAATGATTACAAATAAGTAGGACTGTCTGGCTTTCAGAAGGCATAAGAGAAGTGACAGACTGGTACTGCGCTCACTGACAATGCATAGGAATCACAGAAGGTCAGTTAATTTTGCTACCAGATGCTCTGCAAATGGAGAGGAAAGAACACATACCCTGTTTGCACTAAGCCTATTAATGCAGTCATTAATTGCAGCCTCCTGCTCAAACAACATTATGAACATAAAATAAATGAAATGCTGTTGAAGGGACTGCTCTTAGTTCTTCCTGATTTTTGGATGAAGACCTGCAGATCTCTACTTGATTCTTGGTAATCATGACAGACAATGTCACAGAGACAAAATGAAGAACCACAGCCTACGTCTTTTCTGAAAATGTCTGTCTGTATTGTTTCATTAGAGTGGCTCCAAGTGCAAAACTTCCCAGTAAAAAGCATCATCAGGCTTACACTTCAATATCCGTGGCACTGTTTGACACCTTGGGCAGTTTCATTTTTCCTTGCTCAACACAATGTTGTTGTCTTGGGCATAAAAATATTGGCTTGAATGTTATGTTTTGCTATTCAGTGCTTGGCACAAAGGAATCAGACATACCTTTATCTTTCTCATTCTTAGGGGAACCTGGGATTGCTTCCAGTCTGTAATGTAGGATACATGAGCTGCCACTTTATGGACCCAGATGCTCAGTCATGTCATTCTTCTTCCTTACGATTATTTTTGCATCAACAGCCATGACAGGTTGCATGCAGACGTAGATGTAGCTCAACAAGGAATTGGTGAGAACATGAACTCCTAGATAGATAGTATAATAGAGGCATGCTGGCTATCTTTCTTGTATGGTATCATGCAGCCAGATCTTATAAATCCTATCCCATTTAACAGTAATCACACTTTTGAACTTCACCATCTGACATACACGGTTTTGGAATCCTGACACACGGAGAAAATTAAAATCATGAAATTTTACCTTAATTCTGAACTAGAAATATTTCCTCTCTTCAAGAACTTTTGTCGCGGTGAGCCAGAA
>VXBZ01005606.1:919345-1012972 GCA_013399135.1 Heliornis fulica | reverse complement strand
CAGTAAGTTGAAGTCTCCCACAATTAATTTTTTGTTGTTATTCTTTACTTATTTGGAACGAGCTTTTTTCTGTTTATTTCCTCTCCAATTTGTATTGATAAATAAGTGGAAAAGCAAGTAAAATTTCCAAATGTTGAGGCACTTGTGAATGGTTATGTTACACTATGTGTCGGGGGGGGATTTTTTCTACACTCAATAGTAATTTCTTATTTTTCAGCTAATACTCTGAACTGTGTAAACTTTAAGAGAAAACCACAAGTACTGTCTTAATAAATGTTTTTGCATCCAAATCGAGCAGCCGGTTTGTTCTTATAGCCTGCTTTTCCACTTATAGATTAATCATATAGAATTGAGTGAGTCTCCCTCATCTACAATAATCTTGAACTCAATTTTATTTAGTCCTATGCCAATCTGACAAAAAAGATTAATTTTTAATATTATAGATATCTACTGTTATTCTTTTAAAAGTATCATGACAATTTACTATGCATTCAGTCAGAGCCAGGGGAGTTATGCTAATTAATTTGCTGTTTCAGGACATAAAACATGAATCTTGGCATTTATTATGACATGAAAAATATTTTAGAATTCTTTTCAGTTAGAAAATCCTGGATGATTTAGGCCTTTCAGGTGTATTCAATGAACATTAGACTTGAGGAATTCAACAGTGTCAACAGGTCTTCTGACCTAGCCTTATGTTACAAGTCATATTGATAGATTTAAACTGATTTAAATTTTTTTTTAAATCCATATTACCTTAAGACAAGTGCATTTCAATTTAAATAAAGCTCACTCTTTATGATTTACATGAAACATTACTATGTAAACAAAATAAATAAGCTTTAAAATTCTGTGTTAGTCTGGCTACAATTATGCATATTTGTGCCATTTGAAACACATTACCTCTTAGGGGAAGGTAAAATGTCAAGTTGTGTTGGCTGTGATAAGGAGAAAGGATTTCCTTCCACTGGTATTAAGTACATGTGTGTTTAAAAGCAGTCTTAATCCCAGCATAGCCCAGTTTTTCTTTCAAATGACTAGGAAATAAGACTACTTGAAAACTTCCCAAAATGGTTTGAGAAGTACATGCACAGGATTAGTAATTAAAATATTCCCTTAGATCTTGAGTTCAAGTAACCCAGACCTTCATTTTTTAACTCCCCACTAAACAGAACCATTTCCACCCTTTTATCCTTTTCAACCTTACTGACTGTGCAACTCTAAGCACTTAAGTTTTGTCCTCTACACCTTTCCAACACACTGGACAATTCAGAAATCTCTGTAGAACAAACATCCATTATTTAATTCTTCAGCTGATATCTTTGCATAACACTGTTTCCAGTTCAGAAAATAATCACAGAATCACCAGAAAAGCAGAATGGTCTGGGTTGGAAGGGACCCCAAGGATCATCGAGTTCCAACCCCCCTGCCACAGGCAAGGCCACCAACCTCCAGGCCTGGGCCTAGACAACGCCCCATCCAACCTGGCCTTGAACACCACGAGGGACAGGGCATCCACCACCTCTCTGGGCAGCCTGTTCATGCACCTCACCACTCTCTCCATGAACAGGCTGCCCCCTGACGTCTAACCTAAACTTTTTCCCCCTCTAGCTTAAATCCATTTCCCCTGGTCCTTCAACTATCTACCCTTGTAAAAATCCAATTCCCCTGTGTCTATATGCTCACTTAAGTACTGGAAGGCTGCAATTAGCCCCCCCCCCCCACCACTCCCCACAGGGAGGAGGCTGAAATAACACTTCAGAAACACCTGAGGCATTGAAACACCTCAGAAACCTTTGACAGCATAAACTAATGAGCTGGTTTACAGGAGTAAACTAAAAATGCAGACTAAAATTGGAAGTAGAGTATGTACTCACCAGAAATGTATTCAAAACAGCCATTTGGGGTGGGATGGAGGGTAGGGCAGGAAAGAGGGAAAACATTAGTGGGCCGTTAGAAAATCCTTAGAACTGTTTTAACTCACCTTCAAATAAAGCCATTGATAATGATGTAAATGAAGCAGAGACAGCAGTAAGTATTTTCAAAGTTTTACCCTAGTGCCTAAATGTATCATTACTTTTCCAAATCTTGGAGTGGTAAACACATGGTATGAATAAACAGAGATGTTGTATCACACCTCAGTCAGAAAACCTGACTCATGCATAATCTTTAATTTGAAGGGTCTCTTTGTCTGGAGATACTGGTAAATTAGATAGAAAAAAAAAAAGTAAGATTTTTAGCTCCCCTATCAGTAAACAGAACATGTAATTTTAGCAGCATGATTATAGAGAAGCTAAACAGGTGTCATGGTACCAGGCCAGGTCATCTGAAATATCTTTAAATACTAACCAAAGCAAAGCAGAAAGAAGATTAAGGCTTAGATTTCAAGTTAGAATTATAAACAGAAAATGAGGAGTTCTTAATTTTGTGATACCAGGTCTGCATACAGCATTAGCCATTTTCCAGTACATTTCCATTAGTAATGTCTTTGCTGATTACTTTTTTTCTAAATTAGCATGTTTATCCATTAGCATATCAATATTGCTGCCAACCATCCTCTTAATTTTTAGTTTTCTTGTTGCAACAAAAAATTGCCAATAAAAGCAAGCTTTACTTGAAGCCTTAATTAAGTCTAGTACAATTCTTTTTTCTTTCTTTTTTAAAGCTTTTTTTTTAATAATACTGTGTAATATTTACTCAGATTATAGATTTGTTTTCTTCAATAACACCACTCACTTGAATAATCAAAAACTTCACATTTTGGTTTGGCACCAAAACAAACTATAGTATTTTGCATAGTTTGGAGACGTGCTAATGAAAGCCTTCCTCAAAAATCAGAAAGTCAATATCATCATAGTCAGAATTGTTTTACATCTGTTCTGAAGTTCATCTTCAGAAGGCAGTAACAAATAGAAATAGTCTCAAATAGCTATTTGAGACTGAGTTATTTGTAGTCTCAAATAGTTATTTGAGACTGCCACACATAATCGCAACAAGGCTGTTCTGATTTCCTTTGCACTGTTTTACAGCACTGCTCCCACATTAACCTGCAAAGATGGTTCCGATGAATCTCTTGCTTGTGAGAGAAGGGTCAAGCCCAATGCTTCGGAAAGGTTCCATTTGTTCGTCTTTCTCTCTTATTGTATTATACATTATTCATTTCAGTCACAGCAGAATAGTTAACATTATGTTTAACAGAAGTATACAGAGAACCGACTTGAACATACAGCAATGCCAACTTCTACGGTCAACACTGTCATTCCGGACAGATACTCTTGTCTGACATAATTAAATTTTGACAGTAATTATTTCTGCCGATTCCCGGTAGACTGCTGTTAAAGATACGCTTATCCACTTTCAAACACACTATCTTATTAAATGAAATGCATAGCAGTAATTACTAAGATGCACTTTTTAAATTCTTGGGTTTTTTTAAAAGTCTTTTTAAAATGAGAAGATAAAGCCTTCCCTAAAAGGATCCCATGTGTTTCAAAACCCAGAGAGTCCAGACAGTGCCTGAAACTGCCAACACCTGACAAGAGAAAAAGAGAGAAGGCATGTTAGTGTGTGCATAGTACAGTCTGGTGGAGAAGTTTTTATTTTATAACCAAATGGGTCACTTTGTGTTAATATTATATGAGAATGTTAATTCTCACAGTTTCTTGCCGTCTTCTTTAAGTAACAACAAACTCTGAGCCATGTTATTAATATACTTCACATAAACCAGGAATTTCCTATCTTATTTTTCTGTTTGATGGTGGGACTTTAGACAACAGTCATGGTGACCTATTCATATTTCTTTTTAACTCGTTATGCCATCAAAACATGTCAAAAAATAAAGGATAAAGTTACAGAACATACATGGAAACTGAATTAATTCTGAGTTATTTCTGAGGTTCGAAATTTTTATAAAAAAGTAAGATCTGATCTGCCTCAAGTGTCTGAATATTATTATTAAAGATTACCTTTCAACTTTTCCAGTATTCATATCTAAGAACATAAAATATTTTCACAATACAAGTACATTTACCATGAGCAAATGTTTAAACAAAAGAACTAGGAATTTTTAATGAAGCACCCTCAGGAAAATGTTTAAACTTTGCCCCTAAGTTTACTTTGTTCACTAATAGGCTTCTATTTCTAGTACTGAGTAGGAAGGATAGGTTCAGTGTGTTAATAAGAAAAAAGTAATAATATTTAATTAATTCTGGCTGAACACACATGGTTTAATATACTTGGCAATATCATTCTATCACATGATATGATAATTTAATGGAACTTTTTTATTTAAATTGCTGGCAAGTTTATGAAATTATAAAGCAAATAGGCCATGCACTTGGGTGTAATTGACTGTATAAATGTGTTTTATACTATACTGTTGGCAAATTAGCCAATCCCTGTCACAGAATCAATTATTAGCTAGCTGTATTCTGCAAACACAATAGCAGAAATACAGCATTTATAGAAAAAAACCACTACAATTGTTAATCTTACATTGTGCATCTTATAGTCAGGCAATAAACATTCATATGCTGTATAATCATCTTACAATAATGCTACTGCCAAATGAGTGCACATTTAAAGATTCCTTGTTGTTGAAGGAATTTCTTAACTGGACGTGATGTTTTTGTTTTTATTTGCTTTTTCCTCTTCAGAGCAGTGAAGTGAGTAATACATATGTCAGTGACTCAAAACATATAAGGCTTAACTGCATGACCGAAGTTTCCAGAGCTACTTAAGGGACTTGGACACTCAGTTTGTCTTGGTGCTGCATCCAGTCTAACCCCCATCTAAAGACAGCTTTGATAATCTGAGTACTGTAACAAAAATTGCCAGATGACTTTCATGTTTTTTAATGCATGCTGTTGTTAACAAAATCAGCAGGGGGTTCTGAATGAACTGGGCATCTAAAATACTCCTTTCTAGTTCTCACAATAATATAATTGAAGTCATCTGTTTTCTGTATCTCCCTACGAGTTGGCCATATCAAGGTATATTCAACAAAACAGCTTCTTGATGGTGTAAAAATATAAACGAAGATGAACCTGCTACGCTGAGGAACTCAAAATCGTCTTTTCTTGAGGACTGTATCAAATGCATAGTAGTATTGAGTGAATAAGAGTCAAGAACTCTGGAATGCCATGTCACCAGCATTGCTCCCCATTTCCACATCCCAGCTGTGCAAGGGCTGGGATCAGCAGTCATATGGACTATGTGAACCAAGTAGCTACAAGCAGTTTCACAATGCACATGTAACGGCACTTCTGTTCACTGGAAAGAAACTGAGTGCAAACTTGTAGGTAGATGGTATAGTTCTACTTATGAATGTTTCCATGTACCCATATGTGGGTTTTTACACTGTGATCTGCACTGTAGCTACAAAGTGAAGGATGTACACTGTCATCCAGGTGCACAGAACTGCAGCTCATGTAAACATCCTTCAACTAGCTCATGTACCAAAACAGTTCAGGTATTACAGCAGATTGCACAAACCCACAAGAACACTGACAGGTTCTTGGCAGCTGAAGCTCACATTTGTATGACTTGAAGACTACAGAGTCCCAGGATATATGATATAAAGCTTTCTCAGGGATGTCTGTGCATACCTGTGAACAGATGCATTGTAGATATCCCCAGCACTCTTAATGACTTGTAGGAAGCAAGTTGTTTAGAGCTTTGAAAGGCTCTGCAAATCTTTAATGTATCTTTACAGCACTTATGTGGGAAAATACCACCATCCAGCTGAGAGTCATCAGAAATATTCTGTTGTTCTAGGGCTCCAAACTCAGCACTCTCAGTCTCAGCTCCATTATTTTCCTAGACATTATTCTTTCTCTGGAACCAAATTACTGATACCAATTTGAAAACAAATCTGCCAAAAGGGAAGGTATCAACAATGTGCTTCCATCTTAGAATCAGCCCCACTGAGGACACTCATTGTATATTGTATATTTTTCTTGTGAAAACGAACCCTTATCCAGCTAGCAGACCTCTTGGAATAGTACTGTTTCCTCTAGTTTGTAAGCAAAGCACAAGTGTCCTGCATTCCCCGTATTAAAGGCTTTCATCAAGATCTTCCTTGACTTCAAGTGCTCTTGCTTGTGATGTTCCCATTCAAATTGTACTGACTTTTCAGGCTCTGATCATGAACAGAGATCTGAAGATTAGACACAATTTTTTTTTCTGTATCCTACTCTCTCATAAATGCTAAAGTTAGGTGTGAAATTCTGGTCAGACACTCTTACCTAAGCATGTAGTGTGGCCTGGGGTTGTTGTGACCCGAGTGACACCAACTGGATTTAATTCCATTCACCACAACTCTTTGGGCTCAGCCATCTAACCATTTTTTTTTTTTTTTCCCAGTGAAGAGTACACCTATCAAAACCACGAATAACTAATTTCTTCAGGAGAATGCTTTAATTATATGTAAAGATATGATGACAAGACTCTATTACTCATACTAAATATAAGATTGAAGTTTTAAAAAGAGCTGTGCCAGTCATGATTGCTGAAATCAAAATCTTGGACTGTGTGACTCATTCTACACAAGGAATCTTGTTGTAATGGCAGAATGCTGGGCTATAATTTTTAAATTACATTATGGTTGGGACTTCTTACAGAATAATTTAAAACTGTAAAAAAAACATACTGTGATAGTGTTGTCAGGAAATATAAATAAGTGATATTAGGGCACAATAGATGCATGGAAATCTAAGATCTGTATTTCAGATTTTTCTTCTGGGACACAGAAATGAGTTCTAACAAGTGAGTGGATTTAAAAAAAGAAATCCTGTTTTCCAGTATAACACTTGCATGTTAACCCAGTTCTTAAAACCTTCCAACTTCACGCTGGACCCACCCCACCCAACCCCCCCAAAAAAAAAAAAAGAAATTCACAAAATGATCACCATTTCATTGGAAAGAAAATAGTGAAGAAATTAATGTAAGGACTCAATGACAATTACGCAGCTTGGACAAGAAATGTTTCAAAGAAAAGAAATGAAAATGTAAAGATCAGATCAGCAACCTCTTCAGAACATGCTGTGAGCTGTTTCCTAATGACATAATAATGCTGCCTCATTAGCCAAGTGCTAACCAGTAGTTGGGGTTGTGTAGGTTTGCATCCTTTAGGAGAAGAAACTGATAAGTCAGGTGTATTCATTACAGCAGTCTTGCTATTTCTAAAGTAGCATAGCTATAAAATCCTGTTTCTCTGAGTGTGATGGGGAAAAAAACCACACTCGAGCATATCCTTGCTTACCACATGTAAATCTGCTTCTCCATCAACTTCTATGTTCAGGAAGCTTTGTGCTCCATCCCAAAGCCATATAGGTTATTTAGATATGGCAAGAGTCAGACACATACAACCACTCTCTGTAATACTTTATTTAATAGACTGTACAGCCTAATTGGAAAAGCAATGAGACACTATCATTGATTCATTATTTCTATTATTTATTAACTGCATTACTCCTTAGTCCTAAGTAAGGACTTTGATCATGATCATTTACATAGAATTATGCTACTTGTCTATAGAAAAACACTTTGCTTTGAAAAGGACAAAAATCAGGATACAGGATAGAGGAATACAAGTTTTGTTCAAGCAGAGAATTGGGATCTTAAATATCATAAAATATTTTTAGAACTCTTGGTTTCATGCATTTTTCAACAGGAAGATGATGAAAATATAAAAAAATAGCAGAATGTACTTACGTTTGGGGTGCATTTTCTGAATATGGTGCATATTTGAAAGATTTCTTCCAGGAATGAAAGTGTGTTTCACAGAAGTGTTTCTATCAGATACCAAAACTGATAAAAAGTTGCCTTTCTCTGAAAGCTGGAAAAGAAAGAGAACACAAATGAATGTGGACATGCTATACATGTGAAGGTTCAAGTTCAAATAGTTCATATTGTGTTAATGTTTCAATGATAAAGCAACCATCTATAAAATTCCACTTTACTTTTTCTTGTCTTTGAATGAGTGGGGGAGTTATAAATAAAATGTTGTTCAAGGAGGTGTATAAATAAATTGGTATAATTAGGTGTCATAATTAAGGTGCCCATTGCTGTTCCAGAGACATTTACATAATTGTCAGCGCTAAAATGAAAATAATTGTTTGTCAGAATTGCTTCTGTTAAGGCTGATAGTTCCTTGTTTTGTATACTTTACTCTAAGGATTTGTTTAGAAAATATTCTAAACTCTTAGCATAAAATGACTGCACACAAGCCAAAATCTTCACAAGCGCACCAGTGAACAAAATTTACAACCTTGGAATTCAGACAAAATGCCTTGCCCAGTATTTTGCATTACCCCTCTGGCATCATGGCCAAACTCCATGCTTTCATTGTCCTGCATGAGATTTGTGGATGATATGCAAGTAACTGCTCTGCAAATCAGAAAGGCCTTCTCTGTTAATAAGAAATTACAATTAAAGAAAAAACCCTTTAGACTGGTTCATTTGGGATTTTTTTCACAATTTGCTTTCACGACTTGAATTATTTGTGTTACTCATGAACACCAGAGCACTTACACAGGGATCAAGAAGCAACAAATTGAGTCTTGTGACAGTTCATGCAATGCAGCTTTTAGACTACTGCCTTAAAGAAGCAACTCAGATTTAGGCTTAACCAGTATATGGCAGTGAATATTGTGCATACTTAGTGTTGTCTTATTGAGTAACACACTAACCAGACATGGTAAGTGCAAATGTTTTTATCCAAAGAAGTGTCTTAGCAAAATTATCTTATTTAGTGCTAAATGATTTTGTATTGGTATAAAGCAGTAACTGAGCACAGCTGTTGTAATCTAAGACACTGGCTCGTGTGTAGGAATAACAGATTTTACAAACCTGCTAAGATCCTTTAGAAACTGTAGAAGAAATTATTCATACAGTTGCTATGACTTTTATTGCCCTTAATGCTTCTCCCTTGTCCCTACTTTTTCCCCTCCACGTTTCTCTTTTTCTCAAATTAGCAGATAAAATTCTCCAGGACAGAAGTAATGACATATTGTGCATTTAAACAGGCATTACTCCCAGTTTAGAGCTGTTGATATTAACTATGGATCAAAAGCCACAAACAAATTACAATAATAATTAGTCCTATAGCAGATCTAGTTTTATCAGGAGAGAAGGGATGGTTAACGTGGAGATTGTTCTGTTCCCTTCTCTATTAATATCATCTTCACTTTATATAGCAGAAGAAACTCTCCATCAATATCAGTCTCAGAACCACACCAATATTTTTTTAAGTGTCAGCAGATGAACAACATAGAGAAATGCAAGAATAAGATTTGAAGACTTAAACTTACTTCATATACCCGTTATTTAAACTTACTTCATATACCCATTCATTCTATGATTATTTTTATATATACATATACATACAAATTTACTGTTTGTATATGTAAATACTTAAAGAGATGGAGGTATATTTCATCTTCTGAACAATTTATTTATGAGAACTCTTCTGCTTCTTGTACTGAAAGGACAGGTTTGCCATGGGCAGTAACGAAAGAGAATTGCCGCATGGTGTCCATTCTTGCATGATGGCGAAAAGGAGGGTCTTACCAAAGCAATAGGATCTATCCGTTCTTTTAATTTTTCTTCTGTAAGTATATCATTACATTTTTTATCAGTGAGAGTGGAGAATAAACAATCAAGAAAACTCATTCAGTTAATCAAACTTATTTTCTTACTTAACAGCAATTAACCTTATACAGTGTAAACTACCTATCTGACCAGGGAAAAAATCTAGATGTATATAGGTGACCAAACTGCTTTGTGATATCATTTTTCAAGTAAACAATATAATTTCAACATTTGAACATTATATTTACCTTCCACCCCATATATTATAGCTGATTTCCTCATGTCAGTCAGTGGTGTCATTGAAAACCACCAAAGCTAACCTTGATTTTCTAAGAATAGCACTGACATCAAACTCTTCAAAATCCTGCTTCCATGTACAGACCCTCTACCTTTATTAAGCTGTCTGTGGACTGGAAGATTATTATGAGTTTAAACACCCAAACTGAACCAACTTGAAATTCTCTCAATTAGTAAGGGTCTTACAATGAAAAAAGAGATACTATAGAAAAAAAATTCTAGGCACTCTCAAGAATGGTCCTTGATAGGCCTTTTGAGCTGGTTTTATACAAAGATTTCTACCAGACCATCCAAAATTCTTATGCCACAGTTTTTACTGTGGAGACATGCCAGGTCTCAAATTTTACAGGCACAGCACTAAAAAACCCTTAATTGTCAGAATAGAGCATCCTTCACTCTTCCTAGTGAGTTTTGTACCTGAGAGCTCTCTGCAAAGAAGATTTTGCTACTAGCTCTTTCATGCTCAAAACGGGCTTTCATCAGCACTTGGAAACAATCTTTTCCCATGAGGAAAGGGAAAGATAAGAGAATGTTTTTAATGCAAATAGAATTTAACCTATTTTGTAGGCTCTGAATGGAAGGAAAAATTGTGTGGATTTAACTGGAACTTAAACAGGAGGAAACCTAAACAGAGTATTGTCACTCTGTCAGTAAAATTTTAAAAGAAGAAAGAATCAATCTCTAGAGAAAAATCACAACCAAAAAGTAATCCAGCTAAAAACTGGAGGGCTATATTTCATAGATTACAGGAATGCTGTCTGAAAGTATCTGGATGTCATCTCATACGAGGTCCCAGTTAGAGTGAGATTATTGTCAATACTTGATCAGATCAGCCATAGCTTTGTCAAGTTGATTCTTGAAGATGTCCAAGGATGGAGATCGCATGGACTTTGAGATATCATTCCAGTTCCATATCATTCACCTAGAGATTTTCTCATCTTCCATCAAAACCTTCCAAGCTGCAACACATGACTCTTTCCCTTTGCAATATCATGTGCCAGTACTGAGAGTCTCTATCTTTATAAATCCTATTCAAGCAGCTGTAGGCTTCATCTGTATCTTCCTTCAGCAACCACTCCACCAGAATAAATAAGATCATCTCCCTTAGCTTCTCTCAGTAGGTCATGTACACAAGAACCGTATCCACAATGGCGGCTTCTACTGAGACCTCTCCAATTTCTCAAGATCCTTCCTGAACCAGAGGAGCTACGTCTGGATCGCCTCACCAAAATCAGAACTTCTAGATGTTTGGGGTTTTTTAAACATTTGTTTGAAACTTAAATCCATTTGAAGTATGTTGAGGACATGAAAGGCAGTTCCACTGAGTAATAAACATAAAGTAAATTTGTCTGCTTATCCATTCATACATTTTTCCCTGATTTTCAACTTCCTCTGTTTTGTTGTATATATATTGAACTTTTATTTCTCTTCCAGACAACTACTTTAAACAGTCACTGTAACAGAAAAAGGACAGTGCTTTCTGAGGTAGACCTGTAAGGAGATAGAGTAGATGGCAGCTATATCAGATGTCTTTGGTGCACATGGCAAAAGCCGTGATGTGGTCTTTCTCTATTGCTTCTACATGTGCTCAGGGAACTCGGCTCAGACTTTCTTCCCATAAAGTAAATGAACAACTTCCTCCTACAGTTTATAACCTTTCAGACAGTAACAAATGCAGACATTTTGATGCAACCCAATAATTTTACCTGAGCCAGAAGTAAACCAACATGGCCAGCAAAAGTTCAATAGCTCCCACAAGAGAGTGAGAAAAAAATAATCACATTGACAGTGCAGCTGCTTGCAACAGGCATTGCCATCTACACAGAAGCAAAAAAGAAGAGATTTTTCTAATAGCTTTCATAAATCTAATACTAGTAATAGAAGTGGAATTCCTAAATGCACTTGATTATCAGTTTACCTGGTAATCTGGGTTGATTAGCAAACCCAACTGTCTCCACAGCAAACCAAGTGCCACCTAGGCCAGTGAAGACTCTGCCCTGCCTGCCTTGATTCAGCTCAGCCCCTGGCTCACTCCCACCAGTCCTGTGGGCAGCAACTGGCACCCACAGTATCCTGGCTCCTCATCTCACAGAAAAGCCTCCAATTTTTTTCACGGTTAAAAGCAGCTCCAAAAAGCCTTCTGGAGGACACAGCAGTACTAGCGGACATCTGTAGGTGAAAAGCCATCCCACCATGAGCATAGTAATATCAGTTTTTCTCCAAAATCTCTTTCTTATATTTGTCATGATATGGGAAATCACTCTTTCTTAAACTGGGAACCACTGGAAACTAAAGACAAAGATCAGACTTCCACAAAAATGAAGTTCTAACTTCCTTGTCCTTGTTCACAGGGAAAACACCATGCTCTTTATCCTTCCTAAATATATAATGGTAAGACTGTAAGTTCCCTGGGGCAGAAACACTCTTTCATTATGCTTTTGTATAGTACCTTGTAAAATGAGACCACAGTTCTGTGTGGTCTGCAGGGAGTACTGTATCAAAATGAATAAGTAATGCTTCCAGAAAACACATCAAGCACAGACTACACTGCATCACCTACTGCACGGAACATCAAAACTGCTAAAAATGTCAACAGAATAAACTTGCAAAATGACCTAGCAGAAGGTAACATGGAAACATCTTCCTGAAAACTGTTGGAAATGTATACTCTAAACTACTGACAACGGTATATTTTTCTTCATGTGTAATAAAAATGTCCAGCTTGTTAGTAGTTGATTATTAAAGAGGGGATATTAAAAAAAGACATTTCTATGAATGCATAATTGTTACAGATATTGATCAAGATCTAAGGCTTGTGAATGTCCTATGAAAATTAGATTTGAATAAGTTATCTGTTTGTAGGCACTTAGGAATGTTCTCTGAATTATATCAATATTTCTTTAATCATGATTAAGAAAGAGGTTACCACCAAAAAGTAGTCTGAAATACCAAGTAGTCCATCTTGGTGTATTTTTCCCATGCAAGTAATAAATCCTCCCTATTTGCCAACTCAGCCAAAAGATATGCTTGATTGAGTCAGGAGAATTGATAGCCTCTTTGTAAAAATCTATTATAGACCATAACAGCATGTCCATAATCTCAGGGTTCTGCGTCATCTCTTTTCTTCCTCTGAAATGACCTCACTTGTGAATGAATCAGGCATTTTATCAGATTGGTAAACAGAACTTACATTTATATTTTTTGGCTCTTTTTCCTCCAAATTATTAACGGATATTTAGCTTAAGGAAATGTCAGGAGAATCCTTCCCTCCCTACTCCCCTCCAAAGACCAAACTGTGATGATTTTTAAATTGTAATCAATCGCCTTTATGAAAATACTAAACACTAGTAATTCAAACCTAGACTGTCTAGAACAGAAATACATCATGCGCACAACCCATGTAATAAGCAAAATGTTGTCTGAAGCATTCATCAGTATCATAAATTATGCACAACTCATCCATTCCCACCCAAATGCCCTCTCTGGGTGGGGGCTTCTACTTCAGTTCTCCTCCCTTTAATATTGCCATGCCCAATGCTTTTACATATACATGAGGTTGCTCCCCAAATAAAGTGTTGAGTGCTATCAAAAGGGAAAAGTGATTTTTAAAAGTAGGCAACCCAAGATACCATGAAAGAATAACAAAAGACATGTAATTAATAGAATCTGCTATTGATAATATCCTTTAACTAGGAACGCATAAAGTCCTGTGCTATCCTGAAAGGGCAACCTCTGATGATGGGAAGTTATTGGCATTTTCAGCTGCGTTGGCTTTATCACATCTACTCTACTTAGTAAGTGTGACGGACACTTCATGTCAGGGATTTCGATGTCATTCAGGCTGACGGGGTTTAGAGATGATATATGTTTCTTGCTTCAGTTGGGAACAAAGTGTACAAAGAAAATGTGTGGTCACACTGTTCAAAGTTAAATGCAGACCAGAGGAAAAAAAGTTAATGTGCCTGCTGCAGTATTCGCTCTTAGCATGCAGTTGCAAGCTTTGAAAGTCCCGTTTAAGTATATCTTTTTTAAGATAAATACCTATTAAGTAATGTATATGCACAAGCTGAAGTGTTAAATGGTTTGTTGAAACCTATTAGAGTACACAAGATGATAAACATAAATTATAGCTAATATACTGCACCAGTGATTTTTAAACATAAAAATTACTGACACTGTAAAAACACACTTGAGTCATCGTAGCAGCATAATAGCACTAATCCATGTTTATCCAACCGTGCACTTTTCAAAAACAACACAAACCTCTAATAAATGCTTTGGCTTCACCTTGACAACTTATATGGGTTATTGCCTCGTTCATGCCTGGATAACCATGTGTTATGACTTAAATGTTCTTTAATATCAATTTATGCCTTGAAGAAAAAGGATTGAATAACATAGTGTACATATGGTTCAATTTATTACAGCAAAACAATCATTTTAGTTTGAAGATATTTTCTCATGGTGCATATCATAGAAATCTTATTCAATAGAGCTCTCAATAAACCAGATTTTTTATGTCACAATAAATGAAACTAAGGCAGCTAATTGTTGTTAAGATTCTAAATAGATGAGTCTATTTGGCTTTCTTGTCAATCAAGAAATAAATTCCTTAACACTTGTATTTCTGGATTCTAATGTCTCTAATTGGATTTTACACTATCTGATTAACGATGTAGTTTATAGACTACTGTAAAAAAACCCTGATACTTAAAAAGTGGAAGAGGAAATTGTGGGCTGTCAGCGTTTATGGAAAAGGCCAAGACAACATTGAGTAATTTAGTATTTTTGCAAAATGGCAACGAAAAGCATAAAACCTGGTCAATGATGCCTCATTTGTGGAACTCTTGTTGTGTATCTGTGATGCAAAAAAGACCCCAGAGTGCTATTCTGAAGGATATGAAAATATGTAATAGTGTGTACTGAAAATGGATTGCAGTTTTAGGAAATTACAGAATGAAAAAGAAATCCAAATTTTAATTTGGAACCAAAAGCAACATATAAGCTTAAAATTCAACCAACAGACTGGTGATAAATAAAACTTACTGAAACAGGTACAAGCACCAGGCAGAAAGAAAGCAGCAAAATACCCTTTTTAGTTCTGCAGCACTAATTCTTCACTGCCAGTCTCATGTTCATGAACTTTCCTCATATTCAAAACTTCTTTATGATAATCTTTCAGTCAAAGAATTTCTTGTCATATTTGAAGAAATGGATACCCTAAAAGGATTGCAGCTGCAGGCATACAAATATGTCTGCTGTCATGTAATGTATATTACAGTAGAAGCAGCAGTGGCTGAGAGCATTATAGCAACTGCAATGATGAAGAGTTTCACAACAACCAGGTCTTAGACAACGAACACATTGTGAAGTATTCGCCTTTGTGTCACAAATTCTTGCATGCTATGTGTGCATATGTGGATTTAGCAAGTCTGAAAAAAAAAAAAAGTAGTTCAGCTATTTAGAAAAATCTAAACGTTCCATCTTCCCACTCCATCTTTACCCACGTTTGGATAGGCCAGTTATCAAAATGGGAAAGGTTATAAAACTGCAATTGAAAGATGGAGAATGTAAAAAAGAAGCAACACATCATCTCGTTCTGTAAGAAACATATTTGATTTCCAAGAGACATGACCATTGGAAAATTGTATCCAAAAATAAAATACTGGACTATGCAGCTCTTGCTAATGAAGAGATACATTTATTGCAGTAGAGCTAGATTTGACCTGAAGTTATTTTACTACTGGTATTATTAATGCTATTAATATTGGTGTATTGTGTGGTATTATAGAGGACTGTCAGTCTGTAATGGTTGGAGCAGGCTGTTTGCCAAGGGAGCAGGAGGGAGTTGACAATACATGAGAAAGTGGTGGGAATACTCGGAAATTTGCCTAGGATGGATAATTAGCTAACCTCAGTTTATGGGTTAGAGTTACAGACCAGACTGGACGTACAATAGGAGTGTGGAGACCACAGGGGAAGCTGGTCCCAGCCATTGAAGCTTATTAACACACTAGGACCCTGACAGATGTAGACTTGCACTGCTCATACATTCTCTTTTAGACATTTATAGTTGGCTACTTTGGAGTATTGGGTAGATAGACCTTCAACCTGATTGACTACTCCTGTTCTTATGCTCTTTTATTCTAATTCTACAAGGGAAACATCTCAGGCATGACTAAAAGTGATTACAAGAAGAAAAGAATTGGGAAAAAGAATGGGCATTTGTCTTGTTTTCTGCTTGGATAGACTTAATTTTCTTGGCAGCATCTAGTATGGGGTTGTGGTTTGGATTTGTGCTGAAAACAGTGTTAATAATATAGAAATGGTTTTATTACTGTTGAACAGTGCTTACACAGATGGTCAGTCTCCCTTTTTCTCTAAACTAGACAAACCCAGTGTCCTCAGCTACTCTGATGCTCTCCTTAATGGGCAGACCAATACAGGGGACATTGTGGTCAGTGTCTGTACAGATGACCTGGTCAGGAGGAAGGAGATGACGCCTTCTTAAGACAACAGGTAGAAGCCTCATCTTCACTTGTCTTGATCACCATGTGGAAATTTAACCACACTAGTATCTACTGCAGGGGCAAGCCTACAGGGCACAAGCACTCCAGGGAAGTTATGGGTTGCATTGCTGACAGCTTCCTAACAGAGGTGATTGATGAGATGACTTAAGAGATGTCCTGCTGAACCTGATTCTTATGAAAACTGAGAATCCCTGATCAGGGATTTGAAGGTCTGTGACAGTCTTGACTTCAGGGACAATGAGATAGTGGAGCTCAGCTTCCTAATAGGAAGGAACAAGGCAAACAGGATCAAAACCCTGGAGGGTATAGGAGGGCAGATTTTGGCCTATTTACAGATTGGTTTGGAAGAATCTCATGAGGTATGGTCTTGGAGAGAAGAGGGATACAGGAGAACTTCAAGAATCTCTTCCTCTAAACTCAGGAAGAGTCCATATCTATACACAGGAAGTCAAACAAAGGGGAAAAGAGACCTGCATGGATGAAGAGGGACTCCCAACATAAAAGAAAACATAAAAGAGGTGGAAGAAGGGTCAGATGACCCAGGGGGAATATAGAGACATTGAGTATGCAGCAAAAAGGTTAGGAAAGCCAAAGCCCAGTTGAAGTTGAATCTGGAGAAGAGTGTGTAGGACAACAAGAAAAATCCTCGTCAGATATATGAGCAAAAAAGAAGGCAAGGGAAAACATGGGCCAACTGCTGAATGATGCAGGGAACCTGGTGACAAGTGTGTGGAAAAGCCTGATAATGCTTTGCCAGTTAGATACATCTTCAGGAATTCCAGGCCCGGGGAAGTCCAGAGGAAGGTAGAGGAAGATAATGTTAGGGAACATTTAAATAAATTGGAAGTACACAAGTCCATGGTATAGATGTGATATGTATGTGAGCACAAACCAGAATAGGTCAGCTATGGCAGACATGATTCTACAAGCAATACACAATTGAATTTAAGTATTTACATTTCCCTATTACTTCCAGATGCACTCTGTCTGACAAGAACCAAGGATATCAGAAACAGCAAATAAAACTCGGAGGCTCCTGACAGCCTACTTTACAATGAATTATATTTTTCCACCTCAGGATAATGCTCATGTTAACATAAAAAAAAAAGTATGTTTTGAGTTATTAATATAAAGAGAGTAACTCCTGAAGATCTATAGTGAAAACAATAGTACTCTGGACTTTGAAAAACAGATTAGACAGAAGGCAAGAAGAGTAAAAAACAAGAACCGTCAGACCTGTCTTACCAAATCTTACAATTCTTGCTTAGAATATGATTTTCATCCTACTACTTTTTTTTTTCTTTTTGTGAAATGGGCAAAGGCTTATTGGACAATCAGCAATTCTTACCTTTTTTAAACTTAGTTACATATTTAGCAAAAGAAGTAGTAAGGCAACACTGAGAAATATGCAAACAATTAGAGCTTTATTATAATAAAAAATCCATTACAATTTTCAGGCAAAGAACCTTTCTTTGAAGTGAAACACCAAAGGTGACATTTATTTGTATGCCTAGCTTGAAGCAGCTCCAGAGCAATGTCTGCTGTGTTATGGTAGTGCCTTGGAAACTTGATGTTGCCCCAGTGCAAACATTTGTGTTCTGTAATATTTTGAGTCTCCTCCCAGCTCTCTCTCATATCCCCTTTCTTTTCTTGTCTCTGTCGTGAGTTTATATCATCATATTCATGGTGAACTACTGTTCCCAGAAATATCAAGCATGAAGAAGTGCCATTTCAGTGAAATGACATCCTGCTTAAAAGCATGAAGAAAAAGCAGGGAAACAGATTGTCATGGTGTAACCCCAGCCGACAGCTAAACACCACGCAGATGCTTGCTCACCCCTCCTTCCCCCCTGTCAAGGTGTTGAGGGGGAGAACTGGGAAAAATTACTTGTGGGTTGAGGTGACTACAGTTTAATAGGATAACAAAGGAAGAAATTAATAGTCATTATTACAATAATAACAATAAAACAAGTGATGCACAAGTGCAATTTCTCACCATATGCAAAAGGAGAAAAACCACAACATGATGCCCAGTCTGTTTCGATGTAGCCATCCCACCTTCCCCAGCTATGTATAGATTATGATGTTATAAGGGAAACATCCCTTAGGCCAGTCAGAGTCAGCTGTCCTAGTTCTAGGCTCTCAGCTTCTTGGGTACCTGGCAGGACATGGGAAACTGAAAAGTCCTTGACTTAGATTAGACACTACAACTACCTAACAAGGTAAACTAAAACCATCAGTGTGCTATCAACATTATTTTTACACCAAATCCAAAACAGAGCACTAGACCAGCTACTAGAAAGAAAATTAACTCTGTCTGAGCTGAAACCAGGACACAGATCTAATCTGTATTCTCAAATGATTGAATGAACAATGACTGAGAAGCAACATAATGAAAAGCTGTTATATTGCAAGGCAAGATATAGTCCTCTAGTAAAAGATGCATATTGTGGTCAACATGTGGCTTCAGAAGTACCGGTGTAAGCATACACAAATATTGGTACAGAAAGAAAGAAGTCCAGCATACTTGTGGAAATTGTTAATTGACACTGTTTGACCAGTGGGAGTATGTTGTGTTTAGTAGCTATTCAGGTTATTTTGGCCAGAAGCTCAGGAATATTCTCTTTCTTAAGAGCTGTACAACACTTCTAGAAGTGCTAGATCTTTTTGAGTACAGACCATTAAATCAAACTTCATCAAAACCTGTGTTTATGAGCTAAGTCTTCAGGACTGTGGAAATGCTAAAGCTAATTTTGAACAAATGACTCAAGCTTTTACTTACAGGGCAGGCGAAGGACTTTGAAATTGATGAACTAATCCAATAATTCACATTCCCTATTCATTAGCTGAGTAGACATAAGTGCCTAAGAGTGAGATTTACAGCAACCAACACAGAAAATGAGGAAATAGCTAAGCCAGGCCATAAAAGCTGTGACAGTTGAAGTCCTACAAATTTTCTATTCCTGTGCTCAACCTGAAGTCAGGACTCTGACAGGCATTTGCATGTCGTCTTAGAGCGGGGGAAAACCACTGCCAATTACTATTTTTATTTTACTTTTCTAAAGCGAAGGCCACACTTCCGTCCCCTTTTTCACCAATGTCTTAGTTATTCTGGGCATGTGCATACATCACCCAATGCCTTGGGCCTTTGGCACACTTTTAGTGCGAGAAAGAAAATGAAATGGTCCACTTGCAACAATAGAGTTATGTTTAGCATCAACTATTTGAATGTTTCGCAGTAAATCTATTGTTACTACTTTCAGCCAAATCAACCAGATTCATTACTTGGCTGGGGTTAAACACCCGTGTAAACACAGAAGTTTTATAGGAAGCTTAGACATGTTCTAAATCACTTTCTGTCAGTCTTATAAGTAAGCACAAATAAGCATCATACCTAATTACCCTAAAACAGAATCACAGAGGCATGGTTGCAAATCACTCAAATGTATCTGAAGGTCCTCCAATACAAAGTTCTGCTCAAAGCATGAGGTTGAATACCTCCAAAAATTGAGGCTCCACAAGCTATTTGGGCAACCTCGTCCAGATTTGAACACCTTTTATGAGTTTTCATTCATAATCTTGATATTGAAGAATTGAGTCAAGGGTCCTATGAATACCCTTTTGATACACCTCCAATATATTCCATCTTCATGTGAGATAGAACTACAGAACATCAATCTCTAAAAATAATATAATTTATGAGTCAATTCTACTATTTTTTTTTCTCCCTTTCTCAGAAATTCATCCAGATCCTCATTTAGGAGATAGTATCATGATACTTGACAATCCTCATTGCATCTATCTTCACAGTATCCTTGAGCTATAAAAGAAGTATAATTACTCACGCCATACAGATTAATTAAGGGGACTCCCACAGTCACTCAAGAAGACTGTGACAATATAAGAAATGGATTGGCTCTTTGAGCCTTGACAAGGATGTGAACCAAATGATTGCCTTTTATCTGCCTCCTTTTCCAACTTCCATGTCTCAGGCCACTTTTCTATTCCTGTTGGGAAAAGAAAAAAAGCAGTCAGGTGTTCAACAAGGCAGATAAATAGGAGCACATGGAAGAAAACAACACAGGAAAACAAGTAACCTGAAAGAAGCTTAAGTGAAAGGAAAAAAATAATCTCCTTACTTTAAGGAAAAAGTTATATGCAGCATCAAGTAATGAAAGCTACAAAACAAGAGAGAGTGCTTATTGCTGTAGCTTTGTTTACTGAGAAACTACTTCCTGTGGTCTGTCTTCACTTACTACATGACTGAAGAAAGGGAAATGACAATAGACAACATCGTTTGCATAGCTGTGACCCAGATACACCAGCCGCTGCGGGGCAGTGCACTTGTTACCAGACAACATTCTTCCCTCTCTTAATCCTGGGCTTCTATGGACTAGGATAACTTCAGTGACAGCTATTGCTTCATATCTTTGCCTTGGTACATGCAGTTTGCTCAGTAACATTATTTAATGTCGGCTTGCCAGTCAGAGTTTCACATTCCCTGAAGTTCCTGACATATTTTCTGTTAGTGCCACATTTTGCTGAGATCACAGATTTCTTTCTCCGCAAAGAAAACATTTTGTAGCCAGTCATTTTGTACCCTGCAGTACCCAGAAATGTGGGTGAATTTACAGGCTAAAGAGTAATCTTAAAATGATACATAGAAAGTCATAATGAAAATAGGGGTTTAGGGTTTTTTTAATAAAGCTTTTAGCAGAATAGTGAAAGGTTGCTCCGTCACTGTCCCTTTGAACTGTGACATCTGTATAGTCATCTTTTTTCTCTTTGGAAATATCTGTAAACCAATTTTCAATTTTAGTGGAAGCTAAAATATGGATGAGAATGCTAACAGACCATATATTAAAGTCTGCATTGCCTGTTTAACATTTTCTTCAGAAGATTCAAATATTATTGTATCAATACATTATTTTATCCATTTGTGCAAGCATAACAATTAACTTACTAGTATTTCTTAGTACTTTTTTACAAATAATATGTATTCCTTTTCTCTGTGTGACTTTGACAGGAATTTTCATTACAAGTGCTGTTTATTATTTATTTTAAATAAAGAAATCTCTTTCCTCGGGAATAGTTCCTGTAATTGGACTTCATCTTAGCACTCTTCCAAACAACCACCCCCAACCAAACAGATAATATTCATCTGTGACATTGTTTAAAATGGTTTATCATCAAAAGATTAAAAAACACACAAAACCTGTGACAAAGTAGATGATGGTGGAAGGAACGAGCATCTCTGATGTGACTGGATACTTTTCAGCCTAAGAAATACAGGTTTCAATTTTAATTTATAATTTTTTATTTAGATATTTTTTTCTGCTTTCCTTGACCAAAGATGGCCCAACAACAGAAATACATCCTTATTTCAGCAAAATGCCATGCTGTAATCAATATCTTTATACTTTGGATTTCTGGTTTTTGGCCATTTCTCACATAAACACTTAATGAAACCAGACAAAACAGGCATGAATCAAAAACACGCCATGTTTATCTGGGCCATAACAGGTGTGTTTCTCTAACTACCTACAGCTGTTGCATATGAAAGAAAAGTTAAAAAAAATATATACACATTAAAAAAAAGCCTGTTTGAATTCTTCTGCAGCTGCAGAGGATGTGGGACCTGGTTCTGAGAGGGGGAAAAGTAAAAGTCGGAATGCAAGATGCACCAGTTCGGGGGGCTTTTTTTTCTGATGTTTTAGAGAGCTTATGTTACCTTTATACCACCATTACTTTCAGGTCTCTCTTTTTTATTCTCTAGCTACGTAAAGGGTATTCTGAATCTTTGATGGAATCAGTTCAACACAGTTGCAAGTCTCACATTTTAGCTCCTTGACTTGTAGCATTATTCAGCAATAGCCTTTTCTTACAGCAGGTAAACTCATCCAGATCCAAATCTCTAATTATTCTTTGGGAGTGGTCTGCCAGAGGGTCTTTTCACAGGAATACAGGGAAGAGCTATACTGATCAAAGCCTGTTACACGTAAAAACCCTGGTGCTTTACAGTATGCAATTGCTTCTCTGCTTTGAAGAAGCTACTGTTTTTTTCTGAACAGCCACACAGATAATAAGGAGATACAGCACAGCAAAGCACCATGAGAATGACATCCAGCATAGGCACATGGATCATTTAGTGGTAGAATTTACTAGTACTGAACACACAGCTACAGTTTTATACCACCGTGTGGTAAATAGAAGTTATTGCAGTAGTGAAGAGTACATTTTCTTTAAGTTGCTCAGAGCATCCAAGATTTGAGGCTGCTTACACTCAGAACATTTTCATGACACTTCAGATTGAAGAAAAATCTGAAATCTAAAAATCAGTTAATATCCTCCCACATCTTGCTTCTTCAGTTTACCCTGTGCATTCAGTGACATACACAAATGTAGCATTAATAAAAACACTTTAAGGGTCTAGTAAACTTACCCATGCAAAAACATAATTCTGCCTCAGAGGGAAACTGAACATTTAATATACGTGGACTAGTATAATATCAGTTCTGATATATACTTTTACTTTATCATTACCAGGATAATCCAGTGAGCTTCTCTTGCTAGATTTTTTTTTTTTTTGCTTATTCTCTTTAAGAATCAAAGTAAAAATGCAGAAGTGTCTTTTCCACTGTCTTTATTTATTTAATCTAAACTCTATAGAATATTTCTAAATAAGAAATGTTCTTAGTTGGTACATAGGACTGCAACATGTTTATTCAGAAATCAAGGGTTAAATGGACATTTAAACCCAGGAAATGACTCTTCCCTAAAAGGGCAAGGGAACAAACAGAGCAGTTAGTTGGGGTTTTTATTGTTTCTGAAGAGGCCCAACCTAGCATCTCACCAAACAAAAGCTACATCATACCTGTATCTCTTCTATTACCCCTCTGTATCTCTTTAACTCACTTTTGAGTTTGGGCTTTTCTTGCATTGTTTGTGCTGTTCAAAGTGCATACATTTTATGAATTTGCATTATTAAAAAAAAAAGTTTTCTTTTTTGTTTTCTGCTTCTTTCAGAATCCTTTCTACCTTTTTTTTTTATCCCAAGCAAGGAGATACTGTTTGCTGACAACACCATTAATTTTTCTGAAGATTATATACTATATATTATAAAGCACATTAAAAATATCTTAATTAATTAAGATATTAATTAACTAAATCAAGATATCAATTAACTAAATTAACTACCTGTATTATAATAAGTCCTAGGAATACTTGCAATATGTTTCACACTTTGGCCAGCTACTTTAAACTGAGTAAATTTTGTAGTCTATATTCTATTACAAATGCGAGCATTAAATCCTGCACTTGATTTAGTAGTCTAGCATTATGTCATGTTGCCTTCTCCCCCAAAAATCTCTTCAAACGCCAAACTGGTTTTGGAATATTAATCTTTTTGCCTATGTGGTAAGAACTCAGGCTTGTAAGAGCTGGAAAACATCTAGGATATAACAGTCACAGGTGTCGATACAGTCAGTGTAATATAGGTAGCTATTAAATTTGAAAAGAAGCTTGCTTGATAAGCAAACTAATATAATTTTATAGGCTGAGTTTACACAGGAACAGTTGCAGTTGAGATGCACACTGCCTGTTTTCTGCTGTCCTAATTATTTTATCTTTTCCACAGCATGGTTCCCTCTAGTGATTCTTGTAAGGAAAGAGGCTACCTGATCCCTTAATCCAGCTAACATTTTACAAAAGAAGATCCAAATTAGTTTTGCTTACACCAGATGCTTTATGTGCAATTGAGTATCAGACAATGGTGGCTGAAATATGAAACAGGTAAATTCAATGATCTCCTTTGAAAGAATCTCTTACCTGGGGGAACTAACGTGAAATGAGTTGTTTGCATACTTGCTGACACTTTGCAGTCCTGTCTCCTCCCTTTATGCAAACCAATGAGTGTGTAAGCTGATTGCCAGATATCCCCAGTGTCAGACTCAGTAACAAGAACTTCAATGAGTATTTGATGGAAGAGAAGCAAAATCAGATTTAGCAGACTGGTTACAGAAGGCAAATATATCAGAAAATGAACGTATTATGCCTATAAGCTTGAATGCACTATGGTATGGGAGAAGTTTGTAAGGGTAGTAGCTAGCAGAAACAGCAGAAAGTGTGCTTAGAAAAACAATCCACTAATTAACTATGGCACTGACTTGCTATATGGCCTTTTGCAAGTGAGGCAGTTTCTTATTGTGTTTCAGTTTAAAATGCTGTATAATTTGCCTACAGTATCATACAAAAGATTCTAACGTCTCACTGTTTATAAAAATGACTTGTACTTCTATATTAAAGAACACACACATGAACATATCCTTTGAATCTGCAAATGGATAGTGATTACTCAAACTGCAGTAACCTGATTCCAGCTCAAAGAAAATAAAACTCTTGATATACTGCTACTTTTCAGATTGCTTATCTCACATATCTCTATGTTTCCCAAAAGCACCTAAAATCCCAGATAAATGTTTTCATAATCAGAAAATTTTTCTTCCCATCTTACAGGAATTTTGTATCATGCATGCAGGAAACACAGGTCTGCAATATTTGGCTGATGCAGAGAACACTGTACCATAAAGATACCGTGTCCTTTGATCCATCTGTAATTCCCTGGTGCATTTGGAAAGTTAGCAAAGGCCAGGTGGTGTTCTCAGAAGTTTTCATGAAACTACCCTGTTTTGAAGGGTGATTATTGAATAGTAAGACTGAAGCACCTCCATGCCAGTGGCCATCACAACCAGAGATCAGTCATTTTTCTATTCAGGTTACTATTTTGAAGTGAGAGCCTATAGGAAAAAAGGAGTCAAGAAGACAGCTGTGTTGCCCTAGTTAAATTTCCAGTAAAAATTTCCTAGGCACCCACAAATAGTTTAGGATGTAACTACTCAAGAGACACAATTGTCTCCTCCAGATAATCACTAAAATACACCTTAGATATCTAGAGTAAAATCTAAAGTGGCATAGTCCATCTCAATGTCCTTCTCCAACTATTACCACAATTTCAGAGGCTGATGAGCACTGAGCACACTTTGGCATTCAATTTGTTAGATACATAACTAAAGCTCCAACCAGAGCTCTCCTCATTACTTTGTTAACCACACTGAAGTGCTCCTGGACAATCCTCAGTCCTGAGAAGATTTAATTCTTCTGCTTATTTTATTTTATTTTATTTTATTTTATTTTATTTTATTTTATTTTTATAAGCCTCCTACAAAGAGCTTCTTTTGCTAGTTATACTCCATAAGATCAGTTACCTGCTGGTCAAATCACTTCACCTTTGTCTTCTGTCTCACATGATTGGATCTCTTGGAGGGCCTCCTGCCTTCACAACCTGTGACTTCTTCTACTTTAGTCAACAAGCTACCCACTGCTAAGTTGTCCAGTAGATGTGGAGCCAATCTTGCATCTAGAGGTGCATCTCATCTTCAAAACCCTCCTGCAGGCCTTTCTTCAGCAGCTGCTCTACTCATCTCATCATACTTCAGGTAGCAGCTGTCTCAAGCAGAAATGGTGAAAAGAAACCTTTCAGCTTTGAGGAGTCTGCTCTGTTATGAAGAAGGAACAGTGTGGTTTTTAACCATGAGTTGCTCAGCCAAGATATAGAAGAAAGCACAGGGGAAGAGATATGATTCCTGTGAAAAAAAGAAGGACGGAAGAAAGATGGAAAAAACAAGAGGGCTTTTTTACCTCTTAGACTCATAAATAGAGGGAAGGAGCAAACACTTGTAGCACTTGTCCCTAATGCCGAGGGGTGGATAGGAAAAAACCTTGGCTGGTGGAAAGATAGCTTTACTGAACATGCTTACATTGTGTTCACAGGGCTCTGCATTTTGCTGGAAAACTAATAAAGGTTTTGATGTATACACAAAAGGCAACATTCCCAGGATCCTGGGTTCTGTCAGCCTGCTAATGCTAGGCAATAATCTGTCTCTGTGCTGAAAGGAAGTGTGACACGGATGGCAACGTCTCTCTGCACTTCAAGTGAAACTGTACGTCAGTAATATGCAGATTATGTCTTAGAAGAGGCCACAAGATCTCTGCATGGTTATCATGTTCGGCCTGGAGTGTTCAGTACAGGGCTCAGCTGTGAGGCATAAGAATATAAAGCATAGAGAGACATGTTAATATTGCGACTCATTCATCTTCTCCAAATTGCAAGTGGGATGGGAACGCATCAGAACAAACGTAACGGCTTGTTCACAGGTTATGTCTCTGGCTCTCACAAATCCCTTCCTGCCTCCTCCTGTTTCCTTCATTTGCTCTCCTTTGCCCTCACCACTAGAAAATCAGTTCCCAAATCATCTTGTCTCTTTCCTCACCAGGTCCTCCACTATATGCCATCAGTTCCTTTCCAATCTATGTAACCAACTGCCTTATACTAATCAGCTTTCAAAGATCCTGTGAAAAATCTTTCTGCCATTGTCTTAGATTGTTTACAAAGTCAGCCCACATTTATTTGGGCTGCACTTGTACACAGATCACTGAATGTCACTGATAGTTCAGAATATTTAGCTCTGCCTTGTCATAGTGAGTTCATCAGGCAACGCTAAATATCCAAAATCAGGGTAGGATTTAGACAAGTGCAAAAGGAATAAACACTACATGGGGGCTGAGACCTCATTAGATATCTAAAATCTCAGGGGTGGGTATAACAGTGATGTAAAAGGAATACCTGAGAACATTTTGGCATTTCCATTTAGCCAGTAGATGTAGTATAGGCATCAAATGAGTAGCAGAAGTAACGGTGGAGAAAGAAAATGCCAGACAAATCACTGAAGCCTTACAGTTCAAGATTCATAAATTAAGAGATGAATCTCAGTTTAATTGATTTAAGTGTTGAACTAATAACACAGCATGGCACAGTGAGCAATACAACACAGGAGTTACTGTCTATAATGTAAAACATCACTCTGAGGATTACTGCTTTCATAGTTAGCCAATGTTTTCCAAGAATTTTCATAGGATTTTTTGCTGCATCTTTTGTGCCTATCCATCAAATTCATTGACGTGTGTGGTTTGGATATGTGTAGTATAATATCCTTTCTGCTATAGGCTGCTCTTAGTTCTCCTTTATGGCTCTGAACTGCTGCCATTGTCCTTCTCAAAGAGGAAACCATTTCTGTTATGGATAAAGTCACTCCTGTTTAATCTGTACCTACCATAGAGAGATTTTGTGAGGCTTAATTTTATGTTTGTAAAGTACTTCAATAACCTGAGATAAAAGAGACTCTAAGCATAAACCATTATGTTAATAATGATCTTACTTTAACATACCAAAGCAATGTTACTCAGTTGTAGCACCGTAGAACCTGGAGTCTACAAAAAAAAAATCATAGCCTCTGTTAAGTGTGGCACTTTAACAAGAATTGGTAAGAGCTTGGCTGGATCTCTTAAGCACTTACAGTCTAAATAGGGCAAACAAGCAAGAAGTGAATAAACAGACTGTGCTACAAGCACATTGCTCAAGGCAAGAATGCAGGTCAACAGAAAAACTGGAGATAGATCCCAGGCATTGGAATCTACAACCACAGATCTCAGTAGAAAATTCAGTTCTCATGGCTTTAAAGATTCAAGTTGGGTTTTCAGTACAACAATATTATTTACAGATGTTATGACAAAAAAAACCCCCAAAAAAACCCAAAAAAAACCCCAAAACCAAAAAAACCACATTCCAATCAGGTTCCAACTCAAAGTTCTTCTCTCCTGAAATTTATGCTTTTTCTCCATATTCCACACATATAACTATGCTAGAAAAAGAACTATTTCTGAAGCTTTTCTCTTTGAAAAAAGTCTCAAATTCCACAGAATATTGAACAGAATTATTTCTTCATGCATGCAATACTGTGGTAATTAATTACACACAATCTTCTTTAAAAAAATATTCAAAATGTTTAGCTCCTCCAATATATCTTCTGCATGTTACCTATATATGATAAACCTTGCAAACCTCATTAGGGAAATCTAAAGCTTAACATTTTTCTCCTGTCTACTACTGGTAAAAAATTTACCTCAGACTGTCAGATACAATGACTAAAATGCAATCTTAAGCAATCTCTGTTCAAAGAGTGGTGTCTCCATTCTTTTTTATCATACATTATCACTTTGTTGGGTAGCCCTCTGGCAGCTGTGAACAAAGCTTTCCAGCCTCCTCTATTTCAATCATCATCATCTCTAGCTGAAGTTTTAACTGTTCACATAGTAGATAACAAAAGAGTTTGATAAAAAAATGCAGATTTTCCACCCCAACTTTTAAAATTTCTACCCCGAAGTTGAAAATAATGAGTTTGTTTGGGATTTTGTATTACACATGCTCTCTTGTCTTTGGTTACTGGAAAGGGGTTTATTTTCTAAAATTTCTCTAAATAGATGAAAATAGGAATGACAACATCTAAGATAACCTGCAATTGTGTTTTCTTATACTTGGCCTGCATTTAATACTTTCATCATTAAGGGAGCCTGAAGAGTTGAGAGAAGAAACTCTTGACCTCATTGTGTTGAGTACCTTGCACCAAATCCTTCTGCAACACAAATTCTGAAATTTAAGTAAAACAACAAATTAATGTACTTGATGCTTTGCAGAATGAAATTAATGAGATACTTCAAAGACTTTGTAATTCTTCCAGTCTCTTTACTGCATAGCTCTCTATGAATCTGGACATCGCTAAGACTCTATATGCTGCAAAGTATGATTCAAGTTTAAATGGAAATTCCAGGAGTCTTTATTTGTGGTCATTGTTTGACAGAAGAAAGAGATCAGTACTTGAGATCACTGAGAAGTTACCTGAAGCCTTTAGCAGTCCTAGTGCAGGTTTTTGTACTGACCAAGTGTCTCTTTAGGTCACATGGAGTATTTGGTTTTCATGTGTTACCATGGGAATCGGTAATAAAGACACTGTTCTGCTCAATTCAGAGAAATTTTTGTTTAAGGCAATGGTTTCTAATGACTTTTCCTTTATATTACCTTCAGCCTTAGATATATACTAGATATATCCTTACAACTTGCAATGAGGACACAAGGTGGAATGCCCACACCATTTTTCTGTAGGAGGTTTCAAAATGGGCAGTAGAGAAACCAGCACTGGGGCTGCAAATGCTATTATGCATCCTGAAGTAGCAGGTGCCAATAGGCTTGACAAACACCAGAGTTTGGGTTGGTTGGGACTGAGATGGTTCAGATGCTACCCTTTTTGCACTTGGACTGTCTCCTCCAAAAATACTCTGAGTACTTTATGTGAATTCTTTTTTAACACAATCACTGCTATGGGGGCGAAATGTATGCATTCAGAGTGTTCAGAAGCCATAGTTTGATCTGAGCAACACTACACTTCTGATTTCTAGTAAAAAAAGAGTTACATGCAGAGCTCCTAACTACAGTGTAACTTGCTCCCAAGCAAATGTTTATGCCTCTTCCTATTCATTGACTTGTTGCTGGACAAAACAAAATTAACACCTGATATTTCATGATTATCAGGCACTGATCAGTAGAATTCCTTGCTTTGTCTTAGAAGCTGCAGATTTTTTTTCTATTCTTTTTCTCAAACAAAAGTAATAAGAAACAAAAGCCCACAGACAAACAACAACGACAACAAAAACCCTAAAGGAAATGGAGACTTGTGAATAACATAGCGAAGGTAAACATTATGAGAAAGGTTAAAGAAAAGGATCACTTAGGATTCATTAAGAGAACAGAGGTTCACCCTTATATAAAACCACAGAGGCATAGCCTTAACAGCAAAAGCCACTCCCAGCTTCAAGCATAGCACACAGACGTATGGATCACAGCACCAGGATATACTGTGACAAGAAGAAATAAGGATTTTACACAAGTGTTTGTTGGCACACAAAAAAAAAAAAAAATTTCACCCCTAGTTCAACCTACCAAAACCTCACCTTGATAAGTCATAATATCCATACTCTAATCCCTATACTAATTTTCTTTATAAATTAATTATTTAACACATCTGCCTTTTTAAAGAGGTTCTGTGGCCTCCACTTGCTCATTTGTGCAGAGGAAAAAACATCACACTGAGATCTTGAGTGTTACAGCAATTAGTAAAATGAGAAAGATGCTGTTCTAGGATTTTCAGGGACATTGTACTTCACAGTCTTCAATATTACAATTAGGATAACTTCAAATGTGTTTATAACCTTAAGAATGTCAACATGTTTCCATTATCTACTGTGTACATATTATTCTGAACCTACTTCACACAGCAGAATATATTAATGTATTTATTTAGATTCTGATAAAGTGGTCCTTCAGACACTGTTAAGAACTTTAAGTCCTCATAGAAATCTTGTACTGATAAGTATTTAAAAAATACAGAAAAATCATTAAATGTTAAATTAGAACTTGCATATATTTTCATTGCTTCATTAGCACTGTTTGATTAAAAAATGCCAAAAAAAAAAAAAAAAAAGACATGGAAAACTTACAAAGAGAACACTAAAGGGTTAGTGCTCTCTGGCACTTAACAGTTCACCAGGGCATACTTTTGTATATTTCTGAGAAAAGAAGTAAAAGAATGGAAGTAAAATAAAAAGCATGAAAGAAAAAGCAAGAATGAAATTTATTTTATCCTGCTTTGAAAATGATGTGTAGACATGATAGATGACAGCTCTGGTACATTCCCTGTTTCTGCCTGATAGAAGGGTCAGCCTCAAAAAGTGACCTACTATGTAGGGATCTGAAAAATGGATCCCATGGGAGTCATGCCCTTTTACATTATTCCAAAGATGTTCAACAACTAGTACCCAATCTCTCTCCCCTCAGCTTTCAGATTATTTCAAAGTTGATATGACTGGCCCCAGGCAGGCACTCGTTAAGCCATGTCTGTAAAACTGCTTGAAGTACAACTGTCTTTTGAAGAAGAATTATGTAAAAATAGCATCTTGCTTACTCCTCATCTGCTCTATTTTTACACTTAGAGCCACAATGTATACTTCTGAAACAATATTTTTTCCTCTGAATGGTTTTGTCATCAGCACACAAAGTAAAAAATGGCATTATCCTGGGCAGTAGAGGTGGTATTATGGCAGGCAGTCACACATGAGCAATTTTTTCCATTACCAAAGTAATACAGAGATCAGATATACTGTAGCATATGATATGATCTTTGTAATTGTTTCAGTCATACATTCTGTCTGTCTATTCCAAATTCAAATACTCAGATCCCACCTGTTTCCAGGTATAAGGCTCCCAGGCCTGTAGAGGTTTTTAATCATATTGCCTTTCATCTTTTATTTCCAAAGGAGAGGAAGGACATTGGTGACTCATTGGACCAATCTTTTTCCATCTCCTGAAAGATACTGGACAGAGGGAATATTATAAATAATAAAATAAAATCAATAAAATCAAATGAAGCATCTTCTTATTTGCAAGCTGAGAACACTGGATATGAGAATGAGAAAACATGTCACTACACAGGAGAAGAAGCTTTTAAATCTTACATCACTACATAGCTACCATATGATTTGTATGTATGATTTTAGAATCACAAAATACAATACATTATCATATTTTTCTGTAAGAAAATTTAGAAAAAGCCAAGTGAACGATCTGCTAAATAAGTCACTAAATATATTTATTTTGTTTGCTCAAAAAAAATTTTAGCCTCTCTTTCATCATGATCCAGATTTAAAAAAAATCCCTTCTGTAGAGAACAAAAATTGCACATTCTTGAGCGTTTAAACAGATATTTGTTAGATCCACATAAATAATAACACTTGTCAATATTTGTCTATGCAGTAAGTAGCACAGTGGGAGTTGAAGAGAAACACAGTGGGAAATGAGGGTGCTCACCTGATCCTTTTGGTGTTAGCTTTAACTTGGCAGAACCAACACCAGTTGGGAGCTTACACAGAAGAGTTATTTGTGGAAAATTAAGTCATCCATAAAGTCAGTAGAAAATATCTTTTTTCCAATTAACTCAAGTGCCATAGATTTTAAAACTTTGTTTCAAATACAGAAATGTACCTGTGAAAACTCACAACTTGATGTTACGTAATATTTTGGAGGTGGATTTTTTTTCTGTTTCTTATTAATTTGAAATGAATAACCAGCTTTCAAAGAACTATTTTTACACTGACCAAGATGAAGTATTTACTGAAAATCTTAACCAAAAAAAAAGATACAGTATCTTTTGACTGTTTCAGATATTTCCTTATGTAGGCTACTATGCAGGATGCTACAAGATACATGTAAAACTTAAAGTCCATGAGTAATTCTGTTCAGTATATGGTATTACTCATACCCTTTAATGAAGATACACGTTTAAGTATCATGGAGGCTGTTAAGAATATACGGGGCTAATTAGAGTATTAGGGACTTTTCATGTGGCTGATCACCAACTTCCCCTGCTCCTCCCCTCACCCCAAAGTCCACTTTTGAGTCATTGAAGCCTCTCAGAATTTTAAAGAACTCATAGGGAAAAAAATATAAAAATATAAAAATAGTAGAAGACAAGAAGGAGAGTTAGTTTTAAAACCAAGCCGTTGCATGTTGATGTACAATATGGCAGACTATGTAGGTTAGTACATAGTCTATGTAGGATAGTACAACAGGAAAAGAAATCAGACTGACTTCCCTTTTCCTAAAAAAAAATCTATTCCACCTTGCATCTGTGTGCCCAAGTTCCTCTGGAGTTTTAAGAATGTGATGCATAACTTATTTTAAAGCTAAACAAAATTACCATGACTTTTTCCAAATGTAATTTGAGTGCACACTTCTCTAAGTTTAGGACTGCTTATTTTAAATGGCAAATGGAAGAGGGACCCATGCTGACACCAAGAAACACCAAAGAAATCCCCTGGGAAAGGCCCAACATAGGTCATTACACCCACTGTCCCTCCATCTGGCTAAACAGAAGCAAGGAAGTTTTCTAGTCTGCCACCTAATTAATAAGAGCACAATTCCCGAATTCATTTGCAGCTCAGTACTAATGAGTATATATTGACAGCAAGAGTTTCTATTTTAGACATATTAATGAATATAATTGTATTCCATTCTCAGTGATTGGCATTTTGGATCACACATCATAAAAGAGGGTGGAGATAAAGTTTTCCTCTCTGAAGAAATTCAGTGTTGGATACCAGGGTTCCACAATAACAGCCAAATCAAATTGTTGGAACTTAACACTGTGAAGCACTTTTCTTTCAAATCACTTGATGATTTTGAAAACCTGAATCCATCTCTTACTCTCTGCTTTTTAATCCATATGGAGCATCAGTCCAAACTAAGATCTAGAGTTAAAACTGCTAATGCATATTGGAAAGTCTTTGCACAAAAAGAACGGACAAGAACATTAAATCTTTTTTTAACAGTGCTATTTTCCCTCTATTCATAGGAATCCAGTTGTATAAGCTGTATTTTTCCATAGATCTATTATTTTTCCATGTTTTATTAACCTGAGATTAATTTAGACCACGTAATTTTTAAAGTTGCGTCTAAATACAAAAAAAAAGACAGTGTTTGGCAACAATAACAAGCATTTTATATGAATAAATAAAGAAGATATTAAAATGTTTCTGTACTTTCAAATAAGGGGTCTTTATGGACTCTTGTATTGCAACAGTCCTTCTCTACCTCTGTGTACTGTCTTCAGACATACAGACCCGGCTGGACAGGGAAGTAGCATTGCAGCCTGTGTGATGCTCATCAAGAATTTTATATCCCTCAATAAAGGGGTTATTCTAGAGAACTCCATCACATTTCAGCAGAAAAAGATGTTAAATCAAATATCGACACAGCATCCAGAGGCCCATAGGAACATCAGTGAGGGCAACACCAGGAATTCTGAAGGCAGCAACTCCTTTCATACAAGTTTTCAGACTACCTTAAAACCCTAAGCCTCCTGATACGATGGAACTATTATCTGTGATGAAGCATATGTGTGTATCACTTAACAAGTGGCAAAGTTGGACAAAATGACATACAAGACAGCTGAATATTTTAAAGCATATTCATGAAGGAAGATTAGTTAAGGAAACAGAATATATATGAGTTATTGGTAATAACATTCCTCCCCCGACAATTTACACATTTACATGTTAGTATACAGTGCTGGTCATTAAAGTCTTGAAAATTGCCACTTACAAGTACTGTAATTAAATATCAAACTATTGCCACAATATTTTCCCTACTTTTCTAAGGTTAATTACATATAAATGGCAAATGTGAAGTTGTACAGATGTGGCCACTGTAATTGGAGATATACAGCACTGAATTCACTGAAATGCACCTTTACCAGAAATTACTTTATTTAAAATAATTTCTTTTTATAGAGTATCCAGTCTGTGGCTGAGATCTGAGAGTGTTGTATCCTTCCTTGATCGTACATCTGTGCAGCGAGAAAGTTTTCAATGAATTTCTAATTCAAACACAAAGGGCATGAGAAAAATGACCTTATCATTGGTGGCATAGAGAGATAAGTCAGCTTGCCCTGAGGAGCTGATTAGAGCCGCAGACTTCCATGGGGCATCCCAGGAAACCCAGTGCCAGGACCTACATCGCCTACAGCAGAGCCTGGCATCAGGTATCAGCATCAGTCTGCATCCAATAGTAAGGGGGGTTGGTATGCATAGGGCGGGGTCTAAATTCTACTTACAGCTACTAAATTAATGTATGTAACTGATCCTTTGCAGCATGCCAAATGAGCTTGGTCTGCTCTCTTAAATCTGGGATTTCCTGAAGCCAGTTTGAGGGCTATACAGCATGCCATAATATGCGAGATCACAGCAAACAGAGTCACAAATAGATTTTTCATAAAATTTAGATCCTAATTCTGATTCTTGCTTACCTGTGTCCATACCTACCTGGAACTCCCTTCAGCACACAGACATCTACAGTCTCAACAAAGCACTATAATCAAGTATAATATTATATATCCTCAAAGTGAAGCTTTTTCATAATCTCCTAATATATCAAAATATGGATACTTGCACATGTAAGTATGAGCATATTGCGGTATTTGATGATTTCATGACACGTATGCCAGCATGAAAATACACTAATTTACATACTAGGCAACATTATGGTGAAGATAATCAAGGGTATAGACATATGGATTACAAATAGCAATCCCCCTTGAATGCAGGTATTTTTTATCAATATGAAGGGACATTAGTAGGTTGGAACTGATATCCCCTACACTGAGGAGAATTTCAATCTACATGGCTAAAGAACAAACCTAATTTAGGTTTGCTAGGTCAGGATTTGCTACCAAAGGAAAAAATCAAATTTGTTTGATACAGCTTGTGTCTTTTATCTGTAAAGAAATAAATCTTGACAGTCATATAAAAAAAAAATTATATTTGTAATTTATAAAATAACTGCACATAGTGATCTGAAATCTTTAAAATATTCACTGCCTATCTGTGTAGGTAAAATGAATCCTTATGAACTCAGCATTTCTAAAAAACACTTTATCTCACTGTAAAAATAGTAGAACATTTAGAAGAGAATACTGAAAGAAACAGCATTGGTGAAAGCTGCGGTTTGTAATTGCAAAGTTAATTATCTTTCCTAAACCATCAGTTGTCACTTAGATAGACCAGATTCTAGCAGGCTCTCAGGGGACTAACTTTATTTCATTCCTAATGGCTTGGGACCCACCATTTTGCTGTCTCTGAACATTTGGTCACTGAATGCACCATTTATGGAGTATTGTTTAATTAAGGACAAATTAAGAGAACTGTGCACAGAATTTAATTTCATATCCTGTGTAAATTCTTTTAAAGAGGGTACTAACTATAGGCATTATAACTTTTCATTATCCACTGCTTCTACAAGGTATTGACAATTTATTGTTTGCAACAGTTAAGAGTTTTGTTTACCCTTTGGGGAGTTCTGCTGGCACTGCAGTTTTTTGCCTCATCATTCCCTTAACCCCCTATATGCCAATTTCACTATTTTGTGATGAGCCACATATTTGAAAATGTGGTGGGTTTTTTTTTTTTTTTTCACCAATGATCAAATATACTACCAAACAAATTAAAACAAGGCTGGAAGATGTACTACATTCATACATGTTCAATGAGGATTCCTATTGGATTTGTGGAGGTTACACTGTAGGCAGGCCAAATTCACTCCAAATCCTTATGCCGATGGCTCTGAAGAGATAGTGAGAATATACATAGAACTGGAGTATTCGTTGTTGTGTGGAAACTCCTAGTTTCTTCTTGGCAGAGACACTTGGACAGTTTGAATGTAGTTTCCATGAACTGGTTTTTCATCTACTGCATGTGACCTGAGAAAGGCAGCTTTTCCTTCTCCTTCATGCTCACCCAGTCCTTCTGCTTGAGCTTCATAATCAGTTTGGACTTTAATGCAGCACAATGGCTGGAATTTCACCAACATAAAGATATTTGCATTTATTAAAATCAACTATATATTGTCTAGCTATATTTATACATACTTACTATAAAATTATTGCATCTGAAGTGAAGAATCAATTCTATTTTATATCATAAAAGCAAACAGCCTGAAAGCAGATATTGCTAGTCTTTGAGGACAACAATCTGTCTCCAAAGAAGCAAAAACATGTTTATAGAATATTGCAACAATCAGACTTGTACAGTCTGGAACAAAGGTATTTGAAACAGTACAGAACACAGCTTATGCCCCGCAGAGCTAGTTCTAACCTCTGGAGCATGAGCACGGAGCACAAGCAATTGTCAACCATGCACAGTGCAGTTTACAGAATGAATAGATTCAAATACAAATGAAGGCCCCTATCAGCATAGAGCTCTTGTATGTGAGGTAGAAGCAGTTACTGAAGCTCAAACACATCCAGTGTCCTTACCTCAAACAAGCGGAAATGCCAGAGTTGCTCAAGAAGTTGTTTGTTACACAAATACAACCTCAGAGGCTAAGTCAGCAGAGACAGTTATAGCTACACAGAAGGGAAGACTGTCCTTTAATTCCACCAATCTTTACTTCACTTGAAGTTACCTGGTATGACTCCTGGCTGTGGCTGCTTTGGCCAAAGAATGTTGATCCCTCAGGTTGACCATGAGTGTATGGGACAGGCAGCTGCTCACTTCTCTGAGTCACTCTTAACAGTTTAAATAGCAGGACTTTCTAGAGCACCTCATTTTTGATGAATCTTTTCAGAATTACGCTAGTCACACTTACAACTGGTTTATTCCAAGCAGTTATCTGTATGTTACCTACAACTAACTACATCTCCTAAGTCTGCACCTTCAGTTGCCATTTAAGAGTTAACACCAGAAATATGAAGAAAAAAACCCCCAAAAACCACAACAATGTAAGCATTTTCTACCAAAAGAGCAACAAAACCCCTTCAATATTTTTCTTTATGAAACCAGAACTTTTTAAAAAATATATTACATTTTGCTCAAACTGAAAAACATCATCTTCTCCATCCTTCTGGCACTTCCAAGAGGAGAAGAGTAAATTGCAAGGATTACAAAGTGTCAACAGCTGGAAGAAATACCAACCAAGCTCACCAGTGGAAATGATTTCCAGGTTAAATTGTTATCATTCGCATATTTAAGAAACTGCCTTAACCACTGGTCTAGGATTTGGATGTGGCAGAGGACAGCAGAGTCTGCTCTCTGTTATGTAATTATATCTGCCCTAATCCTTCACTCACTCCCTTAAAGATAGAACTCTTGATGTATACCAATACTGCAAGTATATTAGTACAGAATACTAATAAAATGAATGCTGCTTGCATTTCAGACACAGAAACAGGAAGTTAGGAGTTGGAAAGGACCTCGAAAGATCATCTAGTCTTTGCTTCTTATCTTGTTTCTTATAATGCTGCCAAAGATAATACTGTAAACCAGTCATATATATATTTAAAAGCTCAGACCATTGCTGTTTTTTCACTCCAGATCTAGCTGCCTATTTCTGAGGAAACTGGATTTTTAAAAATGCATCTTGATAGAAAATGAAGCATTTAATTTTTTTTAAGGAAGCTCATTTGTCTACTCAGAAAAAGCATATGAAGTTTCACTGCAAAAGCAATTATGAGACAAAATTAGCTCTAGGAATGAAAGGACTATCTTAATGATGACTGTAGCATCACTGGCATGACATTATTATACTGTAAGAATTATACAGCATCCAAAACCTGTCAAATGAGATTTAGGAATATAGTTCAGAAGTTATCCCCCATTGAGTTACTGTCCATAATCCTGATACAAATCCTGTAAAGTGCTCGTGTGAGGTAGTCCATATGCTAGGGGTAGCATATTATTTCAAAGCTGTCAGTTTTAATTTCTGTTTTATTAATTTTCCCATAAGTCTACAGACATACATTTCAGAGGATATATATCAAGTAGGTTGTATCCACACAAAGAAGCTGTGGCTCATTCTGACTTGCTTCACCATGAAGTGTTCACACACTGGAAAAAGTGTAAACACTGTTTTGAGCAACAGGTGGATGATTTTGAAAACCTGAAGGATCAGAAATGAAGGAAAAGGCCATGAAACATAGATTCAAGAGAAAACACAGATGTTTGTGAACATTACAGAGGGTTGGTTGAACAGAGAGGTAGTCTCTGAGAGAGGCGCCATCCCTGGAGATATTCAAGGCCAGGGGCTCTGAGCAACCTCATCTAGTGAAGATGTCCCTACTTACTGCAGCAGGGACAGACTAGATGATTTTAAAGATTCAAATCAACCTAAAGCATTCTATGACTCTATGGGAGTGGATTTGAACAAGTCTTCCCCTGCTCCAGTTTTACAGTCCTACTTCTCCCTTAGAGAAAAACTATAACATAATTAGGCCTTTGGCTGAAAGAGCAGTTGCGACCACACTATCAGGAAAAAGAGAATCCTTAGGTACCCTGGAAAAGAAAAGCCTGTGAATATGATTTGTTGAAAGAGGAATGATGTAGGAGAAGATAAATGAAAAACTGTCCCAAACCTTGCCTTACAGTTCTAAGCAACCCAACAAACATACAAGTTTTTAGGAACTCATTGCCAGCTAATTTTTTTCCAGTATGATTCTTTGCAGTGGGTTATCATCTGCTGCAGCAAGGCTGTGAGTACCTGAACTAGTCCATGGAAAGTAAATTCAGTTCTCTTTCCACTACACTGTAATTTGCACTGTAAACATATCCCTAAGCCTTATAGATAGGAAGATTAGGCCTTTCCATATGTCCTTTCAAAAACAGCAAGGCAGGAAAGCTGGGAAGTGGCTGATCCCATATAGGCCATCTTTACCTTTGCCATACCTTTCCCATCTTTAATTCCCATGCCAGACAAGGGAACTCAGACACAGGCTTTCAAGGTACATCTACACTGCCAAATAAAATAGGACAAGTGACTGAAAACTGGAATCTTGATTGTTCATGTTGCTTAGCTGCTCTTTAATCTTCAGCTGTGATGAACTTCACGTAGCTCCAGATGTTGTCCTGGAAATAATTCATTCACAGGACAGCTTCTTAAAGTGGTAGGATGACAGTACCAGGTGTGCTTCTCTCTACCATACATTATAGCCACTTTCCAAGTATACTTTTCTCAGCAATCCATCCTCCCCTGCAAAAACCCAGCCCCTTCTCCCTCCCACCTCACACACACACTCCGAACACAAGATATTATAAATGATAAAATTATAGGACCAGCCCCTACCCAGAATGAGATGTTCTTTTGTATTTGAATTAACTTGGTAACACAAAAACAGAAGAAAGCTTTTTCCAGTAACATCACCTAGCCTCTACTGAGCATTTCTGGTATGAATCACTGAAATAGCTCAATGGTAGAATCAAGCACGTTTTTAGATATCAATCAATATAACAGAGACAATTAGATCATCTAATGTAAGACTGGCTTCAAAATTTGCTGGCACCATAGATTCAAATAACACAAATATTTATACTTAGGTTAATACTGTAAGAACAGTGCAATATGTGTAATACCACTGTAAAATAAATTAATGAACTGAAGATAATTATGTTACAATGAAAATGGGTCTTGATAATTTACTAAAAATAACCAAGATTTTCTTCAAGAGCAATTCAAAGTCCAGTGTTCTTTACTTTAATCCTCCCTGTCTTTTGCTCTCCCTCTGATAATTTTTCTTTAGAATAATTAAAAAGTCTATGTCTACATGTCATCTCTCAGATTCCAAATGTGCCTAAGACTATCTCATGACCACAAACACAAATCTCAAACCTTTCGTCCTGTGATTTAGCACTAGATCTCCAGGAACACTGAGCCAATGCTCAAGATCAAAGTGCTGGCTCTCCATAAAGGTACCATCTGGACTCTGCAGCTAAGATTCAAGCCCTGGACATGGCACGATCTTGTGAAAGTCAATCACACAAATAGCCACTGTCATTTTTATTTCTCCCATGTATTAAGTTTGTGTGCATACAGCACTGCCCCCTCACTGTCTGTGCATCTACAGAGGCAGACAGACACAATGAATGAGAGCAATTGCAATGAACACAATTTTCTTTCAAGAAAATAAACATTTTCTGCTAATGATCTTACAAACTACTTCTCTAAAACTCTACTATTTTCAAATCATTTTTGCACATTTGATTTTTCAATATTTGAGACCATCAGGAAGACTTGTCAGAAATTTGCATAGAGATTTAGACAGGCAGAGAGATTCCGTTTCTTATCATTAGACATCATCTGCTACAAAAAACTGAATGCTTGATCTCACAGTTCAAGCAAGTTCCATCACTTTAAAAATATCTAAATAGATATAACTACTGTAAGAAAGAATACATTTACAAAACAGTGATAAGGGTACTTCACAAGGGTGATAAGAAATCTTTTTGCCAGGTTCTTCAACCCATTTTTTCCAAGATATAGGTTAGAATGCCAAATTTGTGAGGTGAAGAAAAGGACTGCTCTTGCATGACCTCCAGGAAAAAGACTTTTTTTTCTAGGCTTAGTGTTCATAACTGAGGAAACCAAGTAAAAGAGGTGCCTTTCTGCTTCTTAGATATAACTCAGTTCTCTCTCCAAAGATTTAGGCCTTGAAATTTCATTCTTATATAAACACTTCTTGCTTGCAAACTGAGCAGGTTCTTCAACACAAATGCTTCTCCAGATCCATCTCTAGATCCCAGTCTCCTCCTTCAACAGAGGAACTGCATCCTCATATCTGGGTGGAAAGGCATCTCAGTGTAGCCATGATAGAAAGAATCATTCTAAGGCTAATTTATAATGTGATTTTTTATACTGATAGTGTCTCTTTTACTGCAGAAAACAGCTACAGTACAGCATTCTTGGAAACAATTGGAGGGATGGAGGAATTTTAATCCAACTAAAACAACAGTTTACCTGACATAGTTCTCAGCCACAAACCATAGGAATGCTTCCCTACAGCTTGGCAGGTGTGATTTGGAGATAATTGCAGCAATGGGAGGAGGCCATCACAGGCTTGTAATTCTCCTAGAGAGACCGCAGGTCTTTTTTCCTTCTGTGTAACCTTGTATGATAATTAGTCCAATTCCACCTGTCTGCTAAAGTAGCTCTTACAGTTGAGTGTCTGTGGTTAATTGATACTGTTCTGGATTAGTGCAGGTTCTGTACTAGTCACGAGGAGCAGGCAGAAATAATTTGTAATGTTGAAAGCTAAATCTGGATACATTACAATATCAGCATTTTGCTTCAAAGATTTGCTAACCAACTGGTCAATTTGATTGATTGCTATCCTTTTCAAAGAGTTCAGGTGTGGTGGAAGTTTCAAATTGGAAAATTTAAAATTTAGTTATTGTGAAGCATTATAGATTTACATGCTGTAAAATTTAAAGCAGAACTGAAAAAAATCAAGTGGAAAAAAATTTCAAGTAATCTCTCAACAGTAAAAAGTAAAGATATGATAAAATAGTCAGGGTGACCTTGGCAGTTCAGTGCAAAAGCTTGCTCTCAGCATTCATCACATGGATATGGAAGAAAAGATCTATCGTTGATACCCCTAAATATGTCCACAGATTGAGAATGATGTTGAATCTTAGATACAGCTCCTGTAACTAACCATCTGGCTATTAGTTTCCCAGTTTTGTAAGGAACTTTGGCAGGTGCCTAAGTTTACATTTTAAGTATTCATGGACTAAAAGTGAAGAATGTTCACAGCAACCTTGGTTGAACTGCTGGCTGCCTTTACAGACAATAAATCTATTTATAGACACATACATATATAGGCCATATGACACCAACAATCCATATTGTATATGCTAACTCAGCTGAAGGCTTCTCAGCAGTGTAGGCAGAATCAGTTTTATGGAAGCAGCAATATGGGTCACAGCAGATGGGAGGAAGAGGCTAAAAAGATTCAGTAGAGGCTTCAGCGGACAGAACAGATGGGTTGTGGGGGGAGAGAATGGGGTTTCTGGAGTAAGACTGGAGCTAGCAATTCAGAGGTCAGTGAAGGTCCATGATATTCTGGGTGCAAAGTGATTTAGAAGGCTAAAAAGGCTGGAGAAGCTAAGTGAGGATTTAATGGGGCTGTGGATCAGGGTAGTGACAGCTTCTCTCGTCTTCTCTCCTTCTGCTGTTCTGAGAGCTTGACCCTTTTCATGGGTAATCTTCTTCCTCACTTTCCTGAAACACAGGACTTCCACCTGACATCTCTTCTACTTGTCAGTCATGGACCTCTTTTCATCTACTACCCTTTCCCTCATAGGAAGCACCCTGTCCTACAGAGGCAAGACCTGCTTCTACTGGGATAAGCAGTAGCAGAACACTGGAAAGGATAGATGTCAGAGATGTTTTAGCTCCTACACCTTCCTGAAGAGAGCCAAAAAAGTGACTATCATTTCTATATGGAGATGCACATCCCTAGATTACATCCCATATTTTCACTCGATGTTTGCAACAGCAGGAGAGGCAGGCGGCTGTATAAAGCAGGAAACAAAGACCTGCTGTTCAGCCTAGAAAGCCAGGCCCAATCTTTGGCAAAGATGAGGCATACAGTCTGCTGCCATAAGCTGCTGCCTACCTTGTCTTTGGCTTACTACAACTCCGTATGTGAGTGTGAGTGTTGTGAATATATACATATGTGTGTATGTATATAGTCTAATCCAAGAAATAATGATAAAAACACAATAATGAGCTTCCAAGTATTATCAAGCCTATTAAGCTCCAAATAGTTCATTGAGGACCAATTTCTAAGTGCTAAATAGTACAGCTAGATTTTGCTTTTATGCAAAAATCAATGCAAACACATGAATCATTGAGAAGCATTCTGCAGCCTTCCAAAGTCAGTTTCTAATTAGCAATCCATTGATCCAAATAGTTAGTGCTACAAATAACACAGGGAGGGAAAAAAGCACATTCTACTAAGTGTATAGAAAAAAAGAGTCAATTTTTTTTTGCCCTTTACAATTAATTTAAATTCTTTCCTGTATCAAGGGAAGTTCCAACGGTTTGCATTCTTAATACTATTTCAAATGTTCAACAATGTTCCTTACCTCATTCCCATCAGTCAGAAAATCTACTCAGATTATGCATAAGAATAAGCCTATTGAAGACAATAGATGAGGGAAAACTGGGCTTTTCAGGAATGTTTTTGTTCCTAAAGAGTTCTTCCCCTCTTGGAAGAATGGAATTGACCTAGCCAGCATTATCCCACTACAATAATATACATTTGCCCTTCTGTTATGACAGATATTTTGGATGGTGTAAAGGTAACATCAGATTGGAATTAAAACTAACAGACGCCTTGACTTTAAAATATTTATTTTGTGTTCATTATTAACATGTTTTATATGTCCAAATCCTTTACATAGAACTTTCAGTAACTTGTAGAAATCTCCTATAGGGAGCTACGGTCTATTTCATTTAAAAGTCATAGGAATGTCTTCCAGAATAAAGGAGATCACAGATTTTATGCTGGAATTATTTCAATATGAGAAGGAAATCCTAAGAACTACTCTGGTTGAGATACTCTTTTTAGATTTTCTGCCCTTCTTGGGAAAACAAGAGGATTGTCAAAGATTGAAATAAGCTTAAAAAAAAGCTGAAGACAATCAACATAAAGTTAAATACTGCATAGTAGCAGCTCTGTAAGACTTGTACTTTTTCTTGTTAATGAATGAGTGGACCAGTATTGGAAAAAACTAAGATCGGATGCAAAAGAACCATTATTCAGTCTGCTTTCACTGATCTATGGGGTCACTATCCATCTGCATTTGGTACTATGAATTTGGCATTGTTCAACCCACGGCCTTTATTCACCTTCAAATTTCAAATCCTTTAAAAGCTTAAAAGCAATTGCTATGTTTTGAGATATTTAAAAATCACATTAAAAATGTAATTTGCATTCAGTAAATAAAGCCAGTCTGAAGTTCAGTATTCACAGAAAAGCATACAATGATGATACCTGAAGAGCAGCATTAATATAAAAAAATCAATGAAACATAGAAGCATAGAATCATAGAATCATAGATTTAAACATATCGTTTAAATGAAAATGAGAGGTATATTTTTATTAATTACATTAATATGTGCATTTAAAAGCTATGATTTCCCTTTTAATCCAGACATTACTTTAATATTCAACTATTTGTTTAGAAAGAGCTTACTTGAGAACCATGGGGAAGTACTTCCATCAAAGTACTGAGGTCATTAGATCCAAAACCTTCATCACCAAATAAATTTTAACCTCCTCAAAATTTTAAAGCTCCTCAAAGAATTAATAAAATTATTTCCAAAATAATTTTTGCTGGCAATTTTAAATGTTAATTACCTCTCATTTTTTTACTTGACTCTGTGTCTGGTCACAAACAAATTCAAATTTAGCTGAGCAAAATCTTACATAGAAGTGATTGTATCTCTAAGGAAACTGATAAATTAACTAATGAGAACAAATAATTGATATCATACAGCAGTCCTGGAGCTTAGCAGAAAATACTAAAGATTATCCCATCCCTAAATACTACCACTGCTCATCTAATGTAGATAACAGTGTGGGTTTTGTCCTGAAACTAGGTATAATCATGTAGATTGAAAATGGAGTCAAAGTTTGACAGAAGGTACAACATGACACAAGGAATCTTAGTTGTGCTGTAATTTGTTTTCTGTCAAGACTGCTTGCTGTAAATTAAGCCAGACTGAGCAAAAGCCATTGCTTTTTTTCTGTGCTACATGTTGTAGCACAGCTCTTAGACACTAAGCACACTGAGTAAGGTCCACAAACTGTGTTTCTGTGTTGAAGCTTGACAAAACCCACAGAAATCCTTGGAAAAACACAATTTTCTATTAAACTCCCAGACACTGAATACAATTTCTCTACAGCCTGACTTTCCTCTTTTGCTCTATGTAACTTTTCTGATGATGCACTTAAAGACTGTATGCAGTTTTTATCTGCTGTTAGTGAAAATCATGATTTTAAGGATTTTTTAACAAACACTTATTACATTATCATTGCTCTGTGAATAAACTTACTTACACAGTAGGCAATAAAGGAAAAACAAATTTGACCCTCTATTTCCACTTCAACTACTACATCCTCAAAGAGAGAAAAGTGAGGTGCAATGAAAGAAAGAAAAAAAAAAAGAATGAAGTCACCAGCTCGAGAACTGGTAGGACACTAGAGAGATAATTACTATATAGTCACTCAAATGTTCCAGCAGTCTGATCTCAGCAGTGATGAAAACACAGCCTGATTCTGTATTTAGGGATCATCAGAAAAATCATCAGACCTATTGATGCACATAATTCAAAGTAACACTTGTAAATTTTCTCTGTATTGTTATATCACAGGTAGGTAACATTTCTTTCTATGTTCATCATCCAACCAATGACAATAGAAAAATGTTACATATATCCTTGTTTTCTATAAAACCTATCAAGGCAATACACAAGTTTTCAGTTTACTTCCCAGTTATTCATATATATATATATAACTTCTACAGTGATTTTGTTATAACATTGCCTAACTTTCTAATATGCCTGTAGGATTCATGTATGTTTTCTAGTATTCAGGAAGGCAAAGCAGAAAACTGTTTTTAGAAGCAGCTTCTTGGTCTAATGAGATATTTTGTATCAATCAGGATGTTTTCAAGCCAAATATTGAGTTGACATTTCTATTGAAACATATAATTTGTTTGGTTTCCTCAACTGCAAACTGTAAGACTGAGGCACAAATGCAATTAAACCTGAAAATCTGCCCAGTGTAGCATTACTGTGAATTTTTTAGGAGCTGGCAGCATCTTCTAATAGTAGAATTGCAGCGGTCACCTTTCAAAACTCAGCATTGCCTAAGAATTGTGAAGCAAGTATCTACAATGAAGTGATGAGAGCAAAAGGAATCAAAAGGTTTTAATATATGAAAATGTAAAGGAAGATACTCAGATTTAAAGCAAATGGCTATCCTGTGTTTTAAACACACTGAGAAATGTGAGAATCCCTATTACTAAAAAAAAAAAAAAATTGGCAGTGTAATCATATTCAACAGTGTTTCCCTTTTTACTTATATATCAACCTACTGAGCCTTTAAGTGCTCTGCACAAGTGTCTTCTTCCAGGTTCCCCAAAAAAATGATATTGTGCAAGATTTTGACCAGAGGTTTCATCGTGGCAGCTGGAAGCCAGTGATAGTTTATCCACGTGCTTCCTGTCTTAATTACTTTCAGCAGTAACCCAGAAAAGAAATCTGTAGTTTCTTCAGATACATCTAAAACCTCCGTGTCACAGTTCTCAGACAACTATTTTATCCCAGAGACTACTGTACAAAACTAACTCCTACTGCCACTGTTTGAAAAGACACAGCGTCATAGTGAAATCACAGAGCACATAGTTGGCACTTAAATCCATGAGCGTGCTGCAGACCCTGAACTTAGACAACTACCCAACACAGCAGAGCACAGAGTTTCTCCAAGCATGATGTTGTCTCAGGCACAGGTTCCCTGAATATTCCTTCCACATTTTGAGAGTGTAGGGCATTATAACCCCAGTTCTGGGTCAAGTAAGTCTATTAGCTGTCAAATATTACATTGAGTTCTGCACCTGGGTGCATCAACTTTATTCTATTTTCAAAATTTCTTTGTGGATTAGATGTGGGAATATCCTAAAGTCCCTCTGAATTTAGTGTTTACATATATGTATGTTTCTCTGATAAGCATAAGCAATGAACAGTATTAATCCACTTGGAGACTGTCTCACAGGAAGAAGCATTTCTGCCTTGTTTAGAAAGTAAAAAATAAATAAATTCTATCAATAAATAATGCAAGGCCAAAGAGATGCACATGTGCATGATCCAAAACACATTATTTTTCTATTGAACATTTAACAGGAAAACAAAGGCAATTACTTCAAATGAAAAAAAACCACAATCCACAAACGAACAACACAACAAACTAAAAGTTTTCTTTAGAGACATTTAAACATTAAGATCAAAGAAACTGCCTGGTTCTGTTACTAGATTACAGGGAGCCAAGACCGTTTTGCAAGCACAATATTCACAATGGAATTTCCAACACTTTTTTTTTTGCCCTGATTCGATTCTCTAAGAAGCTCATTATTTCAAGTCTTAGCTGCAGAAAAGTTATCCAAGTCCTAGGCTGACATTTCATAATACATTAAAAAGCTCAGAAGCACATTACTACAGCAACTACTTATAGTAAGGTATTTGTAACATGAAACAAGTAAAACTCCTGAAGTATTCCTGCCTTTGACATTTTCAGCCATCCAAAGCTGAAAGGAAAAGAAAAAATAAAATCTTGCTGTAAAAATAATATTTTAAAATGTCTCATGAAGAGTAGAGGCAAAGAGCTTAGAGGTGGAGAAATGCAAGTTGCAATATATTATTTGTTTTCTGAAATTAAGGAAGCATCATAGCAATTGTAGAGGAAGCTAGTATTCCCACTCCAGCTCAGGTAATTAATGAAGAAATAGTTCTGTCCTTTAATCTAGACATTAGCCAAAAAAAACCTTAAAGTGTCTAAGTGTTTTTAATGATCACATGGTCTGCACAGTAAATTCTCTCTTAAATTTGTATTGTTGATGTATCCAGACTACTTGTGTGCTTCTGATAAGTGTAAATATAAATATATCTTCTAATATACTCATTTGGGATTATACTTTTGATTGGCTAGCAATGCTCAATAAGAAATTAGGCATACACAGAAAAGAGATCCCAAGACATTTCCATAATTCAGTTCAGAAAGAGGAACAAAACCTGAGTTTTTCAAAAGGTTTCATTATCATCGTAAAAAGACTTGAGGCCCCTCCAAAATACTAACATTTGAACAGTGAAACCAGGAGTAGTGGAAACATTTTGCTTTGCTTTTGTAAAATTACAGTGAACAAAACCTAGTACTCTGTAAAAAGCATGTGTTTCCTAGTCTTATTTCTTTTATGGCTTGACTAGGCAATTATCAATGTATCTCACATGAGCTCATGTAGACATTTAATCTTTGGTTTTACAGTTAATAAAAATTAAAAGATGACAGGAACATCCACAGTTCTATACTCATGTCTGCAGCATGCTTGGCCTTACATGGGTTGAGTTTTTAGCTACTGTTTCAAAGATTTTCTTTACAACTGTAAGGCCTAGAAGCATTTATCTGAAGGTGCAGCCTCTGTAGACCTTGATAACAGGGTAGCAACAGTTGTCCTCAGTCCTCAGATGTGCCATTAACATTAGTGTCACCAGTTACATCTAAACTGTACTCTGTCCAGGTAGCCAGTTGGAATTACAAGATGGACAGGACCACCATGTGGTGTGCCACAGGGCACAACTGTCCTGGAGTTTATTTATATCATAGAATATCTCCAGAGAATGGGGCCTGCATTACCTCTCGGGGCACCCACTGTGATGGTAAGAAAAGTTAAATGAAAAGAGAGTGGGTGGGTGGGTGGGTGGTGTGTGTGTGTGTGTGTGTGTGTTACAGTCACGGTAATTCCTGAAGAGACAGGGAAGTGATTATACGATTATATATTGGTAAGACCTTATCTGGAACACCATATACAACTATGCCCACTGAGGCAAAGAAGAAGAAACTCAAACAACAGAAGGTACAAAAAAAAAAAACGGCTGTGTAATAGGCAAGAAATATGTGAGAATGCTAAAAAGGGTTTCTTCACACCAAGGGTGAATGTTAAAACTGATATCAGAAGAATAAATTGGTATGTTCTGGCCAGGAGTAAAATTCTGTTGGTAATTAAAAGTAATTTCACAGAGTTACATCAAGGAACATCTGGAACTACCCTTCACATAGAGCAATGATGGCAAAAATATATTTGATATGTCTCAATCCTTTTATTAAAGCATTATATGATGTGTTCCCCTGATAGTGAGGGCAGGGTCCCAGTGTCTCAGCCTGTCTTACTTTGTGCCTCCACCTTTCTTTCCGTTTTACTTACGTTCAGGTGAAATGTACACCAAGAGCCTCAATAACACCTAAGGAGCTGTTCTTGTCACTGACACTGCCTTCTCATCCATGTCTCATATATAGAGTGAAACAGAAAGAGTGCAGACAGCTATCACAACATAAAAGCTGAAACAAATTAAGTGTTGCTCTGTTATTAACAAGTCTAAGGAAGCACAATAGCAAATGACAGCTAGGAGGTAGTAGGTCTTTATGGAGTTAATACTATATATTTTAAAAGTGCATATACATATATATGCATACAAGATTTTAGCAAGCATCAGTTGGCAAATCTATTTAGCTATTCAAATAGATTTTATCTCACAATGTTGATTTCTCACATTTATTTCTACTCACTATGCATAGAATTGACTGCATTATGCCAATGTTTGCCATGTTAACTATTTTTAAAGGTTACCAAATACGTAATTGTATATGACATGAAAAAGTACTTGCATTTCACTCCCCCAAAAATGAGTTCTGAGTCACTGGTACCTCCTTCTGCTGTAAACTGTAAGAAAAAATACACCCCAAATGTGCATGTTAGAGAAAAAAAAAAAATCAACTAGATCTTCCATTCTTCTTCATTTGTATATCAAAGACCTGTGAAGATGTTACTCCCTTTTGGTTGCAAGACGGTGCTCATATGCCCTTCTGCAAAAACTTCACAGAAACACCCTGACCTCTTCAGATGCTTTTGGTTTAAATGTTTTCAGTTGGATAATGAAAGCCAAGGGCTTATGATGCATCTCCTAATTAAGACAAACAACATTCATTTCTATTTTTAAATGCTATGTATTACTTTGCCTCCATCTTTCTTCTTTTTTGCTTTTCACTCTATCCCAACCATCAAATGTAAGACTTGTGATTCTCCTGCAAACAAAGGCCTGCACAGCTGTTACTTTACAACAAGCACATTGTGGGCCCCATCCAAAGCTCCTTGAAGTCACAGTCTTTCAGTTGACTTCAAAAGGTTTTGGATAGACTCCTTTTTTTAAGCTATATCTTAATCTGTGATGCATTTTTAAAGCTGAAAAACCTTTAATTCACTGATGTTCCTGTAGTTTATTTTAACAGGACAGACTAGAAAGACGCACAAACAAAAGACTGAACAGACTTAACTTTGCACAAAGTGTTAATACAAAATGTACTCTTAGGATGCTGCTGCCAACTACTTTTAATATCCTAATAATGTATTGTTACTCTATGACAATACGGAATAATTTTAAATCCCCATTCATAAGGACTCCAATTATAATCTAATTCAGCTCAGATTAACTATGCTTTGATGGCAATTTCCTTCTACAAAAAAAATAGCCTAAGATAATGTGCTGCAAATATAGTTTCAATGCTAATAAGAGGCAGTTTAACAGCCTAGAGAAGTTCATTCTGACTACATTTTCATTGCAGTGATAAACAGTACATAAAGCACCTCAATTACATATTTAATATAAAAAATGAAGTTGTAACATACAATTTAGTCAAACTACTGTTCACTTTAGGCATCCTACTCTTTCGACGCGCAAAATTGTAATTTTGCTACTTCTACACAACTGTGACAGAGTTGAAATCAGTGTTAGCAGTGTCACTAGAGATGTATCTGCTTCATATAATAATTTCATTGCTATGAAAAACTACAGTAGCTTTCATTGTTTAAAACAGCAGCAGCAGCTGTAAGTGGGACACTTTAGTTCATTACTGCTTCAGCCAAGCTTTGCACTTGAAATTATTCAGTAAACTTTCATGACAGCTTTTGATTTTTACTATATCTTACAACATTCTTTTATTGCCATAAGTTGTTTTCTTGCAATAAATGTAAAATGATATGGAGCTACATTGTCTATACCAGCTGAAGATTTGATCCAAAAGCTGATTCTGACATCAACACCCTGGCACAAGAGAAAATCATAAATCTAAATAAAAAAATCAAAATAAAGATATCTGCTGAAGGTTTTAATCTCAGGGGAATGGCTAAGTCAATCCCTTCCACTACAGTGCAAAGATTATGATGCCTATAATCTTTACATTAACTTCTAGTTAACATGTTTTTCATACATCTGAAAAATAGTAATTATATTCCAACCTTTCTATTATTTTTTTATTTATTTACTCAACAGGAAACTCATGAATGAAATCTTCTGACTGATACAGTGACAACCAGAATTTCATTCCATGAAACAGATTTTGCATTCCAGAGAAAACAAAAGAAGAAGACCAGAAAGTAGCCTAGTAATGACTGACAGCTGTGATTAAAGGCATCAAAAAATCAAACTTCCATGTATGGAAGTTTGATTTTTTGTGGATCAAGCAAAAATTAGTGCATTGGTGTCCCTTACACCCAGGTTGTAGGGATAACTAACCACTTGGAAAAAAAAAAAATCTCCTCTAACAAGATTCTGTTAGTTTTTTGAAAGAAACATTAAGTCAGATGAACCCTATAGATGAACTTTGATGAAAATTCTCCAAGATACAGAAGACCTAGATCTGAAATCCCATTCAGATGGGGGGAAGATTTCCAAGTTATACCTTCTTCTCTGAAAAACATCTTAACCATTCCAGTTAAGATGAATGAGTTCTCTCTGTCATTACAAATCCTGCCACTGATGGAGGAAATCTAATTAAACATATTTAAATGTAATACTTTTTACTTTTGATGACCCAGACCAATCCAAACACAACTCTTTCAGGTGAAAAACTCCCAGTTGTATCTCAGAATAAGCTTATGGTATGGTCAAGATATGATTACACATCCTTTCTTATGAATGGCTCTACCAAATACTTTAATCTGTAGAAATCACTGTACTGAAATTATCACATTTTGAATAAACATTGGGTTTGCTTAATCAAACTGGAATGTTGATTTTCAGTCTTACTTTTTACTTTCCTTAGTGGTTTTGCTGAAAAGAAATGTAATTTTCTCCAAATTTGTATTAGATCAATGACTTTCACTTTGGTTTTTTGGTTTTGGGTTTGTTTTTTTTTTCCAAAATGGTAAAAAAATCAAAACCATCTTGAAAGGAAAATGGGAATGCTAACAAACCAGATTTTAAAATAAAAGAATAAAAGGCTTTGTTTATGCTGCAAACTATGGCATATGCCCCTTAGTCTACTGTCATTTTCAGTTTCCAGGATTGAGATTTTTTTTTCAAATGACCTATCCACTGAGAACAAAAGGGAGAACAAAGGCCCTCTGGGCCTCGGTGACTGTGCCCCAGCTGCCGGAAGGCAGAGGCTTATACTGCTGACCAGAAGATGGAGACACAGTATTCTTCTTGGAAAATAAATTGCAGCTTGAGGTCCAAGTCTTAACGTTCTACTGATCGTGACTGCAATTCATCAGTTTAACAGGTTAGACCAGTCCAAACCAAAATCCATCTTCTAGGTTTTTTTTCAACTGTACATTTTTTCATGGATTGTAGCTATTACAGCTCTAAATGCTCCAATTATTTGGATAGTACCAGTTTTGATTTTAAGCATTTAACTGTAGACATATTTATATATCAATGAACTAGATTAATATTTTATCTATTTATCTTTCTTTCTATGATAAAAAATTTCTCTAGGACAACAGATTTTTTTTTTTTTAAATCAATTGATCTATGTGAGTTTCACGCTAATGGAGTCACATTTCCTAAATGCCCACTTGCTCGTATTTTAAAAATTCAAATACTTGGTTTTATTCTCTCAGCTGAACATCACCAAATAGCTTTATTTGTATATCCCAAATGAATACTTGAGTCTGTGTTTGGTGTAAGAAAATCCACTCATTCCAGTTCCTAATTTAACTACTCACAATAGTCCCCAGCTTCAAAAAGCTTTTCCACAAATATTCTCATCCATAAATTAAATAATCTTAATGTTCACTGAAAATATCAAAATCAATTGAAATAGTCTTTTTAATGGCTAGCTGAAGAAACAGATTTCCTATGGTGTACAGCCATGAAGAATCTTGAAACAACTCACCAACAAGCTGTGAACCCTGCCTCCAGGTACTCAACAGAGTTTTATCGGCGGTGTCAAATAACATCAATATTGCTTCTGATTCTCCCCTTGGCTCCAGAGAAGCATGCAAGCTAGTTATTCTCCTAAAAGACATACACTAATCCAAGACTAAATTGTCAGTGGTACATCAATTATTCTAGACACTTGGGTGTCTCTTGCCTAGAACACTAGAATATTATGCCCCTTTTTGTTAGAGTTACCATATGGAAATTTTGATGTAATCTCCATGTTAAAATCTGGAGAAGAGCAAGAATGTTTTTTCAAGCATTATATGAGGAGGAGAGGAGTTCCTCTTATGGCTGGAGCAAAATGGCATAAAATATTTAGAAACCTTCAGGATCCCTGAAAACAAGGGATTTTTAAGGTGACTGGACTAAATTCCAGAGTTCTGTACTCACAAAGGCATAATTCAGCTTCAGGGCACCACAACTCAAACAATCCAACACTAAAAAATCATACTGGTAGGAAGGTACAAGTATGAAAGAGCAGAGCTTGTGATTAGATATATGAGGAAAAAGCACACAGATCCACAAGCTTCTGAGCATGTGGTAGAAAATTAAACTTTCTCTTTTCTTTAATACACTGATCTATTTCATGGCAAGATAGAAAATGGAGCAAGATTCAAACAGAAAATATAATTTTTTTTTTTCCAGAAATGGAAAAATCAAGTTCTAATCAAGAAATGGCATATGGGATCTGTTTGGGGATGAATTCCTAAAGCAGTACATATTATCTGTCATGTTTCCATGAGTCACTACAGTATCAAATACAAAGCCACATGGGATTTAATGTAGTTAGCTCTTGCAGAGTCCTCTTGTAGCACACTGCCAAGAAACAAAATCTAGTCACTATGAGCTCATGAGCTCTGAAGTCCACAGCAGGTCTAAAAGCTATGACAAATCCTGCAACATTAAAAGTTCAGGTGTCTTTTTTTCCTCGTGACTCTTCACAGTAATGTCTCATTCTAAGTATTGAAAGGAAGCAAAAGTCATACACCACACAAACTTCTCAATTAACTTGCTACAGGCTCACACATACAATTCCTCTCTCACCCATTTTCTCAAAAGCCATAGATCTTCTTATTAAAGTAAATTTTACCCTTTGTCAGTTTCTATTCTAGAAATCCATGGGTTAATGCCTTATTTGCTAGAGCCTTGTGATGGTCTATGAATCTACTGATTAATTCAAAATTGTATCCTTTTGCTACTTTATTGAAACTTTGTTAATAATAAGAACACTTTAAAAGTCCTGAGTTCAAAAATAGTATTTGTTAGTAGATACATTCATTCAGAAAATGAACACAGGTAGAATATCTTCTAATTATACTGAAAACATTATTTCATCAAAATCATTACCAGTTATTGAATTACTTTAGCTTATGTCCACATGTATCATAACAACAGTCCACTTTTACTATCATCATATTATAAGTATTTATTACTATTACAACTATTATTATTATCATCATCCCAATTGAAAAAATGAGGAGCACTGTCAACCACTACAGTATTTTGGCTCTTAAGGATCCTGAGGAGTACTGAAGTGTATTGGGAACTATGTTTTTTGTATACTACATATTTTCCTTTTAGCCTCAGTCCTAAAACTTCATCTGCTTTTGGACGTCAGATATCTATGCCAAGGACTGCTTTTCCTTAAATTGTCTACATATAAGAAAAGAAAAAAGGTGGCATAAGAGCCATGACAGTGTTCAGGTTATCCTTGAATTCTCTGATGGTAAGGAAACCTCAAAAAACTAGATGCTGTTGGAGTGGAACAAATCAGACTTAAAGGGATGGTGAATCTAATTTTATATTTGCTGCATTTTGCCTTCAGCAAATACTACTGAACAAATCCTTCCCCCCACCCCCCACCCCTCCCTGCCTGTCTCCAAAGGGATTGCTAGAGCTGGCTTTGGTTTGAATCTATGTCAATATTTTTACTTCAGACAAATAAAAGTGATTAAGCTATGGTTTAAGTAAGTTTGTCAAATCAGTCTTAAATTAAAAAAAATGAATTATGAGTTATTCAAGCAAACACATGAAAATAGGAATACCAAGAACTTCTTACTTTCCTACCATTTCAAGTATTATTCAAGTATTTTTAGTTTTTTAAACATATAAGGAAAATGAGATTTGCCGCAGCAGCTTCAGCATGGACAACATACATATTTATGTCTATATTTTAACTCTTTAGAAAGGGTTAACAGCGAACACTATGAACAGTGATGTTTAAGAAAGTGGTATAAGTTAACCTTTACAACTGTCAACATAGAGCCATTCCTTCTTCTGTGGTCACACGTTAGTTACAATAAAACATGCTTATGGAACACATAGTCAAAACTTGTTGTCAATTATTTAGTATTCCCATAAACCATTAGATGGTCAAAAATATCTTTAATTGATTCCATCTCTACCTACACTACTTATTATTTATTAGTATAACAAACTTCTCCATGGGAACAGCTAATTGTACCTCCCTAGTGGCCACTTCAAGTGGAATAAGCATTGCACAGTGCTGCCTAAGATACTGCTGAAAGGTCTTCAGCATTTGGGATTTGATTAAAACTGTATCACATGTACACATCAGCAACCATTGCAAAAACAAAACACTAATTTAAAAATACCCTTCTGCTATACTGCTTAACGCAATTGAAAAGCCTTGCATGCACAGAAAGAGAGTCTCTTTTTTTTTTTTTTCCCCTTAGACAATCATTTTATAATAGAAATAATATAGCATTCTCTTGTACAATGAGAAGGGAAAGTGTGAACCCTACCAGCTGCACTGTGGGAGAGACCTTTTCCTCTGACATACATGTAGCACAGCTAGCTAAGGCTAAGCTGCATGTTTTTGTTTCCCTTTTATTTTTAAAGACATAATTGTTAATCTGTTCTATAGTAAAAAAGACAGATGTTATGGAAATAGTAAGCCACACTGCATTTAGACTGTTCTGTGGCAAGACGTTCCATAAGCAATGTTTGTTTGACAAAGGGAGATTTGGACAGTAAAGCATCCATTTTGAGAAAGGTGAGTTGTAAATAATACTGAATGATATCAACATAATAACCTCACAAGCATATTATAATATTTAATTAAAATGTTCAAAACACTGTGTAAGAGGAAGTAAAAAATTTCTACATAGACTATTTCTACAGTGACATAAAATTTCTATATTGACATATTATTGAATATAAACCAAGATTTTACTAATATATATTAGGCTGATTATTGGGTTAAAATTTTACAAGAAATGAATAGGTATTCCTTTAACTTAGAATAATTTGTGTTCTTTCAACACATTCAAACACCCTTTGTTGACATGAACAATCTCAAAAGATTCAATTCAAAATATAGCTGACCAATTCATATTACTCAGATATTTTCTTCCCACACCCCTCCAACCTTCTTTCTTCTGCCCAGTGGCATATCTGGAAAACCTCTTTTGGGCAATTGCTAACAGACATGTATCAAAAAATGTATTCTAACACTGCAGAAAGGAGTCTCACACTCCTTTCTCATGAGTGGACTACATATCCAAAGGTGGACTTACACTGTTAAGTGCAGCACTGAGTTTAGATCATAGGAAAGGCAAAACAAGGAAACCAATTTGTTCAGAATAACACAGCCATTTCAAATGACCCCAAAGGCATAAGTAGAGTGTCAGTAGTCTTAAAAGTAAAAATATTGATGAATCTGACAGTAAAAACACCCCCAGTGTTTGCGATTGGAGGTACCATGCCCCAATCCAGACACTGGCCACTTACCAGATACATTACTGTCTAGAGTCCTTTAATTCAAAATGCCTTCCATTTCCTAATTAACAGATGAGAATAATGTTTTCTTTTCTTTGCCTAACTTTTATTTTTCTAATGTTTAGGAGGAAAGAAAAATACTGATACATTTTATCGATATCCAAAAGTAAATAGAAAAAATATGAAAAAGTAAAATTTTGAACTTTTGATAAATGTTCTCATAAAATTAAGGATTTTGTCAATTTTTCCCTTAAACTAGAATTAAAACTGCCGGGATTTATCAGACATTAAAAGTAAGCAAGTAATGTGGAGCAAAGAAGCTATTAGAAATGAAGAAAAATTCAAGTCAGAGGTACTAGCAAACAAAGCAGCTGAGTTATCAGATGGGGGGGACAAACATTACTGAAGCAGAAGTAAATGCAGACTAGGTTTCAGACAGAAAGAAAAGGGAAATAAAAGCTATTTAAGAGCCATGAGCATGAAGTGACAGGATTAATTAAGCATTTTTGAGAAAGAAATGTCTTCAATTCTGCACATTTGCTTAAATGCGGTGGTTGGGTGCAAATGTTTGTTCCATATGTTAGGTGAATGGCCCGTGTATCAAACATATAGTCAAAACTGGAGAGTTGGGCTCTCAGCTGTTACAAGGTGACACAGCTCCACTGGTTATCAGTGGTGTTTCCCTGATGGAGGGTGTGGATCTTAATATTCATGGCACAACGCTGCCCACCAAGACTGCGATAGGTATAAGTGCAGCTGTGATTGCATCATTAACTGTCTTCTAAGTGCAGGAAGGAAGGATCATGGAGTAGCAAATGCTGAGACTGTAATGGCCTGCACAGAAGAGAGTTAGAATCTGACACATGTGGAATCACTGCTGATACCAGTGGAATAAAACTGAAATGAAATGTGATGTTACCAATTGTTCTTGTAGTTCCTTTCTGTCAGCGGAAGATGGCATTCCTGGGAAGCAGTGACTCCTATTTTACACTACGTACATATCCAGGCATACTTGCTGCGTATGTGCAGGTCATCCCCACTGGACACGCACTGTGGAGATGCTCCGCACGTGCACAAGGCTATCGGACAAAACACTCGCCGTGGGGCTGTCCATACATAGTATCAAACTCTCTGCATGGGCTCTGGTGGAGCCTCCAAACTGGGTGTCCAAACCACATCAGATCACATCTTGAGGTGGCAGAGAGCTTGATGCCCACTGCAGCTAACAGTTCTGAGGGGACATTACAAAGGGAAATGATTCTTATCTTACTGTTGCTAACATAGTTTTAATATAATTTTAGGATGAATACTCCACTTTATGCATTTCACCATTTCTAAAAGAAAATTGGGCATTTAGATAATTTCATTAGCTTATTGTCAGCAAAATCATCTAGCCTGGTGTTGATACAACTGATTTTTCTGTGTCGAAGAGGTAACAGATAAACCACATATCTCAACACCCTAGTGTCCATACCCATTGCTGTTCTCCTGATTTCTCCTATAAGAGCAGCAGCAGTCAATAGGAATCCATAGAAGACACATCTTAATATATTTTAACCACTATATTTGGTGGATAGCTTGCGTCAATATAAAACTGAAATAACTTTCTGATGCCTTGGTATTCACCAGGAATTAATAAACTACGGTAAGCTTAGAATCATCCCTGGTTAATTCTTCCTCTTTGAGGGTTTTATCTGCAGTAAACAACTCTTCTATTAGCTTCCAAAAATGTGTGAGATGTGTAAAAGCCTTTTAACAGAATTGGTTTTGAGTGACAGTCAGTGTTTTCAACATTTTTAGTAATCACTTCTACTCACTGTTTTATTCCAAAATCTGTTCAAGTCTGCTGGATTACTTAAATCATTTTTGTCTCAAGAGGAGGAGGAGCTAAACCACCCGTTTGTAATTGATCCTGCTATTACTTCTAGGAATATTGTTTTGACAACAATAGTCTGACTCCACCAGTACTTAGAGGATGATCTTTGCAATGTCTTTTAGTTGTCACATGACTAAGGCAATAAAAGCAAGATAATAATATATGCCTTCACCATAGGTGTTTCATGAGGTATAATTTTATTAGCTTGCTGTAAAAGTAGAACTAATCAAAAAGGTTAGAATTTTCATCCTTTAAAACTTCAGTATCTCAATGTATATTTTAACCTGTTGATATGCCAGTATCTACAAGTAAACAAACATTGTATGAAAACAGAAAATTTGTCAGATTCAAAAAACTCATACACCAATGTGTTTTCCAGTATGATTGGGAGAAAAGAATTGTTGTAAAGGCATCTCTGAAGGGGATGAGCTTTAGAACTAGGAAATGTTCTCTTCATATTGACAAGAAATCTAAAGCTAGAAATACTGCTAGGTTATTACTTCACCAAACTAATTTTCTTGACCTATGAACCTTTCCCACATAGCCTGAAAAAATCTAGAATCATAGATTAGTTTTTGTTGGAAGGGACCTCAAAGACCATATAGTTCCAAACCCCCTCCCTTTGGCAGGGCCATCTTCCAGAAGACCAGGTTGACCTAAGCCCCATCCAACTTGGCCTTTAACACTTCCAAGGAGGGGTCATACCACAGACTTTCTGGGCAACCTGTGCCAGTGTCACACCACCCTCCCAGTGACAAATTTCCTTCTAATCTGTAATCTACAACTAGTTTCATTCAGTTTGAGACCATTAACCCTTGTACTGTCACTCCATGCCCTTACAAACAGCCCCTCTCAATCTTTCCTGTAGGCCACTTTAACTACTGGAAGGCTGCAATAAATTCTCCCTGGAGCCTTCTCCAGGCTGAACAAGGCCAAGTCTCTCAGCCTATCTTCATAGGAGAGGTGCTCCGGCCATCTGATCCTCCTTGTGGCCTTCCCTGGACTCACTGCAACAGGTCCATGTTTTTCTTGTACTGAAGACCCCAGAGTTGGACACACTACTCTAGGTGGGATTCTCACCAAAGCAGAGTAGAGGGGCAGAATCATCTCCCCCAACTTGCTGTACATGCTTCTTTTTATGCAGCCCAGCATACAGTTGGCTTTCTGAACTGCAAACACATATTGCCAGGTCATGCAGCTTCTTGTCCAGCAACCCCCCCAAGTCCTTCTCCTAACAGCAGGACTCAATCCTTTCTCTGCTAATCCTTCATTTGTGCTTGAGTTTGCCCTGACGCTGTGCAGGACCTTGCACTTGGCCTTGTTGAACTTCATGATGTTCACACAGGCCCACTTCTCAAGGCTGAAAAGGTCCCTCTGGATAGCATCCCTTCCCTCAGGCATATGATTACACCAAACAGTTTGGTGTCATCAGTAAATCTGCTGGAGGGACACTCAACCCTACTGTCCATGTTTCTGACAGAAATGTTAGACAGTGCTGATCCTGATACTGAATGCTGAAGAACGCCTCTCATCACTGGTCTCCAATTGGACATTGAGTTGTTGACCATAACTCTTTAAATGTGACCATCCAACTAATTCCTTATCCACCAAGTGGTCTACCCATCAAATCCATGTCTCTCCAATTTAGAATCAAGGTGGTTATGCAGGACATTGTCAAATGCTTTGCACAAGCCCAAGTAGATTACATCAGTTGCTCTTCCCTTATCCACCAATGCTGTGAGATAAGTGGAAACATGCAATATTTATGTAAACATGCAACATGTAACAATACAACTTTGTGTACTCTAAATACCTAATAATAGGAGAAAGCCTCTGTAAAACCCAGGCAAACCACTTGATTTTGTACAGATTAACATATCTGTCTCAATCATAATGGTAGATATATGGTAACCCAGAGGGAATTGTTCTGCTGTTATTAGGACTCGCTATAAATAAAATATGAAGCATATATTCCAAGAACAAATCTCCATTATGATTACAAAGAGGTATCTAAATGAAGAGAGAATTCTCTTGCTTACTAAGTATAGTGAAACAGAAAATTATTGTTAATAAAAAGCTTTACCAATATAACTTTTTCTGAAAATGTTAATGAATTTTACAACAGAATTATTTTCTGTCCAGAAAGACCCACCCCAATTGATGCCCCAAATTGTCTCTATATTACTTTACTGCCATATGTGTTTTAGTAAGGAACATAATATATAAATTAAAAAACTGATTAAAATAACAAATAAACCCTCACCAAACCCAGAAGCTAGCAACACTAACTGGCAAAAAAGCAGGGATATGCAAATTTTCAAAATGCACAAAAAGTCAGCTTAAAAGATGTAACTGAAAGTACTTCTTAGGTTTAAAAGACTATTTACAAACAAAATATACCGACAAAGCTGCAAGAGGTAAGCAATATGATCACTAGTACAGTAAGTGGTATAACTTTTAATAAATAATCTCAAATACATGAATCGATGGCAATCAAGCCTTTTTCCAGTAAAGAATCCGGATTTTTTAAAACTAAAAACTGGAGGGTTTATAGATATGAATACTTCTACCTCTATTTATTATATGGTGTACTAGTAATATTAAACAAATCGAAAACAATCCTTATGACATAACTACTTTGCCATTCCTCAGTGATCGTACCAAAATTAAAAACTTATTAGTAAAGCTATTGAAAAAGGAAAGCAAATTTCCCAAATCATGGCACTTTGAGACACTTCTCAACTTTCTCTGTCCAATAGTCTGTAATGTCTCAGCACTAAAACATCGTGCCTTACCCAATTAGAGACCTAGTTATGACTAAGACAAATCAGACATCCCTGTATGGAAAACACCTTGAAAGCGAAGTTGTTTCTGTACTTCCTGTCTCTCAGTGGCAGCAAAGTCTCCAGGGATCTCCAACTTCCTACCAACATCCTTTCCCTTCTCTGGGCAATTTCAGAGCAACAAACACATTCTCCTTCATATTCTCAAAAGCACTAGAAAGTATCCATTGTTTCTCAATCCAAAGGTTCTTATTTAATTAATGTTGTGCTTCCCAGACTAGCCTGGGGTCAAATTATGCACCCACTTAATCCCTAAACCAGTTTTCATCTTTCAATCATATGTTGGTCACTTTTTCCACATCACACCAGTGCATCTCCACAGCTTCTTTTACCACCTGCAAATTGGATATAGCAGGGCTTAAAACCTTCTCATTCAGAAGACACGAGAAATAATACATTTTTTTTTCTCAGAAGTGCCTTTTCCTTAATAACACTTCCCCTACAAAGAAAGAAAACAGAGATGAGGTGACCTTAGGTGAAGAATCCCATGAGTATGACAGGAGCTGTCTATCTTTCCATTCTGTACATGGCACAGCAAAGGGGCACATTCATCCTAATGGGTTTATTGAACACCATCACTCCAAACACAGGAGAAATACTATAATAATTGATAGTAATTAAAGTAAATGAGATATAGCATGGCTAGGTTGAAAAGGGTTCATTGAAATCAGAAAGAATTTGTGCTAGCATACTTCTTGTATATACATTAAATATACAAGTCTATAAAGATGTGATGCAAACATATATTAAGGTAGGGTTTTTTAATGTCCTCAGAGTTCTGTTATCATGTGCAAATGTTTAATGGAGAGTTTACTGCTACTAAATTCTTAATCACTTTAAAATATTTCTATCTTTTCCTTTGGGGATGGGGGAAGCATCTGAGATGACCATTCTTTTGAATGTACAAGTCCTCTAAAATATCTTACAGTTAGTCTTTGACATTATTCTTTAAATGAAAAATCAGTGAAGTTCTGCTTTTGTTTGTGTTTTAGTTGCTTTGGGAAGAAGTTATTCCTGGATGGTGGATAGTGGGTTGATAATACAATATCTATCTTAGTTTTAGATATGAAAATGTTACAAAACACTGGCCCGCAGAAAGTACTTCCCTTTTTTTAGCCTTTAATTCTAGAAGATAACATCCAAAAGGATTGCACAGGTATGTCTCATATTTATCCTGAGGCATGATTTCATATTTCAGAAATTATCTATTTTAGCGAATTCAATTTTACCACTGTTCTGGTGCAGAATGTAAAAATGAATAACCAGAATTTTCTGTTTTGGGAAATCTTACCCTTTAAAACAATGAGCATAAAAGAACATTAAAAATTTACTAATATAACAATGCTTATATGTGTAAATACATATATAGTTGTGTGTACACATGCACATATTAATTCCTCTCTAAGGCTGAAGATTTGAAGGTTTGTTCTCATTGAAAACAGTTCACATATCTGTAGATAACTTGTCTAACTGATGAGTTCTGGATGATATAAAAGATTACAATAATCAAGACTGAATTAAGCAACAGAGAACACTGGGGAAACTGGATACAGGTCTACCCCTTGGCAGTAAGAAATGTTTCCATCCATCCATCCATGGATCCATCCATCCGTCCATCAGCAAAGAAGGTATAGCTCACACATACTTCATTAGATTCAGAAGATTTTGGTAGGTAGTATCATTATCGGTCAAACTTGGAGCCATAAGGCCAAAATGTCTTCTTCATTCAAAGGCGTGCTACTCAAACAATGTTGCATAATAGTGTTAGCCAAATAATGCACAGTAGTAATGTCATAAAAAACACCCTTTCATATATTTACAGATAAATACTACTTCTGCTTCCTCACAGCCCAAAATATATCCAAGAATGCCTGAAAAGATTTCCACACTGGCCAAAAAAAAGAGGTAACTTACAAAATAATACTGCCAGCATTCTTTTCCATGTATGTATTGACCTCTATGCCCGCCCAGAGGAGGAGGAAGAATACAAGAAAAATTTTAGAAACACCAGAAAGGTACAATAGGTTACTAGCAACAACTTACTCGCTTCCTTCAGAACCCCTTTTGACTGCTAGAACCTGCCTGTACTGGAAGAGAGAATGGTAACACTTCTATACATAAAGCAATGAGTGTCCTTTCTTTCAAAGAGACTGAAACCAATGGTTAGACAGCTAAGCATGTTTATCAGCCAGTCTGCTGAGGTCCTTTTCACTTTTTCCAGAGAAAATCAGAAGCTGTGGCTTATCCACACAAAATAGATCTGGCAAACAGGATACTGTGAAATAACTTCTTATGATATCCTAAGAGTTTGAGGTAGGTTTAAAAAAGATATTTTGTTAGTTTTGTTGTCATTGAATGCTACTTGCTCTCCTGACCCCATTGGCTTTATGACAGACTTTTTATCGAGTATCGTTCTACTGACTGTGAGTAAAATCATCACAATCTGATCCAAAGGGATTTAAGAAAAACTTGTGGTTTTTCTTATTGTTTGAATCATGTTTTTACTGCTTTCCCTTTTAACACAGGGTTTTAATTCAAGTGCCATTTCCAAAGAAATAGCTATGATAATCTGTGGTAAACTGATTAATAGCACTTACGCAAATTTCAATGACCACAAAGTTGTGAATGTGTCTGAGTGATCTACTTCTTATAAAGTAAATGAGTCTTTTTTCACATGTTTAATAATACTCAGAATTCTTTTCATCCTCCTCCCCTCTGCATTCACTATGAAGTCCTCTCCTTCTCTCATTTGTTGTTGTTGTGGCAAAGTTATTTTTTCTTCACTATTTCCACTCACCCACAGTTAATCATTTATGGTCTTTTCCACTGCAAACATGTAGAAAACACGTAAAAAGGAAGCCCGTTATCACACAATCAGCAACTCCGATTATAGCTTGATCAGAACTGACATCACTGTGGTTTCATTAGTGATATTAGATAAGCGCAATCTATTTTCAATCTCTTTTTTTCTCTTTTGCAATGTCAAAAAAGACTCTCACCCTGCCCCAACTGGTTCTGTTTCACAGTGACAGGACTGCATAAAGGATTCCTTTCACTTATCGTCTCAAGACCATTTTACATGCCAAACAAATCAAATCTACACATCTCTCACTATCTTTATCAACCTGCCCAGACAAAGGGTCGGAAGCATTACAACCTTTGATTTGCTAACTTATTTTTCTCTCTTTACAGCCTAAAGCAACTCTTAAAATGGAGAGGATGTACGTGCAAATAAGTAAGTTTTGCAATATAAGTACTGGGGCAGAGAAATTCTCCTACTGACAAGATCTGCCAATGCAGATAATATTCTCCCCCTTGTGTTTCATGTTACATGTTCTATCCTAGGTTTGGCAGATATCATACCTAAAGCAATTTTTGCAGGGAAAAAAAAAAGTACTTATCCCAGGAGGTTTTTATTTTATTCTTAATATTTTTATTTTTTTTTATCTCTACAGTTCCAATAAGTGAATGAGTCAAAGTGCTCTCAAGTGGGGAATCTGGGATCCCTTAGGAAAATAGCTTTTTGTCTAGTGAAAATAGCATTATTAAGTATAAGTTATCTATTTTTCATTATACAGTGCTTCTACAGCACTGTAGAAAAGAAATGGACCAGATTCAAGCAACAAATATGATTCTTTAAATTGGTCTCTTTTGTAAGAAATTTGTTCTCCTGTTGATATCCCTGAAAACCAATGCCAACCTAAGTTTCAGTAAGGGTCTGTTGGTTCCGCAGATGTTTCCAGCTACACTGAATGTGGAACATACTTTCACAGAATCACAAGAAACAAGGCATCTTCTTGAGAGGAACCTGAGAATATCCAGAGATCCTGGGAAAGCCAATGGAGACAAAACTTCATCGTCTCCTTAGGGCAGGACGTGGAAGAAGATTTTTACAGTTGCATATGTGCTTAAGAGTATACCTACCAGAATGTTTGGATAGTGAATGTAACAATTCACAATTTGATGATTAAATTCTTAATGGGAAGATAGATTGGGAGAATAAACACTGTGTATTTTGACTTGTTTCTCACCTCTCTCCTTGGGTATTTTCTACTGGTCCCTAGCAGAGACAGGATACAGGATTAGATGGAGCTATTGTGGTAGCTCTTCCAGGCTTTGTCTACATCAGAAGGAAGGATATTTGTAGCTGCTGAAAGATTGTACCCTGAAGTTATACCTTAGAAACTCAGAATTAAAAAGTCATGGATTTTCTTGTACCAAACTGGCTGGGAAGTGAGTAGGATCCCAAGATATGTCAAATGTAAATATGCAAGTGGTCATGTACTAGGCAGGCAGTCTCATCAATACCACTTCTACAATAATAATTACATTGTCAAATGCAAAGACTTTGGAAAAGAAGACAGATTGGATATAAGGTAACATTAAGTTTTCATATGTATTATTTGGCATGATACTCACAGTGAATAGTATGTTAAATCTTTCATAGAAGCTATATTCTTTCTACAAAGGAGAGAGGGAGTGAAAGCTCCTTCTTTCCATAAAGGGAAGGAAAGGAAGCTAGAGAAGATTGATCTGGACAAATATAGAATTCAGTCACATATGCAAATGATTTAGAGATAGAGGAATATACAGTCTGGGTAGGTAAAAGCATACAGAATAGCAGCCCTCCTCCACAACAGCTCTAAAGCAAAACAACAAAACACAGTTCAGCTCCTGCTGCCTTGACAAGGAGAAAGGCCATCTGGAGATTTAACACAAGTACATCTTTTCCTTCAAATTGAAGGACTTGAAATAACAGGAAAGAAGACAAAAGAAAGTATAGAATTTAAAAGGCAGAGTGAAATCTAGTACTGGTAAATACTGCAGCCCAAAATAAACTCTGATCAAAGTCAAGATAGCAACATGGAGTTGTCTGCACGGAGGCAAACCAAGAGTCCCTCTGCAGCCCCATTAACTATACAATCTCATCTGGATATACCACCTGTGCAGACGTTGCATCTCTTCCTAACTCATATATGTATCTTTCCATAATACCTCCTTTCATTTACCTATAACCTCTATTCTCATACAGACACACCTATTCTTTGATCTCCATTCAGATCTTTCCTCCACTCACATACACTTCTCATTAGCACAAACAAGATGTGTCTGACTAGAGGAAGAGTTTCTGTCTGAAATGGGAGTTCAGCTATGTGAAGGAAGAGGCTGGATCTTTAAGAGAGGAGGAGATTAACATTTTTTTAACAATACAGTAGCTTTGGGAAGCAGATACATGTCTGAGTGGGGGAGGAGGTGGGAACAGTTAAGTGTGGAGAACTACAAAGATATTTTCATACAGGTGAAGATAAACACAGTAAAACTATTAAAGTCTAATTTTGGAAAAACTTCTTAGAAGCCAATCCTGGCTAATTATTCTCCAGTAATAAATGAATAGAATAGTAAATGTTATTAGAATAATTAACTATTCATCAAGAATAATAAATGAATAGAATTATTCATTATTCCCACATCCTTGTTCTTTGCAAGCTCTGGCAAGCTAACCAGGGCACCAGGAGGATTGTCTCAGGAAGAACAGGGAAACAGTGTACACAAACTTGGAAAAGAGGCTTTAATTTTAGGTGAAAAGTTCATGTATCCAGTAGCATTTTGTAACTAACATGAACTATCATTTGAGCCATGCACATCTTACCATCCTCTGTAAAACCTATTTGGCTTGTTATTGCATAAAGATAAAAAACTATGGAATAGGACTGTGATCTTTTCATAGAGGTAGATTTTTTTTTTTCAAAATTATTTCATTATTTCCTGGTCATACTTTTCTTAAGCTTAAACAGGTTAAGTAAACTGATATGATATTGGCACAAGTAACAGAAATCAAAATTAATACAGCCTACATACAGCCTACATCTTGCCCAATTTCCTGGCTTCTCATATTTTATATAATGTAAACATTTTTGTTTTCATATCTATAGAACACAAAAAGACTTTCTTCCACCAAGCAACATCCAGATCCTTTCTTCTCTGGCATGCTCCCAAACAGGCACACCTATCCCCTGGCTCACCATGTGCTGTCTCCCAGAGCTCTACTGACTTCATGTTCCAATTGCTAAGCTTGCCACTCTCCACCAGTGACCAAAGGTCACAGTATAATCATATCGAGTGAACTTTTCTAGAACATCTATGGATGTAATAGAGATTTACAACAGTAAGTATAAGTTTCTAGATCTTTTCATTCAGCCATAGTTTACCAGCATGTGTCATGGAAGTGCTCTTATCATGGCCTATATTCTGCTTTTGGCAGGTTCTAGGGCTTTTATATCAGCAGATGTTTCTTCTGTCAGGCCAAGTTTATTAGATAAGATCTAGGTTTCTTGGGGTTATAGTAAATCCATTAAAAAAATCACCAAACAAATTAGCCTATAAGCATACAGTGAAAGAATATATTTTTTTTCAGATATGGAGAAAATAGTCTTCTTTCATATTAGTTTAATATTGTGTATTACAGAAGAGTAAAACAATAAACTGATGGTTGATTATCTTAGTATAGGGTAGTAAACATATTTATAACCTTGGGCAAGTTATTTAATCTTTCTATGACTCAGCTTCTAAAATGTAAAATAGAGAAAAATCTTCCCTTATCTTACTGCCTATCTTCCTTTTTTGCCCTCAGTTTAAACTTTAAGTTCAGTGGGTTCAAGACTGTCTCTTAACATGCATCTTGTAAATGGACAGTCTCGTGGGGCTCTGCAATGGGCACAGCTCACCTCTGTCCTGGGATGTGACTGTGTTTTGCAATCTGTTTTACACAGCAGGTAAGCATCAGCCTTGCTCCATTCTCAGACCTTTCTAGACTATGGAAAGAGATAATCAGCAATCCTAAGATAATTCATATTCACAGTTGGTTTTAAAAGAAGATGATTAACTCATTAATAACATTCATTGATTATTAAAAAAAAAAAAAAACCTTTCGTTCTAATTCTGCTGTAGCAGTATACGTTGGGTGATATTGCAGGGTTCTAAGGTCCTACCTCACCTTTTGCTGTCTGTAATGTTTTGTAACTCTACTAAAGATTTAAACTCAGGAAAAATGTCATGTCCTCTCTGAAAATTGAACACAAAATAGCGATTCAAAGAAAATATTTGAGATTGTGGCATAAACCAACATTTTTGGACTGTCCTGGCCAAACCTATTGCAATTGAAAAAGGAGCAACAGTAGAAAGATGTAGGAGGTTGACATTATCAAAGAGAATTTCTAAAGCAGTACTTGAAATACATGTGAGAAGGAACATTATGTTTTTCCAGTGATTGTGAGATAAGAACCTGTTCAAGTGTTTTACGCACATATAGCTAAAAGAGGCTGTTTCTTATAAATGTTATATAGAAATTCTGAAATTTAGCCAGATGTTCACAAAATTTCTTAACACATGAGCTAGGTTTGGCCCAGCTGTATAAAAATATGGTCTTTTTCAAGAGAGATTTATATTTTTACTGGGTTTTGCAAAGCAGCTGGTGCACCTAACCTACAGAATTTATCCAGTTTTGTGAAATGCTTTTATCCTAAACCAGGAAAAATATCTTGGTTCATTAACATTTTCATGACCTGAGAACCCAAAAATATTTCATATTAGTCAAAACACTTAATCTTCTAATTTAAAAAAAAAGTTAACAATGCTACTCTAAAATATTTTTATCTCAGTCTCCTCGATAACCATATATTTTAAAAATATAAGCATGGTAAGTTTCAATAATTTATTATTTAAAACTTTGCATTAGGAAAGTGTTTAAGCAGATTCTTGTAGTTTTTTTTCATGAATCATCACCTTTTTGTGAAAACAAAGTTGGTCAAAAAATTTCCTATGAATTGAACTAGCTAACTTCCCTTATCTTTTCTGCACTGTCTGACCTATATTTTTATTCAGTGCTTCACAGAACTTTTGGTGTAAGTGTAGACTGATAATTTACTTGACACTATCCCTAATTTTCTCACTACAGGGATCTAAAAATTTACAATGCTTCCTCTTATTTTAATGGTAGTTAAATACCTTGTGAAATAAAGGGAGGGGACAGGGAGACCAAGAAGCAGCTTCTTGTAGCATCACTCTTAGTCTTGTCATATTCAAAAACATCTATAATAGTTCCTATTACGCTTCTAAATACTTTAAAATAGTAGGGAATATAAAGTAAGAGCAAAAACTAAAGAACACCTTGTGTATTTATGTTGATTTCTTCTAGATGAAGATTCTACCAGACTAAAAGAAAAGAACTGATGACATGAATATAATAATTAGCCAACATCAGAAAGTATGAGAAAATGAAAGTCTCTCATACTGCCCCTGGGGGGAGGCAAACTTAGAGGCAACAGGCAAAAAGAGGCAAGACATGAAGTGTGCTATAGGTGTGGAATGCTTGCAGCTGCACTTCATGTAGCCATTACACCTGGGAAGGCAATTCTCATAATTTTCTCATTAGAGTGAGCCTCAAAAACTTCATGACTAGAAGTACCTATAAAAAGTGTGGATGAGTGTAGAAGATTCTGTCTTTAGCAGCTGAGGGTCAGTCACTACAAACTCGGTAGATTGACATGCCTATTTTCACTTATCTGAAGCCTGAATACAAAACCTGAGGCTTGGAGCTGACTTCTGGTTTAGTTAACTCTAGCTCCAGTACAAAAAATTACAAAGACATTACTTACAGTTTCATGTGTTTGATTCTGAACATTCAGGAATGAAGTACACTTTTTTTGTTGTCATTTAAGTAAAACATGCCATTTCTACTTTTCTTTCTTTTTATTTTAATTTTAAGAGATATGTTTTGCAGTCCTCAAGTCTGCAAGCAGTAGAAAAATAAGCACTACAACTTGTTTATCACAGTTATCAGTGCACTTGTTTGTGTGAGATTTCCTGTGTTAACAGAAAGGAAACATACTAATAATAGATGGCAAATACATGTTTTTGAATTTGTGCAACTGGGCTTACTATTTATATTTTGTACAAATTAAGTTACTGTGCAACTGGAAAGAAAACACTGAGAAATCCAAATCTGAAGTGAAACAATGTGCCTGTCAATAAAGACAGCTTTCCAACCACAACTAAATTTCATTAAAGACAAAGAGAACATATTTAGACACCTGCAACTACAAATACAAAATCCATTAGTTTTGAGTAAAGGATATAGTTGTATTTCAATAAATTTAGAGGAAAATGTCTTAAAATAAACTTACAGTTTAACAGCAACAACAACAAAATCAGGTAAACTAACTTTAGGAATTATTCTGAGCTGCTGTTTGGGAATAAGTCATCAGGCAATCTTTTTCCTTCCCTAACATCTCTGTACATTCACCCACAAAGCCAGCTTATTTCCCAAACCCATGCACATTCTCTCTACTCAATGGTCCTAATAAATACTTCTTAAGTGCCATAGGTTTATTAATTTTTAAGTGATTATAAACATTTGTCAAGTAAATGTTTTGTAAAAGTGAAAGGTTTATTATCACACCTATATCACCTTACAGAAGAGGGACAACACAGCCTGAAAAAGTACTGTTATTTACCTGCATTTGGCCAACCAAGGTTTTTATTACCTTCAAGGGAGAGAACTGGAAAGTATACTTCTTAACTGATCTCTTCTAATCAATATTTTCTAAGATAAATCTATGACTGCTAAGTCAAAAGTCAGTGTAAGATTCTATGCTATTTATCAGAAAAGTAAAGACATTTTTTCTCAGACTGAAAAAATACCTTGAGCCAGATTTTCTATTTTAGACATGAATGCCTCATACATGCTTGCAAATATGATATATGCATGCAAATCAGATCTTTACATCTGCCTACTTGAGGGTGTAGGTATTTGTCTATATATGTGCAAATCAGCAAGGATCCATGACTAACACTGAAAAACAAGTAACTTAAAAAAAGACATCCATGTCCTCAAATCTGAAATCAATTACTTTACACATGTATGCCCTGTATTTTGGGCAATATTAAAAGCTGATTTGTGGATTTTAACCTGGAAGTGAGGATGGATTTTTGGGAAATAGCTAAGAAGTCTGGCTTTATTGTTGAGACTCTAGACCATGTAACGGGGGTGAATCTTGACTGCCTTGTGCAAGAAAGAATTCAAATCTATGGGAACAGACGGAAAAACAAATTCACTAACAAACAAATAAAGAAAAGCAGACTCCCTCTGTGCGAATTGTATCAAGTTCTTTTCTGTGAGGAATGATTACCTGAAATGCCTGAGGAAATAAACCATTAAAATGGGTAGTAGGACTGGTCAGGAAATAGACTTTAATTTTTCATAAATATTAAACTTTGCAGAATTTTTTCAGAGAAGATGTGTCTTTTCCCAAAATCTTAATTAAAATGCTGGGGAAAAACTAACCCCTAAAGCACCTGCATACACAGCTATGGAATCAGTGTTTAATTTTCCCCCATAATCATTTATACCAAATGTATCACCTGTTAATTCCAACTAAATTACAGTATAGAAAAAAATCTTTTTGTAGGATATTTTCAGAGGAACATTTCTGCTATCTCTAAGGTTTTTCAGCTAGCCAAAACATCACCAAAGGGAACTAAGTTCTCCCATTCCATTTCTGAGGAAAAGGCAGAAGACCATCTTTCCCCTTTAAAATTGGAATCTGGAAATAGCAAGATTATTTCTTGAGAACTCAGGAGTCTTTCAGGACAAGATAAGTCTTCTCTTATTGCTATCTGCTTCTGCTCTCCTCTCAATAGTCCCTTAGCCCAGAAGAAATGACAGTGAAAAGGTAATGGAAATTAAAATCAATTCTCAAAACATTTGAGTAGTAAAAATGGCATTTGAACAGCAATACAGATAGAAAGAATGCTTCTGAGATCTATCTAATTGTGGTAAAGGCTTTTTAATGAGAAATAGTATGTCTCTGTGCTGCTTCATAATTCACTGTGCCATTCTAGATGACTCTATAGCTTAAGTACAATAAAATTTTAGTAGGATTTTGAACACTCCCTAAGTTAACAGGTAAGTCAATTTAATGCCATAAAAATAGATGTAGCTCTAGAGATTTTAAATAATTTAATCAGGTGTAACCATTTCTTCTAAAGTTCTGTGATATTTTCTATCATGTTAAAAAGCACTACAGCATATCCAAACGTGTGACTACTGGCAGCCGCCACGACTGAACTCACTTCACGTGCCTGTTGCTGAGCAGTCAAGTCATTCTGCACAGGCCAACACAGGCTTAGCAAACTACAGAAACTACTTCAATGACCAAAAACTGTTGAGATTTAGCTTCTGTGAATCTACAAGACCAAAGCCATGTAATTTTGTTGGGGAAAGGAAGACACATTTTTTTATTTTATACAAGTTTTTATACTTCTACTAGGCTAAAATAGTAATTTGCTTACACTTTCATGCTTACGGCTTAAAGCTTGCTGTTGATTTTCACGAGAGATCACAGATTTTTCACAGTCCCTTATGGGAACTTTATAAGTTTTCCTTTGATAAGGAAAAACTTCTTCACTGTGAGGGTGACAGAGCACTGGAACAGGCTGCCCAGAGAGGTTGTGGAGTCTCCTTCTCTGGAGACATTCCAAACCCACCTGGATATATTCCTGTGTGATTTAATCTAGGTGATCCTGCTCAGGCAGGGGGGTTGGACTAGATGATCTTACGAGGTCCCTTCCAACTCCTAACATTCTGTGATTCTGTGAATCTGTGCACCCTGGGACCAACCTGAGCGTCCAGGAAAAAAAGAAATACACCCAGTAATCCTTTGATCTGGAGGGAAAAACCTTGATCTAATTCACCCTGCACCCCTTTGACAGAACTACCATAACCTCCTTAAACAGTTGCTTGCCTTTGGTGATAGACAATAAATAAACTCAGACGGGTTTCCATTTTCCCTGCAAGATGCCATGCAGTAGGCAAGAGTTATCACCAGTGCTGCTCTATTCCTTAGGCCTTATACATTGTTCAAGGCTCACTAAATACAGATCAGTTTAGAGCTTTTTTTCCCTCAAATAGAATGAGTTTGTGTTTATTTTGTGCTCTATTATGCACCTCCTACATACCCACCCACTATTTACCCCATGTGGTAATACAGCAGAAAAACAGTGTTTGCTGTTGTCCAGGGAGTTTATTTTATGTTATCACTAGTTTGCATTTTATTAACTAGGGCTCAGGGGAGATATGAGATTGCCAATATTTGTGATTTTATTGTAAGTTTTGCAATATTTAGTCCTCATGTGGAAAGAAAAAAAAATGAAGAAAAGAATAAAGGAAAAAAGAGACCTTGGGAATGATAAAATCTCAAACTCTGGAAGGTTAATCTAAAAGCATATACATGAGTGTTTTTACACAAATAGATGTATTGCTTTTAAAAAATATGCCATTTTTAGCTGATCTCACTATTTAAAAAAGCCTGATTTGTGATTTTGAACACTTGTGGTTGCCAGTATAGGATAGTTTTATTGCCTTCCAGTGGGATAAAATACTGTAGAAGGATACATCATTTGAATAAAATGGGAACATGCAGTAAAGTTAATCTGAATCCTTTTAGAAATTTATTTTGTTTGTTATTTTTCTTATTATTCATTGTTTACCTCTCTACTAATAGATACTTTTATTTACAGCCTAAATGAAGGTAGGATATTAAAGTTATCTTCCCAGAAACCAGTTTTTTTTTGAAAAAAATGTACTGCTTACTTTGAATTGCTCCAACTTTTCTAGTCTTATTCAAGCTCTGAAAATTCCGAAGTGTTCTAAGTTTACTAAGCACTAAAAATTCATTATCTATACTGAATTAGAGTTAACCTTGTATTTTGAAAGGTTCCTAGAAATTGAACAGAATGGTGGATAGCCCTATTTTGCTCATAATTTACCCCTTCGGTTTCATGTTTAGAGTTTCTGCCTTTTTCTCGACACGTTACCTTAATTACTTTTGATGAAACAATTTTACAGCTGCAGTTGTTTTGCTTCTTTAAAGAAAGGAGTTTTGATTGGCATTTGTAAAGGAAAGTAGATTTCAAACAATATTTAAAGAGAGAAAATGTCTGTTATGTAACTAAAAATCTAAAAATGGAAACAGTTTTTAGTTATTAATATGGAATTTTTAGAGCATGAAACAAATGGATCTTATCATGCATGAATCAGTATGAACTACTGAACATACCTTTTTATTCATTGCTGCATAAATATTCTGTGACTGATTATGATTTGTAGTGAATTAAAGAAAAAAATTAAATGGCTATAGAAATAAAAAAGGATACCTGGACCTAGTGGTAAGTTTTATGTATAATCTCATGACATGCCTTGATAGTATTGAGATTGGACGAGTTATTGATACTAATTAAGCAGTACTATAGCTTCTATAAAAGTTAAAAATTCTACAAATCTGACACCAATCAATTAAACAGAACCACCGGTACCTTCTAAAAGAACCTTCTTATGTTAGTTTGGATGCTTTTTCCTTACACCCTCATTTTTAAGTTTTGTCCTGATCACTGATGTAATGAGAAAGTATATCTGTAAGGATGAGTCCAATGCACTCAATAACAGCTGCACAGAGCATAACACATCCACCGACTGTATTTGTGAGATCTGTTGACACTGTTCTGTCAGCTTTCTCTTGAGAGCCATGATCATCCTTAGACATAGGCAAAGTGAAAGTGCCCCAAGGTGACGGGACCCTGTCTGTGTCTATGCTGGTTGACCTAGGCACGAGTTGCTTCAGACATGCTGATTATTCCACAAGCCTTTCTAGCACCCCTGAGAAATCTCGGGTAGCCCTGGTGTTGTTCCCCACTTGTGATCCCTCAGGCTGTTTGCCGTAAGGAATTCTGTCTGCCTCTCACCATTATCTACCAGTCTTTCTGATTATCAGGAAAATGTGGGAAGGAGGGAGAGAACATGAATCCAGACCCCTAGGCTACTAGCCTTCTTCAGTTTCCAAAGAGCTGTCTATACCTGTATCAAGCAGCATACAATAAACCAGCATAAAAAGTACCTGACTCACAGGCTTAGCCTGCCTGAATCCTTGATGGAACACAATGGCCTTTCCCACTGGATATGGGACAACCAGTATATCCCACAGTCATCCTTGATCACTCCCTACCTGAACATCCTCTTGGACAAAGCTTTGCAGCTTGGCCTAGGAATACCAGAACACACAAGAGTCCTCAGCAGAGATGGGTGTGATGGAAAAGCCTCATGGAGGTTTTCTATGAAGGAAAAAGGTGTGAATTTGGAGGCAAGGGATGTGCAAGAGCACCATGGCAGAAGATTAGCTGCAGGCTGTGGGAAATTTTGCCAGCATGGCAACTTAGAGCAGTGTGAGAGCAAGGAACAGGGAAGTGGGTTGGATGATACGGGACAAGGAGACAAGCAGTGGCCATGTAGCATTGCATCTCAACTCTAAACAACTGCTCGCCCCTCTGCACACCCCTGGGTTTGGATACGGACTGCTGGCAGGCTGCTTACCAGCTCAGAAGTGGTGCACCTGAGCATGCCTCTGCTGGGCTTTGGGGAAGGCTGGGGGCCAGGGCCTGCACACCACAGGCCTGTGGCAGCCATCCTCACCCAGAAACAAAGTAGCCACAGGTTTGGCTGCTGGCAGACCACCAGGGATGGTGCAGCCAGGCAGAACAGGGTCTCCTGTCAAAACTGGGCATGGGAACACAGGAAGATTAACATGAGGAGAGGCTGCCACCCAGGAAAGGGAAAAGGAGCTGCCACAACTGTGCTGATTGGTCTGCATTGAGGTCCTCTCCTGCTTTTGGCCAGGGTCAGTCAGACTTCCAGAATGTCCCTGCAGACTCTCAGGAGAGAGTCCCGGCAGTGTGGATGGTGGGATGGAGGCCATCCTGCCCAGCCCAGAGTGGGGTAATCCCTGCATAAAAATACATTTCCAATGTAGGCATGTTTTGAGGGGCACTGGGCCATGAAGTAACCCACATCCCTCTGCAGGGAAAGCAGTGGCATCTTCAGGTAGGGCTCTGGCCAGGGAAAGGACAAGGATGGTGCTTCCCCACAGCATCCTGGCCACAGGGCTCTGAAAAAGTCATTTTTTTGTGGGTGTGACAGTGTCCATAGATAAAGAAATGTCTTTCCTTTCCCTGGTCTGCAAAAAAAGCAAAGTAGCAGGTATATACGACAGTGTAAGAAGTTTCCTTATTCCTTTACCCACTAAAAAGTTTACATAGTTAACACAGTATGGTGTATATGCTTGCAAAACATACATTTACATCATTAGTCATTCACAGAATAAAGAATTAATTAAATCAGAATATTTCTGATTTCAAGATGAAGCAGTCCTGTTTGTGTTTTTTGTTTAAAGGGAAATGCATAGGTCAGACATTATATCTAGGATTAACATTAGTCTCTTAGTTTCACACATATATTAAATCTTAATATTTATGGCTAAATCTCACTGCCTAAAAAAAAAAAAAAAAGGCATAGAAATCCCCTATTTGTCCTTCACTGCTTTTGATGAATATCCTACAGTAACCTGCAGATCACCTAGCACCACGACCAAAATTTAGACCTGAGACTTTCAATTATTACACATCCATTAAAAACTATAAAAATGGAAGCAGAAGACAAAAAGATGCAGATGAGCACTAAAGAGCAGCTTTCCACTGATAGTTCCATGGAACACTTGTACGAAAAGTTATGCCAGCTCAAAAATCACTGTCAGAAAAGTCAGCGCATTTCTACCACTACAAGTGAAGGCGAGCACCATCATCTCTATGTATTCCTACAGTAAGAAAAATGTGGCACACGGACAACACACTACTCCATGCAGAAACTCCTATACTGTCAGTCATTCCAGCTATGTCACCATGCCACTCATTTTTTCAAACCTTCTGTAGAGAAAGATAGTTTTCTCTAGTGAATCATATTAACTTGGATACAGTAGCCATCAATTCTTCTATACTGGCTGAACTCTTGCAAAGGAGCAATTCATGAAAAATAAACCCCTGCCAAACAAAGAAATCTGGCAGCATACTAAATAAAACATAGTACAGCTTTTCTGCAAATCAAAGAAATGCAATTGCTAATAAAACCCTAAAAGGAAGCCTTTGTAGCAGTAGGGAGAGCAAGCCTGAAGAAGGAAAATGATAGATAGGAAATGAGAAGAAAAGTTGTTTTCTCTTGGCTTATGATCAGGGTATTTAAAGAAATGTTTTCCTCCCTATAAGTCAAGAGGAAGAAAAAATGATGGAGACAAACTATCGCCAGTTCAGGCAAGGCTTTTATAGCTCTTTTGCTGTGAAAGCACAGGAGACATTAGTCTGTTGCTTCCCTGAAACAGCTAGACAAACCCAACACTTTTTTTCATCTACCTATTGATTATCTCAGCTGGATACTCTAGAATAAAATATCTTCCCTCTTCTAGCATTTTGGCAGTGAGGTAACCAATTTATTGTTGCGACATTTTTTTTTTTTTTTGTTAAAACAACATAGCCCTATATTTTACATGTGAATGGTGTGAGTCTTCATATCTGTGTCCAAGTGGATTTAAGACAGTAGTAGTAAGTTAAGTAGTTGGTTAGGAAAACATTAGCTGAGTTTCACTTCTAAAATATGCTTAATCACTCATTTCTGAAACAAACTTTATTAACTGATTTAAATAAGTCAAGGTTTAAAATGTCATCGGCAGAGAAGTATTAAAGACTTTCCAAAATTGAATTACTTTAAGTGTTCATATATGGCATTAGTTGGAAAACATCAGGAAATATATATTATGCTAAATCTTCTTGTTAGAAGTCTGTTATCCAATAAAATGCAGATATTATTATCCAGCATGAAAGATGCCACTCTCTTCTATCACATTTTCCTCCGGCTTCCATGTATTTATCTTCTCCTTCAAGTTCTAATCTGAATTCATTAATGATATTGAGGAAAACTTACAGATATCTTTTTTTCACTGGATCAGCTTTCTCACCATTTTAAAGCATAAGCATTGTATTTGTTGTCTTTTCAATTTATTACCACTAGCCTGGTAATATTTACTAGTGATCTTTGTTATCCCACCTACAATTGTGTATGTGTTTGTTTCAGAATAGATGTTACATACATCTCTCAACCAGAGTTCCATGATCTCGTGGAGTTCCCAGTTCTAATTTCCTTATCTTTATACTAACTATTACTCTTTAGCCTGATGGTTAAAGTAATCATCATAACTTACATTAATCGCTCCCAGCATTACTGGAGCCAAATCTAGATTATGAGCTGTCTTTAACACCAATTCCTGACCTTGCAGCCCACCTTTCCTCTCCCTGCTCTCATCTGCTTTGTATAAACTGAAGACATTTTTTTTTTGCCTGAAGATTCTGCCTTTGAGGCAGATAAAGATCCAAACCACCACAGAAAGCTTTGTAATGAATGCCAACACCTTGAACTACACTCAGGAACTAATTAGCAGTTGATGTAGTAACAAGTCAAGAAGCTGTTAATTCACAAAAAAAAAAAAAAAAAAAAAAGTCAAGTCTACCTGAGTAATTCATTGTCAACACACTCATTTAGACAGATGTTTACAACTGGCATGCACATATAGTACATATACACACACACATCTGTCATGGACTGTATATATACACAGGCTTAAGTTTACAGACGATACTATCTCACTGAATTACATCAGAGTATGATTTCTCAAGTAGAACTTTCCCTAATTTAAGGAATCATCATGTATTTTACTGGGAATTATGTACAGGCTATGGACCTGTTCATTGATCCTGCAGGGACGGCTGCTTGTATGTCATTGAGGAACACACTAACTACTGTAGGTCATAGACCTTCATTTCAAGCAACCAAAAGGAGTCAGTCTTCCCTCATGTCTCTTTGAGAAGAGATCTTCTCCATGAGCATGCATGCCAAATGATATGGAGATAATATATAACAGGATTTGCCGCATTAGTATAAAAAATTAAAAGTGGTCATGTCTTCTCATGACACTCCCAGTAGGTTATGCAGGTTCCCTGTGCTGTAGCATTGCACTTAATAGCAATCTTACTGCTTATGATTTCAGCTAGAGCACAGCAATACTTTTTAATAGGTCCTGTGCACTGTAACTGGGCATCCCCAGGTGCCCTGCTCTGCTGCCACACTCTGCTGCTCCACGGAGCCTGAGACTTTCTGCGTGCTGTACTACAAATTCCTTTCAGAAAGTGATGCCATCACACTGCTTAGGGCCAAGATATTTTTTTTTTTTTACTTCATCTGTGTTAGCACCATTTTCAAAGAGTTGTTAAGTAGCATAGAGAGACCACCAGTGAATGTCACAGGCTCCCTGAACGAATACAAACAAATCACCACCAGAAAATCTGTAGTCAAACGATGGCCTGCACCTCAGGGCTCTGAGTGTTTACAAGATCACTGAAAACACATATTCCTCCTACCTATTTTCTTCGGGCAAATGTACTGCCTGATATATCGCTTTCAGACTCAGACAGAAAAAACTGACTAGTGCAGCAGGTAACCCGTCTCAGATCTTCAGGATGTCAAAAGTCAATTTCCTAGAACTGTGCTGAGCTCCTCTTGGAGTGGTAGTGGCAGAAACCTGCATGAGTTCCCCTCAGCATGAAGAATCACCTGGAAACCTCTCAAAAACATTTTGCTGCTTATCGGTAACTAGTCTGGTGATAGTCTGGCAGATAAAACATCACAATTTTTTAGTGACATTGAGCACAGTTCTGAAGAAGATACTATCCTCCTACATCATAAAACACAGCCCAGAGATAGATGTAGGTCTACACATAGATAGTTATGAAAATGTTTGTACAGTTAAAATTATATAATTATGCCAAAACCACAGACTTTTTAACTTCCAGCCCTTGTAATTCACAGATACATAAAGGTGATGATCCACAATACTGCAAGGCTTGATAAATTACTGTTATATTACTATTTGTGTGGAGGTTCTAGAGGAACTCCTCAAGGTCTTTCTTTTAAAATTTGAGAATTGGAATTTCTGCTCTGATGGCAGTAACACTAAGGAATTGTTCCTTCCCCTAATCATCCTGAAGATCCAAATTACATTTTGCAACCTTGGGTCATAAAGGCTTTGCTAGATATTTGTACACTTAAGGACATAAGAATCTCTATATCAGGGCGAACACCCTATTTCTGACAAATCCAGGTGAAGATATTCTGGAAAGAGTATAAGAACAAGGCAAAACTGCAGCTCTATTTCTTCAGCTCATGAATGTCTTCATGCAAGAAAAACTTATTTCATGCATTTGTCCAGTTGCCTTCTGAATTCATGTAATATTTTAACATCCTCAGATCTCTATACCAAGGAGTTTCACAAATTAAATGTACACATTGTGAAAAAGTATCTCCTCTTGATTTGATTTCAGTCTGTTATCTGCATAGGAATAAAGAAGGTCTTTACACCCTAAGTGGCTGTGGAATAAAAATAGTGTATTTGAAATACTTACATATAGAAGGAAGATGCTAAAGCTGGATGTGAAAATGAAGTATTTTTCTGTTGTGATATCAATTTTCTCTTCTTTTAAATACTGTGATAAGATCAAAGGAGAAATTTTTTTCCAGAGATTGGATCAATAAATAAGCATCTGCTAAGCTCTGTTCCTAGACGTTTTACTTCACATACTATAGGCTAGTTGAAACTATTCTGCTCACTGGAGAATGACTGGTATAGGATTTAGGTGTGACATCATGATACAATTTCAGGCACAACTATTGTACTAACAAACATAGCACATCTGGGTGAAAACTTGACAGTGGAATCACTGAAGGAGCTCCTCACTCAGCTTTAGCATTTAAGCAAAGTGGCTCGCGAGATGTGTTAAAAGAGTGTCAGAGCAGTGTAGGGTAAGCAAAGAACTGACCCCAGTACCCAAGATAACCATGTGGAAGAACCCATGAGGACATAGATATCTATTAGTTTTCCTGTGATGAGTATATACCTATGTGTGTATTTCACAGCAGGCCAGTTTAGCCCATGCCTCAGTAAACCTATTTGCAAACCTGTTTTGGCATCTTTCATTAAAATGCCATCAGATTTGCAACAAGTAGATATTTGGTGTGAAGAGAAAGCTATTTAACATGAGAGGACTCAAGCTAACTTGCCACAAACATGAAGTGCATTGTGGACCTTGCAAACCAGGACAGTCTGTTTTGTTCCTGTTGAGAACCTGACACACAGATTTTTGGTAAAAACAAGTAGGAAAGTCTGTAGCTTTCATCCTTGCTAGTCAGTAATCCCAGTTTCACTGCAAAATTTAAAAAAACAAAAAGTAGCATATGTAGAAGAGTATATTCATCTATATGGCTACCTGTATACTGGGTCAATACAATATTCCCTTTGTACATGGTAGCATCATTTGTTTCCTTTGTTGATACAATGATTTTGTTATTGTTGCTGTCAGTAGAAAGGGTGATAATGGATTTGTTATTTGTGGAATTATCTATCTATGACTGGGAAGCAGACCTGACTGTAGCACTCGTATTTCTATAATATATCTGTAATTATGCATTCGGGAAATTTGACAGCAAAATGTCAAAACAAAAGCAGATTTGCTCTGTTGAAGGTACTTGAAGACAAACAGCGTTACATCAGAGCTTGTATGTGGTTCAGACAGGCTACTTACTACAACAAAAGAATAACCTTTTGAATTACTTTCAGCCTTCCATACCTCATGTTAAAAGGCTACTGTGGTGCTGTCACTTAGGTATCAGCAGAGTACAGGGCAAAGCTGAACAGGAGTCACCAAAAGAGTTAAAGGAAATGATCACTTCAAAGACTGATTTCCTGTAGCTTTGAAAAGTGAGGGTTTCCTTCAGTAGCATTTAATTGTTATAGCTGAGTACATCTCTTCCTTTGCAGGCATTGCTAACCCCCATGTGCGCGACTATTGATTTTCACACCAGAGAATGTGTGCTTGCTTGTTGGAGCTACCTCAATGGTCACAGAAGGCTGTACCAGGCTCCAGAAAGCAGCAGTGATAAATTCCCTTGTTCTAAATGGGGACAATACATTCCTTTGCCTTACCTCCCAATACCTACAGTCTGACACCCTCATACATCGATATTTATTAATCACCGAACAGGCAGTGGGAGTTAATTCTATGAAAACAAAAAAGGTGATACATTTTAGAGCACAGTTCAGAATGGAGTTTAATTGTTTACCTAAGAGGAAGCTGACACCAAAAGAGTTTTGATCCTCAAAAGGCTATAGTTTTAATGCACTGAGTTTTTCAAAAAGATACCGTTTCAATACTGTTATTTGCAATGAAGATAACAAAATTGCAATTAGCACTAACATCAGACTGAATCCTTTGCTATAATCTTTTACATAGGTGGTAAGAAAAGACTGACAGGGAAATTAGGGTTTCTTGCTACAGACGCAGGTGTGACTTCTGTACCTGCTCTGAAGGTTTCCAGCAGACTCATGTGTAAAGAGACATCTGAGCATTCAGTCTGGAAAATCTATGGTGGCTGTCACATAGCACTCTCTCTCTCTTCACCTTCTTAATTCTTATTTTGCTTTTGACAGTTGGTAAGTCATCTTTTTAATGGCTCACCACAGTTTTAATGCACAACTTCAGACCAAATTGTTTGAAACCATGACTTAATTCATGGAATCTATTAAAAAATGTGTTGACAGCCTTCATTCCAGGAAGAAAATGTTAATTACTTGTATCACAGTAGCACTCAAGATTCAGGCCATATTGCCCTAGATTATAGATATGCATAGTTCTTGTATCTGACTATTTTTTTTCCTCAAAATGGAATTGACTGATGTGAAGTACTGCCACACGTATTTTGCACGCCACAGAATTAGCTGTTGCTATTGTATGGGTGAGGAACAGTGCCAAAGGCATATTATGTGAACTATCTCAGGTCAGAACAAACAGTTGCTTATGGCCATGTCTCCTGAGTCTTTCTCTGGCACAATAAGAATCACCTTTCCTGCAGATATAAGGTCTATAATGTGGATGTAATGTCCACGTAAGTATGTGATGGAGAAACATGACTTTTAAAAATTTTCTGTTGTTTTGTATTTTGAAGATCAATTTAGAGACATCCTTCAGTTTAAGTCTCAGAAAAAAAAACTCTGCAAGTCCACCAAACCCCAAATGCTTCCAACTGGGCATTTAAAATCTGGGGCACCCAGATCAGTGGCTGTTTGTGAACATTTGCTCTTACAACTGTGATTTGACCTATATAAGAGAGTAATTCAGAAAATGTCTGGAGTCTTATTTTGTTCAACAGATCTGTAACTGATATGGGCTAATGAAATATCATTCACCATAGTTCCTAGCCAGATTCACAACTTCTTGGTCCATCTGTTCACTGAAGACACAGCATTTTACATATCCCTTTGTACCCATATTTGTAAATTCTGTATTTAACTTCCTCCTCTATATTTATGGTCCTCTATCAGTCAGAAATACAGAAACAAGAGTATTCAAAAATTGAAAAATAATATAGATTTAGTACAATAAGAACATAAAGTGCCTTCTAAAAAAAAAAAACAAAACAAAAAACAACCAAACAACCAAACAAAAAAAAAACCCCACTCCAAAACCCAAATCAAATCAACATGCTTGAATCTTTACTGAATAATCTTTTGCTATTCAAAAATACATATTTATGTGAATTCACTTCAGAGTTCTTGCTCCACGCCAATAACAAACCACAAATAGCTAAAGTGAACAGCATATGAATAACGAATAGGCTAAATATTAATCATTCAAAATATTCACTTAGTACTTAGAATTTTTAACTACTTTAAAAGATCAACAACTTTGTCTGCTAATGATGTCTTAAGCAAAATGAAATTAAGTTAATAAGTAAGGATTTTATTTTATGCAACCTCTGTGGATGGATATTACCAAGCTTTTGCATAAATATTTTTCTTATAGATACTGGTTACATGTGGGAACAACAATCATAGTTTTAAAATACACTGTTTCTCTATTTACAAGATACAGATAGAGGCAAGTATTCTTTAATTTAGTTTTTTACCAACAATGCTGTTTACTGTATATGCAAATAAAGCCATAACATTTAAGAAAATGTGCCAAGTCATAAACATTAGTTTTTTATTGGTTGAAAGGATCTGCATGAAAGAGTTAAGTTTGTCTTCAGCACTGTGGCTGTTTTCTTTTATTGTCTTAACTGCCAGGAAATGAAGCCTGATTATAAAAGACTGATGGAAAAAAAAATAAGTTAAAGGAGCCCACGTTTCATTTATGAATTTTTAAATAGAGATATGCTCAGGTAAGCCTCTTGTTTATACCTAGCCAGCCTTTGTAGAACCTGTGTAAATACATTTACTTGCAATAAAAAAAAAAAATTGAATCCTCAAAGTTGTAGCATCCCACTGATTTACCTTTCTTTTTTGAATAATAGACTGTTGGCAAAAAGGGGTTAAGTACAGTTTCTAAATGAAAAACTGTTTTATTGTGTCAAGTGTCAGGAAGTGAGTAGAGAGAGGTGCAAAGGAAAGAGAGAGCAGAGAATAAGATCGTTAGAGCTGATACCATGAAGTGTAACAAAAATTCAGAGATGACAGAGCAGGTGAGGTCTTTGAAATGCAACCATCACAATAATGTCACCTACAGCTGAGAATCCAAAAAAGAAGAAAAAGAAAGAAAAAGAAAAAAAAAAAAGAAAGAAAAGAAGGGGGGATAAATAACCACAATCCAAATGTGATCTAAATACAGAGCAACAGACTTCACTGTATGGAATCTAATGAAACAATTTTTAAAAAAAAACATTTCTAGTGAGCTTTGAGTAAAATAGCAAGGATCTCACACAGACCTTCCATAGAAAGTATGTCATTTCTCTTTAGCAAGTAACTTTCTTGTGGTGCCAGATTCTGTCTTATGGAATCAAATTAGAAATATAAATTGCATGAACATTTGGCCCTACACATATTGTTACTTTGACTGTTTCTTTTATCTTGTCAGATACCACAAACCTTGACAATTTTATTTGTGCTCACTGTGATAAATGCTCTAGTAGTACTCATAAGTGTCCGTATTTGCCGTAATAGACAATGCTATCTTATACTGCACACACTTTGGTTTTCATGTAAAGCTTCCTCATGACTACCCAAGGAAAAAAATCGCAGGAAATTTTCCTTCTTTTCTCCTAGTGACACAGAATTTCACCTCATCGACAATATGTTACTACTCTTCTCAACTGTCTCAGCTACATGCATCCCATTGATTTTTCTGCCCGAGGGCAAAATCCTGCAGTCAGGATTACTCAGACAAAGCTCACGCTGCAATGAATAGGAGTGTTACTCACATAAGGCTAAAAGCCCCTTGTCTGGTTATGGAAAGGAATGATATACAAGATGGGCCAAGATTTCAGACAGCATAAATCAGTGTAGCCCCACTAGAGCGGAACAGAACTAGTTTGCTTCAGCTGAGGAAGTGGTGCTACACTTTCATACTGTAAAGGAGGTATTTGCTACATCAGGAAACAGGGTTGATGCTACAGCAGCCTTGTCAATTAAAAAAAAAAAAAAACTAAGAAAACAACAAAACAAAAACCAAAACCCTTAAACAAAACCTACTCCACAATGTTTGGACTCCTTCGGTCAAAATGTCACCTCTAGTTATGACGAGAGACCATTTAGCAAACAGTATTTCATCAAAGAGCAAACTTTGCAGGGCTCATACAAGATTCATTCCTGTTTACATTATATGTCAGATTCCTAGCAATTTCTTTTGCTGTTAATGTACTATGAGCTGTGTTGCATCTTATGAAATCTATTTAAATTTCAGAGTTGGGAAGAGGAGGACTACAAACTTCTGGGGAAAAGGATTAGAAAGAAAGGTACTAGAAGAGTCAACGTGAAAAGAAAAAAAAAAAAAAGAAGCAAAGCAAGCTGACAGAATAAAAAAAGAAAGAGAAAGGCTTCTCAAATTCAAACATCTATGTGCTACCAAGTATTCTGAAACGAAAAGAGTTATATTTTAAAAATTGCCAAAGTAGGAATCTGCTTGTCAAGTTTCAGTAATACATATGCCATTTGCTTAGGTGAGAAAGTCAACGTGGGACAATGCTCTAATAACTAACCTTTAACTTGTTGTGCATAAGCAATTACTTTGGCATCACCTTTTTCCATGCCACAAGCAAATTACCTATAATGGAAAACAAAGAAACATTAAAGAAATGTTTACAAAATATAGACATTTCCAGAGTGGAGAATTTCTACATAACTGACTTTTTTAAACAGACATGACTAAAACACTAGTGTTTATTATGTAACACTGAATTGAAACTGACTACTGTAGGAAAGATTGATGTGAGGTTTCAAGAAGGGCAGTGCAGCAAGTTCTCGTTTGTTTTCTTTGATGGTTATTTCTGACAAAATATTCTAGTTTGACAGAGTTATTTTGGGGGATGAGTTGCTTTGTCCTGGCACACCAATGAACCAGCTGCCCCCATAACATGTTTTCAAAGAGCTTTCTAAAGTACATGTATATCAATTGATATTTTAGACCTTCTCTCTAAACACCACTCACACAATATTTATGATACAGTTCTTTTCAAAGCTTTTAACAGATAAATTTTACTGCTCTTAGCAGGAGAGGCTAGCCTAAATCATCAGTAGCAGTCCCTTCCAGCCTCAAATATTCTGTAAGCCTGTGATCTTCTCAAAGGAATAGCTCTGTTCTTTTTAGTATGCTCTGTTTCAGGAAAAGGTGCAGCTCAGGCTTAAATGGCCTAAACTCCACCTTTGCTCTTATATACACTGGGGAATTTTTTTAATAGTGAAATGTCTTTGACAACATGGAACTACTATGTGAGCTTTTTTTCTGTAATACTTGCACTACTGCATTTGGCTTGGCAGGGGAAAACCCCAGAATAACTGGGGAGGGGGTCTTAGACTTAAAATCCATGTCCTGATTCTTTTATTTCTCTATTCTTACTTGTAACCTGCAATTTTTATTAAGTCTGTGTGTCTTTTATAGCAAACAGCACTACTTCCATGCTGTGTTTCCTTCTTCTTACCCAAGAGTACTGTCGACTAATTTGCAAGCAGTTTCTCAAATTCTTGTAGAACAAGTGGAAAAAAAAAAAAAAGGTTTTCGGTCTTCCTTATTAACTTGTCTAAACCTGGGGGTAGGGTATCACCTGGCTGCATCTTTTCCACTGCTCTTATCTGTGACAAGATTTTCTAATATACAGCTTTTAGAACTGATGTATTTTTAGGAGTGGCCATATAGGTTCTCAAGTGGCAAGGGACTACTTAGGGCTAATAGAGTACATTAGATAAGTACACAGGGAAGGGAAAGGCTTGATCCCAGATTAAAAGGATAACAAGCCAGTTGAGTTTAAGAAGTTTTATTTCATGGAGTGTTGTACTTTATGCAGGATATAAAGCATGTCTCTCAGAAAGGAGGGACTACCCTACATAACCGATTTGCCCTCAGTACCCAGGTCTCTGAGTACAAGTACCTTCTGTGAGCTTTGTGTGAAAAGCAGCTCAGCAGGAAGACAATACAGATCTCGCTGTTTCGTGATTCCTCAACAGAACTGGAGCAATGATGCTTATTTCCTAGTGTCCACTGTACTCATCACCTCCCTGCCCTTCTCCGTGACCTCATTTGTAGCAACTCCCAACCAAATCAGAGACCATTCTTATGCGGCCCAGGAAGCATCACCGAGTGGGATTTTATAGGGGTAGCTGCCATTATCGGCTATCTGCAAACACATCTTTCTCTTTGCAAAGGAGCTGGATGCTGCAGTGCTGCAGGCTTCAGCTTGAATCACACAGATTAAAGCAAGGGATGTTCACAAAGCTAGTTAAATATTTTCAGTAATGACAGAAGTGGATAAAATAGTAAACGAGAAGGAAATAGATATAGTCCTCTAGAGTGTTTTATAACTTGACTAAAGGTATCATAGATAGCAGGGACTTTACAGGCTGTCAGCATTAACATTAGCAGTTTTTAACCATGACCTGAGCTCTGACAAGCTGTTTCCACACTGTCAGTCTCTCTGCTTGAGCTGGCAAGTCATATACAGTAAAACTGTCCAGACTTTATCTGTGCAGTTACTTAAAAAGCCTATCTAGTGCATTTGCCTGTCCCACCAGTACGAAGAGAGCCTGGAAAAGTCTGAGTGACCTGTTAATCTGAGCAATCTTATTGGATAGTTAGAAACAAAACATCAACATGCATCGCCAGGTTGGCCTGAGAATCCTCATTGCCTTACTATTTCAGCAGATTTTTTTAGAAATCACCTTACTGCTGCTTATTGGAGTTATTGATTAGAATACTACTTAGTAAAACCTTAAATAAAAGGAATTTCCCCACTTAACTACTAAAATTTTCATTGGAAAAAAATTGTTGAGTTGAAGGTACAAACTATTTAGGGGTATGCATGCTTTTGATTTTCAATATTATTTGGCCTTCTTGCTGTGCCTGTGCATCCAGTAGCACTTTTCAAATCCATGCTTGCTGGCCAGAATGGGATGACAGCTACTGTGCATTTGGAATTGTGCAGGCAGGAGATCTGAGAGTAGGATCGCAAGAGAGTTGCAGCAAGGCAGTCTTGCCAAGACCCCTATTTGGACAGCAGACTAGACAACAGGGAACTCAGTTGCTCCTCAACCTAGATACAGGAAATAATGTTTAAATACTTTTACAGATCCTGAGCTGACTCTATTATGCCAGGTTATATCTCAGTCAATTCCTTACTTCTTTAACCAGAAGTTGTACTGCATTTCCTAAAAGATCCTAGGTTTTCATTAAGAATTAGATTTAGCTGTTTGGTTTTTTTTAACAATTCCTAGCAGAATAATTCTCTGCCTGAACAAAGCTTATATGTATGAACAAAGCTTATAAAATAATATGGAAAACCTGGTAGGGTCAGAATATAAGGTAAAGATTCTAGGTTATAAATAAGACAAAATGCATTCTTAAGATAATGTTGAAATAATAAATGCTGAGTATTTATATTTCCCTCTCAAGAGGTGGACCTTAGAAGACTCAAGTTAGAAACTTAACATTTTTTAAAATCCATAAGGTAACATTATTCCTGGGTAGAGTTCTTACTATTGCTTATACATACAAGCCCCATCACTTTATCCAGCCACTCCTTAACCCCTTGGCATGCAGCTCCTCTGCACTTGAAGAGCTGATGTGTTAAGCAACATATGAAGTCACTACCCTCTCTGACAGGTTAGTGGTAAAGAACCACCACAAGGCACTGAGACAGGGATGGTTTTCTTTCCTTCCCCACTTAAAGAAACAAATCCAATATATATGATTAAACAGACTATGCCTATCTGTAGAGCACTGAAGGTAATCCTGAAGCCCTTAGATCCAGGCAACAATAATGAGAGGCTTACTTTCTAGAAACCAGCAAACTAAATGAACATGCGAGTGTTAGCCCAACAATAAGAACCACCAATATGAACTTGTATGTTATGATTACCACATACATACATTGATTAGTAAAGGGAAAACCTTGGAGCACAGAATTTTAAAAGCAGAAACAATAAGTCATGTACTAAACTCACAGTCTTCTTTTGAATTAAATGCCTTAAGCAGAACTGGCTTTCTAGACTTTCTAAATAGAAAAAACAGTTGCTCTTTCATGCAGTGGCTTTACATTAAGACTTTGCCATACCCCCCCCCCAATGAGAATTCAGAAGTAGAAGCTTATAGAAGTGCAAAGTTATTCAACTTTGAATAACTGAGCGGGGTGAGCGGGGTGGGGGGGTGTTGGCAGGGAGCAAGGCAGTGCTGGTGATGTCTGTAAAATACTGTTGTCTCTCTGCAGTACTGGGTTAGCACTGCTGGTGATCTTCATTTGCCCAAGTAGCTTAATAAGCACAAAATGTCAGATAGTCATCAGTGCTGATAAAATTTTGAGTATTAGATCAGCTGCACAGCAAATCCTTACCTCCATGACATTGGTGTGAAAATGTGAGACCACATCTGGTGTGGTAGCATGTACTTCCATGGTTTTTGTAGGGGGAAAACATGTTTTGCTTTCTATACCTCCCCAGTGCAAGTCCTGTTCCATCTCACAGTGGAAGGGTTGGACGCTTGTTTTTCTTTGGGTCTTTATGAAAAAAAATAATAAACTTGGGAGTGGCATTTTATAAGCTCTAACATTCATTTGCTGAATCAGTCAATGAAAATCTAGAATAAATGCTAAATAAATTGCTAGTGACATTTCAGTTGCAGATCTAGAAAGACAGAATCTTATCCTTCACCTATAAAAACATGAATGGTCTGTATGGAATTTAACTGAAGCAATGGATTCAAGTATTTTTTTTATTAAAAAAAGGTTTCTTTCATTCTCAATTCAATAATGTTATTGAGTTGAAAATCTGAAATTAATTTCTTTCCTCTCATATCTGTTGGGATTCAATGAGTTATTCGGCAAGTTGTTTGATTTGCCAAATGACCAATGGTCATGTCCAAAGCCCATATCCTCTAATGGACATAATATGCTGATACATAAGTTCTCACTCTCATGCATGAATTTCCTGGGTAAAAAAGTTAAGTTCTGATTGTTATATTTTGACAACATTGTCTGAAATTTAATACTTTGAAAGCCATTTTGAATGCACAAATGGAAAGTGTAATATGCCAGTGTTACATACCAGTGATAGGACAAAGGGCAGTGGTTCCAAGCTGGAATATAGAAAGTTCCATGTGAATATAAGGAAGAACTTTTTCCACTGTGAGGGTGACAGATCACTGGAACAGGTGCCCAAAGAGGTTGTAGAGTCTCCTTCTCAAGAGACATTCAAGACCAATCTGGAGGTGTACCTGTGTGATTTAATCTAGGTGATCCTGCTCAGGCAGGGGGGGTGGACTAGATGATCTTTCAAGGTCCCCTCCAACTCCTAACATTTTGAGATTCTACAGAATCTCACTAATTTTTGGCTAGTAATAAAGTGGTAGGATAACGTCACTAGACCTAAAAATCACTAGCCGAAAATATCAGATCTTGTTTTTCAGTTCCTAAATCTAAAAAGAAGTTAACAGTCAAGAGCTATCTTTATCTACCAGTGGACTGGGAGGCTTAATCAAATCTTCCACAGAACAAAATCTGAAAGGCAATTCCATCTGCAAAGTTCAGGATTCCCTCTTAATTTTAAAATCTGCTACTGAACTCGGTATGTACATACAGTGGAATGCAGCAAAAGAAATGACAAATGAACCGCTTAAAGCAACCACGCAGAAACTGGCCAGAGCAGATATTCAGACTTTTCTTGAAGTACATTCTTAGGTGTGTGTACTGTTAATTCTGAAAGGTGAGTTGCTGGTTATCATAAAGGTCCATATCCACTCAAACAGCAGAGCAAGCAGTGGATAGATCAGTGAAGCCCATGTCTCTTCACATGACGAATTATTGGCAGGGACACATACGACATGTAATTTTTAATCTTGCTTTTTCTTTTTATAGTTTTTGTCTAGGTTTCTTTTTAACAGTTTATATGTAAAACTTGTCAATAAAAAAAAAAACAAATTTATGTTAGTTTTACTCGGGGTTTTTTGTTTGTTTTTGCTTTGTTTTTGAGGGTTTGCTAGGTTGTTGTTTGGGGGGCTTCTTTTGTGAGGATTACTCTTGTATGTATAATTTTTTTACAATGTAGCCTCAAGGGAAAACAAAAAGACAGCGACCTTTAAAGGAAAACACTGGAGAGGAAATTTTTCTGGATCCTAGGGTTCCTTATTCCAGAGTTAGTGAGAGTGAAGCCAGGAAATCACTGACAAAACAACAGCTGATACTGGAACTGGTCACAGCAAACTTGGAGCAGAGGAGGTCATTGTTTTGAAGACTGCTAACTGGCAAACGCTTAAAATATTAAAAAAAAAAATCTGTATTTGCTGCTTTTCAAGAAATTTCATCAAAAAATGTTCTTTTCCATACGCTAGGGAATGGGGACAAACACAACTCTTATTACAGGCCAACTTCATCTACTAGTAAATAGAATGTCAGCAACAGGCCATCAAACTTCTGTACTCTGAATGCTTCTTCCTAAGTGAAGGGCAGTAATTAGCTGAAAAATGCAAGGTTGCTGAGCTGTTCTTTAACATTTCTGAATTTATTTATAGTGAAGACCACTATGTTCTAAGTCTCAGTAGTGGCTTATATTAATGAGGGCTCCTCTAATCTTTTCCATGATGGAAATAAGGTGTTAATAGTTCTAAAATGAAATAGTACCTAAAACACAACTCAGTCATTTTCTTCATAGTTCAAAGTTATTTGGATAAGATATATCACCCTTTGCAAATATTTACTTTGCTGTAGCCAAAGACACTGCAAATTATATGTGATGGGTTTGAACTCCTGTCTTTCACACTTGTCTTTGAGTCTGTGTCTTTCACTCTTGCTGGGTTTCAGAAAGATGAAGAAAGAAAAATAATTTCTTTCTCGAATAAGATCCAACATGGACTTCAAAGTGAGAGACCTGAATTCTACCTATAAAATTTGATTACAGCCTGATTAAAAAGATGGGGGGG
>VXBZ01005606.1:848911-912374 GCA_013399135.1 Heliornis fulica | reverse complement strand
TTTTTTTTTTTTTTTTTTTGGTATAGATACTGTACTGGCTGTTCTCAATCTTTGCATAGGACTTGTAAATACTAGGCTTGTAGATACTGTCAGAATAAAGACTGGAAGTTGACAAAATTATCTGATTCTGAAGTACAGAAACCTAATTTTTTGCTTCTGCTTAGGTATTATTTCTGTTGTTCTGTCCTCACTTTCCTTAGATCCTTTTTGCTGTTGTAGATCAAAACTGTTAAAAATAATTGTGAAGGTCTGGAATCTCTTCAATTTCAGAAGACTCTTGGAGTATAACACTGAGGGTTTATTTTTAATAAAGAAAAACGTCACTAAACTTCATGCTGCTCTTGTAGAGAGACTTCGGAGAAACATAAAAACCTTAGAACCATCAATTAAGAAAGTAAGAAAAAAAGTTATCTCCAGAATTGGATCTATAGTTACAAACATAAAAAAAAAATAAAATGGCAGAACACTTCCTGAACCACTTGTTCTTAGAGGAACCATCAAGTGATAAGTGTCTAGGCAGGGAAATAGCTTCAACCTGTGACTGAGTTTGGAAAGAAAGAACAATTGTGGTGGTTGCGTGTGGACAAGAGAAGTGACCCATCATTATCCTCTTTATTCATCACCTTTACTGAAAATGATTAAAATATTTATTGATTACTTGATCCTTGGTTAACCTTACCTTCTACCAAGAATTCTGTACTTCTCTCTGGTTTTCCCACTTATCTTTAGCAACATCATTGCCCCTTTGAATTAAAATAATTTAATGTCTAATGTCAATCCTCAGTATTCAAATTCTCAAGCCCTGAATCCAACTCTTCGGTTGATTAACCTTGCTATGTATCCCAGACTTGCCTTTTTAATATCCCAAACTTTGATTACAGCCTTTATTATTGTAGTAGTTAAGCACCTCACAACCACTGATAAGTCCACCTTTTGAATTCCTCTGTAACAGAGGAAAATACTATCACTTGTTATACAGGAAAAAGATAAGGTAAGTGGTTTGCCTACAAGACCCATGGCTGAAGTAAGAACCAAACCCCATTCCTAAAAACATCATAAGTGTAGTAATTCTCATTCAAATTGGATGTGAACATGGGATAAAGGTATGCAGTGGACACAATATCAGTCACCTAATATCACCAGATATCAACCTTACCCTACTAAGCTTCTCCTAATTGCACCCCACCCATTAGTTCAAGGTACACCTTTTTTCTTCCTGATTCTCTGCACCTCTTTAACAAATATAATTTTTACTTGCTTATGCAATCTGGAGCAACTCGATACATCGTGGTGCATGTGAAGTGCTTCACAAAACACGTATGGTCAGATCAGAACGGGTTGTAAACGAAAGCATGCTGATAGAGTTGCTGATGTTTTTTTTTCTGTCTCTGTCCCTTGCTTAATATAAGTGCTTAGGCTCCCCTCAGTTCTTTGGAAGGTATAGCCCCTTGGGGCCATGGAGATAACAACAGCAAACCCAAACCACCTGGAGACAGTATTTAGTAGATGATTAACCCAATGGTGAATCAGAATGTTTGAATCAGAAACAAGAAAACAGCAGGAAATAACTTGCACTGTATAGTTGGGAAACTGGAGTGAAATCCTGGCCCCATCAAAGTTAATGCTTAATTCAGAAATTCAGTCTTAATATTTATGATCTTTCCTGAATAGTTCTAATGTCATTTATTTCATTTATGACAAAGTTTGAGATGAGAAAATGATATGGGACAACATATCAGTTAACAAAATAGTCATGCACGTACCTGTTTGCTTCTGTGTACTTACGTTTGCAGGAAATTTACAAAGATTTTTCTTAGTGATAATAGGAATAAGAAACCTGTAGAAACTTACCTCTTCTTCCTTTAATGCTGACTTTTGGGTTTTGGTGGGTGTTTTGTTTCTTGTTGTTTCTTTTTTTTTTTTTTCCCCTTGGAATAGCTGCACAAACTGAAAAACCAAAGTAGTAAAACAATAAAATTACTCATTGTGGCTTTATTTATTACAAAAGCACCAAACAAGGAACCACTGTCAATCAATCTGTTGCTAGGAGAAGCTTCCAGCAGTTAAACTCTGAGGATGTTCCCCTGGTGTAGACACAGAGAGCATGCTCAGTGGATCCACCTGGCTTCATCAGGGCTGGCTTTCTTCCATATTGCCATCAGGGAGTCATTCAGATCTGGGTTTCTGCTATTTGAGCTGAGGAGGGGGTGGAGATGGGGTGCAAGGTCAGAGTCTGAGTGGGCTCACGAATCGTGGCTAAATTGTCTCAGTGGGTGCCAATTTTTAAGAGCCTTGAAGAGCCTCCATGGACAACACCCATGGAACTGGAGTCCCTGCTGAGCAGGGCCCCAGATAATTTTTGGTTTGTGTGTTTACAATAATTTTTTATTTGTGTTTGATCTTGTTCACACTAGGAAAGTTATGTATTTAAAAGAGACCTGAGATTTGGGGGAGGGGAAGGGCAAGGTGTGTCTTTATTTTTTTCAGATGAGACCAATACATAACATCCATAGGAAGAACCCTGCATTGGGAAGAGCAAGACAAAGTAACATGGGAACTTTTAGTTCTCTCTGTTGTCATGTTGATGATAGGGGCTTTGTCAAGCCTGAAATCAAGATCCCATCAGGCTCCCTCTGAGAACAGCCTTAAATTGAAGCACCATTGTGCCTCGCTGTAAAGTTGCTGGGACTACTTGTGATGATCCACATAAATTAGGCATGTGTCTAAATGCAATCTGGGACTATGAAAATTCCATTTAGAAAGTACCAGGAGGTTTTGGAGGATGTTAATAAGTGAAATCTTGGCTTTCTAAAAATTAAAAAAAAACCCAAAACCATTTAATGAAGTCATTGTGCTACTTCTGAAAGATTATAAAGCCTTCTGGATTGGACATCTCTGGCAAAACTCTAGGGGAAAAAAAAAATCCTTCAAGGCAGCAGTATACTAGGTAATGTCAAATTAAAAATAAACAAGCAAAAACCTTCAGTTAAAAAGAAAACACAACATAGCAAATGAATCCACATTTCTCCTCATTTCAAGGGAGATATTTTTTTTTTCACTGAAACTATTAAATAAATATGCTTGTATTTTACAAGTGTGCTTGCTGCAAAAAGTGCAATCTATTTGTACAGCAGAGAGAATGAAGGACTTACTGCTTAAAGGCACAAAAAGGGTGTGTAATAGGATTCTGGCATCTTCCCAGACAGCTTGCAGACAAATTCAGAGACGAACAGAGAAGTATCCTTTTTGAAGTATATTTGGCCAAGGTCTCATTCACAAACAGATAAAACCAACACATTTCTGCATGATAAGGGTCAACAGAATAGCGTATTAGTTTGAGAAGAGAACCCATCTGCAATTTTCTTATATAAAAATATACGAGGACACAACAGGAAAGCTGTCAGCGTGACAGTTGGAGGATTCTGCCAAGGAGCCAGATGCTAGTGTCAGAAGAACATGTTCCACAGCTTGGCATCTGGGTTCTCTCATTGCCCTCCAAGAGGAAGAAAAGGAGGAGTGATAAGATATGCCTAAATGAATAAAACTAAAGCAATTCCACCACCACCCCCAACATGCTCAAATCACTACTTCTTTTAGAAAATCCTCAGCTACATGTTCTCCTACATCTTTTAAATTAAAATGGAGGGTGATAAATTTAACCCACTTATGTTTTAATATGTTTTTAAAGCATTTTCAGTTCTGAATACATAAGTCTCACATGATTTTAACTGCTCATGTATATAGCTGTACAATTTATTTTCTTATTTCTGTTGGTTTTCCACAATTTTCCTACAGAACAGATTTCAAGCTCAATTTTTAGGCCATTTCATTCTTTGGGAGGGGAGGATATAATAACAACATTTACAGTTGAGAGCTAAGAACTATTATAACTTTATTCTTTCTGTGAATAGCTACTAAATGAGAAAAGCTCAGAAATATCTAGGGAAAAATTCTAAGGGTCAGTTTAAGACCCAACAAGATCATGAAGCACCATAGGGAATCACCTTGTTATGGAATGCGCATAGGGAAGAAAACACTGCTCTTAAATAGCTTTGAGAAAGCCAGAATCACCACACAGCCCCCTGGAACGATTCCGTGTTCATAGCCCCAGCTCCTTTAGTCACATCCCCTTGCTATGAGCAGTTAAGTGAGCCTTAGCTTTGTAGCCATGTTCCTTCCCTGAGACTGCCACCATAATGCTGGAAAGTGCCAGCCTTGACTCAGTGCTTGGGTGCTGCTGGATTTCTGCTTTTCTTCTGCTGATCAACTATGATTAGGGAGGATGGAATTCGCTTCTCCATTAAGTTGGTTGGATCCCATGTATAAGTCTTTAAAAGTGAAGACCAAACTCCTGTTGTCTTTGAAATGTCTCTGTGAAGAGAGATCAGAAGTCAGGGATCAAGTATTTTCCCCTGTCTTGCAAAACAAACTGGCTGCTCTCCTCTGAGCTGACAGAAATTTTTAAGGCCAGACATTTCAGAACTGCAAGTGACACTTGCTCCCATACTCCCATAGATGTGTTGTAGTCACCATTTGCACTTATTTAAAAACACTGTAAGTCACTTACTTTCAGTACTGGTCCATCCCCAGAATATCCAGGCAGAAGGAACAAGGCAAAAATACTTTAATTTGCTAGAAGTTTAATTCCCTCTCCATGCAATAATGTCTGGCATAGTTGCTGGTTTTTATTTTCAACAGCAACGACAGAGCCCTTTCAGGTGTCATTCTTTCTACCTCTCTTTCAACATCTATGAAAATGATGAGGTTAAATGTTTTTCAAGTGAGAGGGGACTTCAGAAAATAGTATTGCAAGCTCTATCCCAAGTTGTCTTGTTGTTAACAGGTTGCAATGAGAGTCTGCTATAATTCACTGTAGGGGCAGAGGAGAAAGCAAGCAAGCTATCACTGCTACTGTATTACCTAATCTATGGATGTACGGTAAAATATGTGCACGGGATAAAACCTTATGGTGCTTGACCCCAAATTAAGAAAGTGCTATCCATACGATTGCAGCCAAAGAATTCTTTAAAATCAAAGCATAAATCAGAAAAGTGGATCTCCATTTTTTTTCTGCCTAAATGACTTTGAGAACACATTTGCTTGGCTCAGAAATCAAATGGTGATTTTATTCACTGTCTATACTTTAAAATTGGTTTGGTATCTCAAAATCAAACTCTTCTTCTGCCTCTTCCATAAGCACTGGCAATAAGGTGTCCGTAGTTAAACAACGGGATGTGAGACACAAGGTGAAAAAGATCTCAGCTCAGTCTTCTACAGCTGTCACTACCACAGCAGAGCTTGCAACACAGCAGGAAAGTTTTCTTTCATTCAAGTCAGTGGATACAGTGCAATGGAACATGTGGGAAACAGAGAAGGAAAAGGTCCATTTCTGCAATAACACTTTCCTATTTCAATTTAGTTTTCTGGTCCAAATTTGGGCTACATTATTTTTTTAGTCTTACTGATGGGATATAGAGCTGAGTGTAACTCATCTCCATAGACATTATTTTTCCTAATCTTCTAAGTTGCTCTGAAGAAAAAAAAGAACAAAAAATATTCAGATCAGTTGGAGCTGACCTCAAAATTAACCTTTTCCTGATGAAAGCAGAAATAAATCTAATCCAAAAAGGAGGAAAATCTTGGTTACTCATTGTTTCCATTGTCATGTTTGATAGAATGAGATATATTCAAAAGATGTTACCAAGTCCATTTTTTATTTTAATCTCCTTTTTTATTTTATGAAGTGAAAAAATATCTGACCTTGTCAAGCCAAGGCTGTTTAATTCTATTTTAGTTTACTGCGAGGACAGGAAAAATGCTGATCTTGACAAGTCTTGGAAAGACATCAATAGGAAGATATCTAGCTCTATCAAATTTATTATTACAGGACTGCTAGAACAACCTCGTGGAAGAAAACTTTTTCACTCAGGATACGCAGTAGAAAGATCTCTGCAAATAAAAAAAAACAGCGAACGGCTAGAAATTCATAAGAAGCAGAGCTCCTCTGATCAAAGTTTAAGGACCTTTGTTGTCATCAAAATATTGAGATCCTTACAGGACTGATCTGACATGGAGAACTAACTGTGCTTGACCAAAACCATAAACAGAGCCTCAAATGAAAGCAGATGTACAGCTTTGTTTTTAACAATTAGGCCTATGTTTCTTTATTCCCTGCTACATCATTACAAAAACTTCTTGCAATCCCCAGGAAAAAAAAAAAAACCAAAAAATCTTCTGCAGCAGAAGAACTCTGAGGGACTCTGCAAGTATCGTGCTGGTGCTGGTGGATATCAAATGCTCTGCTGCGGGACTAGGTGGGCTGTGGACTCCAGGAATGCTCAAGGGTGCAGGCAATAGGTCTGATTCCAGGGTAAAGAGATAGCGGCACAGACTAGGAACCTGTTCTCCTCAATCCAGCCCCAGTGAGCAAACCCCAGTTTTTCCGGTGCTTCACTCAAATTTCAAAATCTTCCCAAGATCTGTCCACAACATCCATGATTTATTTGTTTCTACCTGCAGCAGCACTGTCTATTTTACGTGGTAAGTTATGGGAAATCCATTCAAAAAAGGAAAGTTTTAAATTCCAGCACAGTTTCTTTGTTAGTTTCAAACTGCCAAGAAATGAACAAGGAGAAAGAGGGAGTAGGAGTGCCGTGCCTGCCTCATGCTTTTTATGCCACTTTGATTCATGAGAGGCAAACTTCAGTGTATGTTTAAAGTCTTTAAAGATTTATATTATTAACGAAACAAGGATTTTTACAATCAGTGAACATTTGTTTAGTTTCCCCCTCGCCTCCACCCTCCCTACCCGACCCCCCAACCAGCACACACAATTTTAGGAGAATATTTTGTTGGCTATAATTAAACTATGTGTGTTAATTAGGATTGAATTTTAAATGCATTGCTTGGGAAGTAGAAAAAATACAGGATCTGAATGAGCCCAAATTGAGATGACACTTGAATTTTCACAGATGTTTCCATAATCCTAATTTCAAATTGATTGTACTTCCTGAACAGTGAGAAGCCATTTTCAGTTATTTATTCAGATATGAACTACTTTTCCACTGGGTAGAAAATATACAGTCCTGTAGTTAACTCCTTGAAATAAACAGATACCAAAGAAGATTGTGACTAGCAATAAGTAAGTGGTTCCACAAAACTGAAGAGTACCCATATCAGAAGGAAGACATCTCTAAGGTCGTGCAGAACCTCTGGTTCCTAAAGATGATTGCTGTTGCTGTTGGAGGACACAATACATTGATCCACTGCACCAACATGTGTCACCATATATTCATACTCATGCTCACGGTGGAGATCTGTAGAATCTATCTTACAAAGCCAAAGCAACCTGGCCCTGCACCAGGAAAACCTAAATTATTCATCATGAAACCAAGTAGAGCCTGAGGGCTACTTTGGCTTAATGGCAGCTGGCAACCGCGCCAAGGGACTAAAATAGCAGCCATTAACCCGTGTGCTCGGTTGGTATTTTTTCCTTCTCTTTTACCACAATCTCTAAACCAGTGTCAGGGAGGGTCGGCATCTCACTCTCTACAGATGTCATCTCCTCTTGCCTGGCAGCCGCTGGACTCTACTGGAGGCATGGCATGGCACAAGAATGGCATGCTACATAACCACATCCAGCACATAGTGACATTCACAACACTGCTATTGGCCTGGGAACACTGGGCCCAGACTTACAAACTGGATGCAGAAAGGAGTTTATCACTATTTTTGATGTACGTATGTCCTTCTGGTCTGATCAATCCTTACAATTCTCGACGAAGGAATTCAGGTAATTTAGAGCCCAGTCCAACCTGATGTGGGAATAGTCCTAAATGATGTAACTCACAGTTTGTTCCTGGCCACATCTGTGGTACAGAATGTTCCAAAAACATCAGAAAGGATGTGTCTGAGCAAGTTATTAATTCTCTTCATAAAAAAATTCTAAAAGAATTAATAACTTTTAGAAGTGAGTTGCACTGGGCTTGTGCAGACAGTTTTCATACAATCTTCTCCACAAAGTGTTCTCCACTGTTACAGTGATCTGTAATGTAAAAGTAACTGAAAACTAATCTGTTTTCAGAGAGGGGAAAAAAATCCACTCCCTCTTTCCTGTTGAAATCTTTATTCCAATTTTATTCTCCCCTTTCATCACACATTATACAGCAATGCTAGATCTAATGTGAATAACTGGGATGAATTCCACCAACTTGCAAATATGGGACATAGTAATGGAATGGTGGGACTTTGAAACAACCACTTATTCTTAAATGTAGCGGTTTGGGTGTTGTTTTTTTTTTCCCTATACTATATTATTAGCATTTTCTTACAAATTTAAATCATGCTATTCTGATTTTACACTCAGAGTAAATAAACTTAGACCAGGGAAGCTCTGAGTAATGACAAAAGCCAATGATGGCGCCCTGGAACTGCACTCTACAAATAATATGCTGCACAAAAATGCCAACTGTTCTCAAAATCAAAGGACATAAGGAAAGTTCCATGTGGATCAGCTGGCCCTTGTGACAGCTATTTACTCCTGGAGTAAAATCACAGAGACATAATAAAAGTCATAGATCCATACTGCTTTTAGGTTTGCATTTGCAGAATCAAGCAGCTCGAGTCACAGAATCACAGAATCGTAGGGGTTGGAAGGGACCTCGACACACAGGTAGGCATCCAGATGGGTCTTGAATATCTCCAGAGAAGGAAACTCCACAACCCCCCTCAGCAGCCTGTTCCAGTGCTCTGTCACCCCCACCGTGAAGAAGTTCTTCCTCACATCAGTACAGAACCTCTTGTGGTCCAACTTGTGGCCATTGCCCCTTGTCCTGTCCCCACAGACCACTGAAAAGAGGTTGGCCATCTCCCTTTGTCTCGATCCCCTCTCAGTCTTCTCAAGGATGAACAGCCCCAGCTCACTCAGCCTTTCCTCATAGGAGAGATGCTCCAGGCCCTTAATCATCTTTGTGGCCTCTGCTGGACTCTTTCCAGGAGATCCCTGTCTTTTTTTGTACTGGGGAGCCCAGAACTGGACACAGTACTCCAGGTGAGGCCTGACCAGGGCAGAGTAGAGGGGGAGGATCACCTCCTTCAACCCGCTGGCTACACTCCTCTTCACGCACCCCAGGATCCCACTGGACTTCTTGTCCACCAGAACACACTGCTGGCTCATGGCTAACTTGTCANTTGTCGATGAAGATGTTAAACAAGACTGGACCCAACACTGACCCCTGGGCAAGGCCACTAGCCACAGGTCTCCAGCCAGACTGCTCCACTGATCACAACTCTCTGGGCCCTGCCTGTCAGCCAGTTCTGAATGCATCTCATCATCCACTCATCTACCCCACACTTTCTCAGTTGTTATGAGGATGTCATGGGAGACAGTATCAAAAGTGTTGCTGTAGTCAAGGTAGATGACATCAACTGCTCTCCCCCCATCCACCCAGCTGGTGATGACATCATAAAGTCAGTTGCATCCATCTTGCCTCCAAGGCAAACCAGCCCTAAATCTGTACCTGAACTGCCTGGGGAACTTCTGCCACTCCACTGACTGAAAGGCAAAAGGAGATGCTGGGAACAGGCCAAAACATTCAGCAACAAGTATGAGTCTGAACCCCAGGCAAACACAAGGCCAAGCTGCAGCACCTGTTGTATGACCCCGTAAAACAGGCTTAGACTTGGTCATAGCAAGTTGCGGCAATAAAAAAGGAACCAAAACGTCGGTATATTTTTTTTGTCAATCTCAGTTTCTTCTTATCGAGAAAACAGGCAGCTTTTCTCAGTTTGCCTAGGAACAATCCTTCAGCCTAGAATAATGAGGACAAGAAACTCTTTAGCAAATGCCATCATCCTCTGTTCATCACCATCAGCAGAAACGACACCTTTGACTCCCATACAATTGATTAAAGTTTAAGTCTATAAATGCTGCCCTCACATCACATTTAGTGTTCCTTATTTCATTAAATGTCAGATTAACTGGTAATTAGTTCAACAGAATTGCTTAATATTATTACTTCACATAAAATGCTCCATAACTTTTTTTGCACATCAAAGCATGTGATTTACACCAAAACTCTTACACGGCAATACTTTGGCGCATCTGCATAAAATCAAGATGCCATACAGTGCATTCAGCTGAAATGAAATCCCTTTCGTTGATTCCTCCTGTTCTGTTTTTCTGCGTATGCACTTCAGTGTTTCTCAGAATTTTAGGCTAACCATATCTGTGTGGTCTGCACACCTCCTAAAATAGACATCTTCAGACACAGGTCTGCCAGCACGAGCAGTAATAACAACAAAATACCTTTCAGTGCTCTCATAATTGTAAACAGAAAGCCTCTATCCTGCCTTACACAGCCAACCTATGGTGACTGCAGTGGGAGTTATACGAAACCGAGGTCAGAATTTGGCCTACAGTTAAGGAAGTAGTGCCAGCATACTGTTTCCACTGAAAAGTCAAAACAAGTTTATCAACTAAACAAAGTGGATTTCCTGAAAATGACAACAGGTATAGGTGTAATTTCAAGAACAACTTGAGGGTTTCATCAGGCCTCTCTTTTTTTTTCTCTCTGTCTTTTGAGAAACAACTCGTTTTATCAGAAACTGCATGTGTGTGAACATACAGTCACTACAAAAGTGAGGTGGTAACCAACCTGAGGTTTTTCTTCCTGGCTGTGTAAGCCTTTTTTTTTTCTTCTTCTTTTCTTTTATTACTGTAATTTTGAAATTATGGGAGGGAGTGGTATGTTGACCATCATATGCAGGATTGTTACCACAAACCTTATCTATCATTTTTCACGTATGTAACTATAAATGCTCAGTATGCATATGCACACAGAAATTATAGTGCTGTGGCATATCTGTATGCCTGTGTACACATATACATACGCACATAGATCAATATGCACACATACTTACAAATATATTGTGGTATAGCTATGGTAACTGCAAATAACTTAATGTAGTTGTACAGCTATTTGTGGTAGGCTGTATTCAATAATATTCCATAAACATATGTCAAAAGCAAAAAATATAATTTTTCCACACATGTATCTGTTAGTGGCTTTATCAGAAAACAGTGTCCGGTGTTTGATAGGTAAAGGCTGTAAATACTCTAAAAATACAAACTTTATAAAGCATTTTCAGATCTGTTGGTGAAAGATGGTCTAAACTGTGAAGCATCGGTGTTGCTCTTAACCTCTTCGTTTACTGAGCCACCTCTGAGGTTCAGAAATACTCAACCCATCACTTCAGCGACAACTCCATGTCTGTTATTGCTTAACACCACAGTAAGATGCATACTTATACTGCAGATTAACCTAACGGATTGATACCTCAAAGGAAGGTTTTTGGTTGGTCTGTCATGTCTATGTCTGCCTGACAAACAGTTCCAGGAAGGTTATTTGTATTTAACAGACCTTACTGAGAAGTTGTTCTTTGTGCCTTAAATTTCTTCTTTTAGAAAAGGTAGATTTTTTTTTTCTAAAATTAACAAATCAGGAAGTTGCTGACTTTCTGGAAACTTCAGTCCTTTAGAATAAATCAAGAAAAAGAAAAACAGTAATTTAGTTTGAAAAAAAAAGTCTAGTTTCACAGAAAAGGGAGTTTTGGCAGATACTGCACTTTTGAAGCAAAGGTAAAGTCACAGCCTAGCACCTGACCTACATACCTTGCTTACATACTAAACAAGTGTCTTGAAGTCTCATGATAACTTGCATAATATCACACAGAATGACAAGATGGGAGAATCTGAATTTGAATCTTAATCACTGGCTTCCTTGATCAAAACTACTCTTCCCCACCCAGCTCTGCTCCCCCTCCTGTGCCCTGGTACAACCTCTGACCCCTCAGTCCTTCCTGTCCTGTCCACATCTCCTGCCTATGGAACCTGAGCGTTGTCTGCCTCCTAAGATTGCTCGATGCACAAGGATACCTGAGTTTTATCCCTAGAACTACATGGCAGAACCACGTTGTCATATCTACCAAATAAATCTTCTGTTTGGTTTTATCAAGGAAAATCAGAGAATGCCAAAGCTTTGCCACTGAAGCTTTGCCACTGTACCTCCTTTTCTCTGAAGCCATGCAATACATGAGCATTGTAAGGTGTGTGTTAGTGTCTGTCATGTGGCACTGTCTCTTCTTCAGTCTTCCTCGTCACTTGGTCACAGCGCTGTGGGGTGATAGTGAAGTTTGCAGCATACACTTTTGATTGCCTGTCTTTGGTCAGTTGAAGTCTGATTCTTGAAGTTAATCATGGTTTCCTGGAAAAATGTAGCATTAATTTTAAATGCAAATTATTGAAATGTACAACTAGTAATTCATATTTCCAATTAATAAATATTCTGTGCATGATACATTAGTAATGCTATTAAATATTTATCTATAGATGGAGATACTGTGAATTATAATAAACTGTAAAAGGATTCTATTAGCTTTTTTTAAAGACAAATAAAATTGAAACTGTGATCGATATAATGAATACATGATGTTAGAATTCCTCTTGCCTCACAAAAACGTATCTGTTGATGTGTTTTATGAAGAAATCTCATAAAAATGTTAGCAATATTTAAAAACAAAATACGTTAAATAAAAATAAAATCTACTATGGAAAGTAAATTTAAATATTTAATGATATAATTAAGTCTTATTAATGTAATGTTCTTTATTTTTTCAGATTAAAAATTCACAAGAATTGTCATCCTCTTTCATCTTAATCAGATGGTATGTTTGTCATAATTATTTGTTATGTATTTTCATTAACATTTGATGAATATTAACTTTGCGAAATAGAACAATCTTGTTCCTGAACAAGTCAGCTGTAGTGATGTGCGGCCAAGCACCCTGTGCCAGCACTGCAGCGTGTCTGAGGAGGCAGCAGAGCCTCAGCATGATTCTCACCCAGCGCCGAGGACTTTTGCATCCAATCCATTACTGGGTGCTCCTCCATGTGTGAAGGTAGGTATGGTAAGTTTGGGTCCCCATGTCCAATTTGCATTTCTGGTCATCTGGGTGAAGTTCTCAGCTACAGCAAACTGATGTAGCTTCATAATTGCTCCAGTTCATAGTGGGTCTCTCCTCTCCTGTTGCTGCCTCTCCCTGTGTGCCCTTTCAGAGTCCCACTAACCATCCAGCCTGGAGTTACTGCTCCAAAAAGCGCAGGACAGGTTGAGCAGAAGCTATGCGGGACCTCCGAAAAGGCTCCAAGACTAGCCTTGCCCCGCTTTCCAAGTCTGGTAAGCATTACTTCTCTGGAAAATGGTTACGTAGAGTCAGCGTCCAGGCCCTGAGCTGTGTACACTGCCCATGCAGCAGTGGGGGTGATCACAGGTGGTAAAGGCAGTGGAAATGGAGATCCTCTCTCCTGAGGGCCCTGTTTAACTTCTGGGTCTTTTATCTTGCACCGCTCACCTGATGTGTCCACTAACACACCACTCACCACAGGAAGCGTTTTAATGAAATAGTGGCTTTTTGCGTTATTTCAACATGGTATTTTTAACATAGATCTGAAACATTTACACATACGTACCAAAGCTTGCTACTTACCTTAGCAAAGCCACTGTTATATCACTGCTATCAGTGTTACATCACCCCATGACAGTTAACAGGCATCTCTAAGACAGCATTAAAATATTTTGAGTTGAATAAAGAGAAAGATGAAATATTACCAGAGACTAGGAACACAGACAGCCAGTCCTACATTCCACCAATATTGTTTACACAAAACCATAGCATCAGATCATTTTTAAAGACTTGATTTTGTCTCCTTTTTAATTATGAAGGATAAAGTAAAATTGAGTGACTGAAAGGAATAAATAGATAATGAAGTATCAGGAATTTTTATATAGAAACTCCTTATTAAACTGACTGTTTCCTTCAACTGCTTAATTTAATTTCTCTAAAGCAGGTTTTTACTTGTTCTGCTCATACTAATGTACAGGTATCAGATGTATAAATATGACACCTCCTGGGTCACACCCTGAGCTTGAAGAACCACTTTAACCTCTTTATTGCCCTGTGGACATGGCCCACATCTCCTCCCATAAGTCTGCTCACCTTGACCTATGGAGGTGTGACATGCTGCACTGGCAATCCGGAGCTATGACAGGGTTCCTCTGTCCTCTCTCTCTGCAACTCTGTGGGATACTTCTTCATTGGTTTGTGCCATGTTCATTGAAGCAACTGGAGATAAGACATTGCACAAGAACTTCAAAGATGGAGTAAATTCTCATTTGCCCTTCAACACGTACACTATGCAAGTATTCACAGAATTTTCAAGAATTCACCAAGCACTGAAAGATCGGTATCCTACTGAAAGAGTAAGGACTTGATTTATAGTATGATGTGGGCTAGGAACAAGCTTTATCGGAAGCTTTGAAAAAACAGAGGCAGGGGCAACAGGGTGTCAGAGACAGGGGTGTGACTGGGGTCATGGAGGGATCATTGACTAGGGAGCATAGGTAAGAGGGAAAGGGGGAAGCAGGTCCGGGGAACAAGGGCAGGGCACATAATGTTGCAGAAGGTGGCTATGAAAGGATCTGAAGCAGAGGAGCTGGAGGGGGAGGAGAGAGGCTAACATAAAGTTTTCATGTTATCCACACAGTGCAACTGACTCATAGGCCAAAAGTAAGTCCTGCTTTACAGGTAAATTTCAGGAGAAAACAGTAATACTCTTGTTATCTTAATAACCACTATATGGTAAAAGTATCTTGACCGGCCACATTCCAGTTAGGAAGTTTATGCACTGTACAGACATTTATAAGCAGAGACAATAAACTGCCTGACTTTGTTTCTCTTTATATTCATTCGGAGACCTCTCCCACCAGGTACTGTTTAGAGCAAGTAGGCAAGGGTTGAGGGACTAGACTTCAACTTCAGGTTTGAGACACTGTCTCACTATGCAACCTAAGGAGCAAGAAAACCAGGGAGGTGGCAAATTCCCCTCCCTTACCCAGCATTACCTTCCTGGGATCATTTGGTAGGAAGCTCTCAGACCAAGGAGGAAAAAAATGCTTAAACTACGAGAGGTTAATTGTCTTTCTGTTTAGTATATGTAGGTGTAACAACTTCACAGGCAAGTTTGAGCATTTTTTCTTTTGCAATGAGGTTCACAAACTCTTTTGACTCGGCAGACCTCTGAGGATAGAAGCTAGTAATTTCATGTGGACAGAGCATTCACCTGCCAGGGGTGGGATCACAGATCTCTCTCTGTAGTTGTTGAATTTCAGCAGTAATTTCCTTTTCCATTTCACCTTCCCTTTGAAAACTTGCAGGCTTTATTACCATAAAAAAGCCTTAGGAAATTTTGTGGGCTGTATTTTATGGGGAATTCTGACACGAGATAAGCATCTCTTCCAGTAGTTAACACCTTCTTAGAGTCTGTTGAGACACATGAACAAAAGAGGCAATTTTCACAACACCTGAATCCCTTATAATCATTTTAACCCAAAACCAAAACAGTAGAACAGGTCTATAGGAAACCACATGCTCAGGATCCCGTGGACTGCTGTTAGGGAATACTTGTGTTTTAATCAAAACTTGACTCTCAGGCAAGCATGTCAAATCTCCAATGTATTGCTTTAAGCCTTCAGTAGAATTGCGTTTTTCCAATTGGAAACATACCCCCAAGATGAGTTTCAAAACCAGAAATAGCCACAAACACTGTGGAAGAATGAGCTGTGGAGCACTCACAGGGTATGGATTCCTTGGCTTTCTTGTTCAGAAGACAGAAGGGGAATGAAGAGCCCACATTTTCACGGATGTAGGCTTGTTCTTATACCCAGTTTGTTGATTTATCCTTCCTGCTCTGAACCAAACATAGGCTGGAACACTAAACCAGACTTTATTCAGGGCAAGCCTGGTGCTGACCCTGAAGCTTGACCATGGAATTTTATTTACAAGGGAAGAGAATTAGGAAAAGACGTCCCCACTTCTCCTAGTGTACATGTTGTGTAAAGAGAAGTTACACCTTTCTTCAGCTTTTGTCCTTAGAAGAAAATTAAAAAATAAGGCAGAAAGCAGACTGGCTATTCCTACAAGCTGTTTAGCAAAGCTGGCCAACAGCAAGAAAGAAATATTTAGCACTGCCCATTTTCCCAGTGAAAGTGAGGACTTGAGGAAATGTCTCCTGGAGGTTTTTATAGTATTGCAGCTCCAATGTACCTCCAGCAAGGCAACAAGATATAATCTAATCTACAGTGAACGATCAGTGAGGTAATTAGAGGAAAAGACAGTCTAAAAGAGAGGAACACAAGTATATTCCCAGGCTTTTGATGTTGTCTTTGGTGGGTATTATTCTCCCTTTGACACCTTTTAGATAACTGATTGACATTAAAAAGAGCTGTGTCCATCCACTAGTTACTAATACAGTCCATTACATGATTATATTTCTGAGAGGAATGTTATCGATTAAAGGTACAGAAGAAACAATAATCGCATTTTAGCTGATTCACTTTGCTACCACTTAATCTGTAATTTTATTATCACTTCACCAAAAGGCAACAAAGATGCTTCAGTTAATGAAAAGTGTAAGGTGGGTCAAGCAAATTAATAAGAAAGAGAATTCTGAGGAGAACAATACCTTTATTGAGGTGCAAAATGCCAGTCACAAAATTACTTAATTGCTACAGCCAGCTCACTTTCTGCTGCCAGCAGCAGGGAAGGAGTTAATACCTGGGTGCTAATCAGACAGAGAATTTCTTTGTGACATGAAGTGCTTGTAGATAAGCAGTAATATGCCTTGTTTTACAGGTTTTCTGTAGCTGAGGCAGGGTCCCTTGCTGCACAGCACATATTGAGAAAGATGGATACACAAAACAGGGGTAACAGCTTTCTATGTCACAGCAATATAAAACAGACGGTTTTTATAAACTCAAAACATGTTTTTAATAGTAGTTCTATACAAGAAATATCACTGTGAAAACAATAATATAGATGGGAATTTTTTTCTTTCCTCTTCCTAACCAGAGGTAAAAAGGAAAGCCAAGCAACCCACATAAATCTATTGTCAAGCCTCACGGGAAACCCCATAGGTGAATTATGAGTCATAATAAGAATTATTTGTTGTACTACCGTATGCAATCAATCAGCAATTCAGACATAGAAGTCTTTTACCCTCTGTCTCTATCAGATAAACCCCATAACCCTTTCAGAGGACTTTAAACCAGATGTAAATTGATGCGAAGCATGAGCAACTCCGAATACAGCCACATTTAGAGCTTCCCCTCCTTCAGGGGTTCTCAACCTTCTCCATTCAGAATATCAAAGCTACCAAAATACAAAATAAAAAAATAATAATAAAAAAATGTTTATCTTCCCATGCTCCAAGTTGCACAGACTGATAGTTCCTGGGCAGGTGGAAAATCCTGGTGTATGAGTGTAGACGAGAATGGGGCTTATGAAAGATATGATGCCCTACAAAACAGTGAATGGCAAAGTTTTTCAATGAAGTACTGCTGAGAAAACAAGATACTGGCGCTGTGTGTGTGTGTGTGTGCGCGTGCGCGCACGAGTGTGTGTGGGTACACGCGCTCGTGTACTCAGCTCTCTGAAGCCACAAAGACTTTCACACGAAATATGAAGTGCAGGAAATATTCTACAGACCACATAGTGGAGTACGAGTAGAAATGCAGAAAACATAAGGAAACATAATTCTTAATTTTTCCCCTATACCTTTCTCGTCACAGTGAATTCTTATCCCCAATATTAAACACTCTAAACATTCAGATATCACAGACATTTTTTATGCAAAGCTCCAGAATGCCAAAGTTGAGACTCCTAACTCCTCATCAAGGAGAGCATATTAGACAACAGCAGCTCTGCTACTACATATAAATTTATACTTTTGCTCAAGAATCCCCACCACATAGCACAGACGACGACCTGGAAAACTCTGAAAAAGAAAGTGATTCCATGAATGGCAAAATCCATTAAGTTTATTTTCTTTATGGATTTGAGTTCTGGGATTATTAAACAAAAAGTGTGTTCTGTCCCTAACAGAGGAACTAGCAAGACTTCTATCCAGGCTCTTATTCATAGCTCTGAGAGCTCTGTATTTTGGGTAGATGTGTGTGAAATTTGTCAGGGGGCTCTGAACCACAGACAAAATGTCCTCCATATGCCCTGCAGGGAAGCCCAGCTGATCGCAGCAGTAATCTCACAAAGAACCTTCCCCAGTTGATCCCCAAGGGCAATTCCATAGCCCACAAATTCCACAACCCTCTGATCACATTTGCATTCTTCCAGCTTGGCAAACAGGTTATTATGGTGAAGGCATTTGAGGACAAGTTGAACATGCCAACTGTGTTGTTCCTGGGTTCCCAAAATAAATGTGGGTGTCATCCAGACATGCTGCTACATCCTAGTCTAACATCTTCCTCTGAATGTTGTAAATAAAATGCTGGAATGTTGCTAGAGCATTAGAAAGGCAAGGAATAGGACAGGATTTACCTGTACCAGCTGCAGAAAGAGATCAGCACCCTGTCAGATGAGTTTATGCTCCCTGAAAATGCATGTTTGCTCAAGAGCTTTAAATAGTTTATTAATGAGATGCAGAGGCTACTAGCTCTCAACCGATTAGAACAGGGCTCAGTCACCTACACAAAGCTGTCAGAGCTTTATTTGACAAAGTAATGGCCATCCACTTAAGGCATCAAAAGGTGGGAATTCCTTGGCAATCCTTTAACTGATGTAGTCCCATGCATCCCCAGCTTTCAGGTCAGACAATATCCTCTAAAGCCAAAGGATCCAGTGCTTCAGACCAGAAGATAACAGATGGAGTATATGCATTCTCCTATCAAAGGTATCAAAAAATACTCAGTATTTCACTGACAGCAAGTATGTCATCATCTTGTGGCTCCAGTGCGGGATCCAGTGATAAAAGTAAACTTCCAGTTTATTGTGGCCTGTTATAAGAGAGTTAGAGTTTCTCAAACAGTGGGACAACAGCAATATTCAGAACTGAGTCAGATTCTGTGGAAGACCAGTGGATGAACCCATGACTGCTGAGCATGATGGGGCAATATGAAGAATGTATCAATTCAAACTGAAGTGATTTACTAGGGGTTTGAATGGTGAATCATGAAATACAGGTCTTGTCACTAATAGGTATGAACAGGAGAACTATCAGTTGATTCTATTGCCACACTTGAGCTGAAAGTAGGATAGCATAGTTTAGTCAAGTAGAAATCCAGAATTCAATCTTGAATCAAAACGTTCCTGGATATGTTGAGGTCTGCCATCAACCAAGCCTAGATACCTGGTCAGGGTGAGGTTTGCGAAATGAAGAATCATTGGCAAAGTGTACCTTGATTGAAAAAACAACCTCTTCTCTCATAACAGAATTATTTTCCATCAGTTATTCACATAACTTGTGCAATAGGACCTACAAGGGTTTACTGTTTATGCTGTGGGTGGCACTCCATTAACCTGAATCATGGCAGTTAGGTGAGTTAGGGAGTCAATGTACCAGTCCAAAATTACAGCAGTCTTCTTTTAGACAACTGATGGCAACTCTCAATGAAATTACACCAGTTTGCATCACTTGTGCAGAATGAGACAAAATTTAACTGAAGAAACAAAATATATTCAAACAGCAAAAAGAAACCAAACAATGCAAAAAGATATGATATGCTGAAGACGAGCAAATTCAGTCATTCATGTACCTTACACTTGTCACCTGCTTTCCCATTCCTATATGCTCTGATCTCAGATCACGGCCCTTAATCTGAAAAAGATACAAAGAATTCCCATTTCTTTCAGAACCTGTGGCATTTGAAGATGACCAAAATAGTCACAAAGTTATAATGACAATCTGAGATAAGCCAATAGACACGTCAGTATGGGAATGGAACGGTGAGATGAGGTTACTGTTCCCACAGATGGACTTTCTGTTGATTACAGACAACAGTGTCTTCCCCCAAGTCTGCAAATATTGAACCCCAGGCAAAAATTTCCCTTCAGCTATTTTTCTCACCACCTCCTCCTTAATTACCTCTGTAAATACAGGTTCAGGTGAAGGCCGCTTCAGACACTGGTAACCACCTACAAAACAGAGGTTACCACGAAGTTCCCATGACAGTGTGCAAGCCTTAATGAAAAAGAGGGCCAAAGTTGTGGTGTCTACTGGTCCCTCAGTGCAGCATCTTTTTTTGACTCACTGCACTTTTGTCTCCTATGCCTCTGTGCCACAGACACAAGCTGTGATCTCTCCCAACCTTCTCTCCACATAACCGCTCAGGAAGGGCAAGCTCACTGGGGAGCACTGCAGGCTCCACTACCCATCAGAAGAGCTTGATCCTCAGCATTAACTTGGACCAGGGCCTAAGTCTGTCCATGTCCACTTCCTAAACAGAGAATGGCATTTCTTACAGCTAACCCATAGTTTCAGCAATACCTAAATCAGTGCATGACGGAGGCAAATGTACCCTCAATGAGGCAAATGTGCCCTCAGCTCAGACCCAAACAGTGGTTCCACCTGCCAGGTAACACAACACGATGGTTCTATCAAAAAATGCAAAGAAGAGGACAAAGCTGAAGCTTTGGATTCTATCATGCAGTAGCAGGCAAAAAGCATACTAAGATAGCATTCCTGTTACCAACTTCATTTGAAAGCAGGGAGGTAAATTAGAGGTGAAATGTTTCATTTTGCCACCAAAACCTCACTCTATTCTGAGCAATATACTTTTAATAAGTTTAAATTCAGATTCTCCTCTTTCTGAGGGCATTCCTACTGGGCCCTCCTGTCACGCTGAATTATTCTGTAAACATGTTTTTAAATATTCTGTTCCCTCTCCATTACCACCTCTTCCTTACTCTTGGGACTAAAGGATCTTTTCTCTGACATTTTAAAGCATTAAAACAGCTCGAGGGCTAGAGAAAACATTTTTCATGTAATCTTTGAAAAGTTTAGTTGTCAAGGAGACCAAGACCTTAGCGACCAGGTATGGAAGCCTATTCAGCACACTATCATGCTTGTGAAAGAAGGTGCAAGGATGCCAGTATACCTGGAGGCAAACACGCTTAGTGTTTCAAGAGTGTCTTGCTTCCTGACATACCTTTTATTACACAACTAAACAGTGACTCAGATTTCTTTCTCTTTGGATGGTATCATCTAGTGAGTAAAAACACAGTTAAAGGACTTTGCTTGGATGATATATTGCCTCAATAAATCACTGAATTGAGGTATGCTCTGGAAATGTCATTCACAGGTTGACGCTTTCCAAGGAAGAACATGTCCAAGAGCACATATAATTGCAGAATAAATGACAGTCAACAAATAACAAACTGGAAAGGTGCTGTCCTAACTCCAGGCAAAAGGGATACTATCAAATGAGTCTCTCTCTGATATTACTTCTGTTGCCAGGATAAGGGAAACTATACGATGGACAAGCTGAAGCAGGAGACAGATGCTTGGCACTTTCAATTTGTACAACAGTCAAACTTTTGCAAATTTTAAGTCTGTCCTTAGTCTGTTTGCTAGCCCTGGGACCCAGACAAGTGGATAGCCTTTCACACGAGACAATGGTGTGCTTCCACAAGATTAACCACTAGGCCAAAGTATTTGTAAATATCATATAAGTAAATGAAAGCAGAAGCATTTCAAGTCTGAAAGAGCTATGGAATTGCATCTTGAATGCATTTAACATTAAATTGAAAATTATAAATATAAATTAAAACTGTTTTGTCATAAAATATACTACTGAACATGCTCAACACATTGGTATAAATCTCAGGAACCCCCAGAGATCAGTGTCAGAGCCAATATTGTTCAGCATCTTTGTCAATGATCTGGAGAATGTGGACTGCAGGTAACATCAGGGCTTTTCTTCCACATAGTCAAATGTAGCACTAGCAGTAACGAATTCCAAAAGCCACCCTCAGTAAGTGTGCAAACATTCAGGTGTGGGTGAGCTTCCACCTAGGGGGTTTATCTTTTTTCCTCCACATTGTTTATAGGAACTTCTTTGAGGCCAGAAAGTATTTTTTTTGTTGTGACATTGATATTTTCCCATGTGTGTTAAATAGAGATGAAATGACCACATCCATATTTGCTTAACAAATAGAAATTAAACTTGTGAAGTGCATTATAATGCTAAAGCATCTCTGCTTGTGTATTGGCATTGGTTGCTGTTATCAAAAAAAAGAATGAAAACTCTTCTAGTATGTGCCATACACAAGACTGCAAGGGAACACAAACTAGCACTGCTGCAGGGAAGGTTCTATAAGAACACTGACTGATCTCAGAAGATATTTATATACATTTTTAAAGTCATGAATATATACAGAACAAAGAGAATAAGGAATCCAGATGAGAAGACCATGGTACAAACATGTAAAATTATTAAAAAACATTCTGCCATGTACCATTTGAAATACTACTGTTCCCCTGGCTTGCTTACTGCTTTCCTTCTAAGGCAATCCAAGTGTGATTTCCAACTTACTGGTCCGTTGTTCAGGGATCTAGTTGTAGGTTTACTTTACAGATGAAAAACCTGCAGACTGCAGCAACTTGCTACCACGCATGAGTGCTAGTAAAATGCCTATCTAGCAAGAACTTTTCATTTGAAAAAAAAAAAAAAAAATCACACTTCTACACACACCATACCCTTGCAGCCAGCATGCTTGTCACATCATGCCCAGCAGCACTGGCCTGGAATAATGATTAGGAAAACTTTGTTAGAGCAAAAAAACAGAAATGCTGATACTGTTGTGTGTTTCATTACAAGAGACATTTCCAGGAAGAGGAGTATGGGGAGTAAGTTTAACTCATGGTGAAATAAAGACAGAATAGCTGTTTGTAAAGCAAGGAAAGATGATGTCTTAGCTGAAAAGCTTTTTGGGACTGCTTGGATCCCCTGACTACAGTCCGAATCCTCAGTCATCTGATCAGTTATGTTGCACTCTTTTAACGCTGCCTAGTTATTTAGTATTTCTACACAAATCCCTACATCTCAACTCCCCAACAGGCAGCTTTCATGCTACAGTTCTGAAGTCATGATAGCTATCAGTTGTCCACTTCTGCTTAAGAATCACATTTTAAAAAACACTGAGTCATCTTGCATTTATTTTGAGTTTCCTTTTAAGTACTTTTAATACTGCCTTATAGCCGAAGCTTTTGGGTATCAGTTAGAGCCAGTCTAGTTATGTCAACTGTTGGGGGACCATCAGTTGCTTGCATTATGTTCAAAGAGCAATGACAACTTCTTTTTGTAAGGAAAAGGTGGATGAACTTGATTTTTTATTGCAAATAATTTTGTTTCTTATTCATTTTCTAATTTGGTTTTCATGTTGGCAGTGAGAGTGTAAGGGCAAAACAAGGTTAATGATGGTAGAGAACTATCATTCATAATGATTGCACTGCACCTTTGTTCAATAATGCTGGGGTTGATCAAGCCAAGCTCAATAGCACTGGTGGTGTGGTCAGTCAAAAGATTTCCCAATGGAAATGTTGTCTTTTTTACCCTTATGAATTCATGCTTCTTTCATCTCCACCAGTGTATTCATTAAGCACATTTGACTTGAAAAATTAACACACATATACACACACACAAATAAATCTATAAAACTTCCTTTAGAAATTAAAGAGCTAACACAGAACCTATTCTTGAGTAATAGACTCTCTCATGCAACGCTCCATCTCTTTCACCTCCTCTCCAGTGAACAGTCTAGTAGAGATCACTTTGACTAATTCCTTCATTTGGCATTGAATTATGCATGCTTTTTTTTTTAAATATATTATATTTATGGCTTATATATTGGTTCATTATTGTTTTACCATAGCAGCAAACTAAAAAATATGTGGCCTAAAGTTCTGGGTTAAGGAGAAAACCCAGAACATGTGCACACCCAGAGTCACTTGTTTCATTTCTGAGTTGAGATGACCTTCCACAAAATAAGGATTGTGCCCACTCTTAGTAGGATCATCCTTAGTAGAAGTGAAGAAGGACAGGGTAAGTACAGCTCTTTTAAAACAAAGAATAGGTTTCCACTATCCTTGACATTCTCAATCTTCTTAGAAGGATAAAAAATGAGATTTTGATCACATCTCTGTTTAATTTTCCTCTACATTTGGAGGACTAAAAGTGATATTGTTTTTTGATCCTTACTAATTATTCTCTTTTTTTTTCTAGCCCCAAATCAATTGAAGCATCATAGCAGTTTTCAAATTAATTATTAGGGTTTTTTTCCCCTGACTCATTTCAGACACTTTTATTAGAAAAATGATTGATATAATAACACCATTAATTACTTATTTGACCCATTAATTTTGTGTATCTGCACAGACCTAATTGAAACAGCCTACACTGAATCTAGGATCTCATTTTACCAATTGAAAATTATTTTTTGGATACTCTTGACTGCTGAGTCTGTGTGATGGTGAAAAACACTGTTCCCACCTCACACATATGTTTAATATTCCCTCTCCTCTTTCTCAGTCCCAAAAAGACCTTCAGACTCTGCCCCTGAAAGATTCCTATGAGCTTCGTTTTCTTCCCTCAATAAACAAGACTATCTCAATAGACCTCCATAAACGACAGTTCCCGTTCATTTGACATAATTTGCCTTTCCACCATCAAGCTAAATTTCTTCAATAGACTCTTAATTATTCTAAACCCATTATCTAATGCTATTATAAATGTTTAAATAATATTTGATATAATCCTGGTCCCACTGAAGTTAATGGGAATATTGCTGTTGCCTCAATTAAGATCAAGATAAAATTTATATTGTTTAATTTGTCACATATTACTGTTGGGTAAAAACAACCTAGTTAGTATTCAGAGGTACTGAACAGACCCAGCTCCCAGACTATAACTGGCAGGGCCTCAACACTTCTCAGGAGAAGTCCGGGAGGCTGAGCTGCACAGTGGGCGGGTGGGGAAGGGAGCAGTCGCAGGGTCGTGCTCCGTGCTGCGGATCCACAGCCCCCAGAAGGCTTCCCGCGCTCTGGGATTCTCACAGCCTTTAAATGGAGCACTTGAGTCAGGATTCGTCAACAGGACAGGAAAAGCAGAGAAGTGAGAAAACAGAGAAATGCCTTCCCCAATGTGAGAACAAACCAGAAACGTTTTCCCAAAATATTTGATCAAAAATCTGGACAATTTCAATCGAAACATTTTAAAAATTCTTTGGTAAAATGTTTTGCACACCCATCAGATCTAGTAAAAAAAAAAAGCATCTCTTAAACAGAAACTAAATATTATTAATATGAAAATTTTTGGCTGGTGAGCATTTAGCGCTCATTAAAATTTAGAAAATAAATTGCAAGCTTTTTTCCAGACTATCAGTAAAATCCATGGTTACTTTTATACTATGAATAAAGAAAATTTTCTTTTTTAAAAAAATCTATCATAATAGACTCCAAATTATAATTTAGATTGGATTTACTTATATTTTTAAATGATCCTACAGGTCTAATATTATATTATATTTTTAATACAATGTTAACTTCAGAAGACAAAACTAAGAAGCAGATTAATTTGTGACTTCTTCATTATGTTCATGGCCAACATGTGATCACACCTAAATTATAAAATCTCACTATCGTGTTACTTCCAGTCTTCTGTGAGGGTCCCTCACTGGAGGCTCTGACTTACCGGAGCGACACGTTCCACAGAGACATCCGAAATTCCTGCTAAGATCTTGGTGCCGTTTCCTCTCCCCCGTCCACTTCCCTGTTTGTTCCTAGCTGCACTCTTCCTGGCAGGCTTCACTCCCTGTTTTGGGGAGAGAAGGAGGAAAGCAACACATAACACACCACCACTGCTTCAGAAGGCAGGAATGGACTATCAAAAGTAACGGCAGCCCCAACAGCAACAAGTGTGGGGTATTTATTCCCAGCTCCTCTCAGCTTCACCCTGTCCTCTTCTCACTGTTTGTAAGCCCTAGTCATCTACTCTGAGCCCAGAAAAAAAAACCTGAGCCCTGAATTCTTCCCAGGAGTCAAGGGAAGAAGTATTAAGATACTGAACACACAGTCCCTTATCACTGCAGCTTCTCTGGATGAGCACAGCAGCAAAGTCTGAGATACAGGAAGAAAGGTCATAGGTGATTTCATTTTAAAATACAAGTGCAAACAGAAAGGACCAAATTCCCCAGTGGGCTCATTTGCTGGGATTTCAACCGGCTAACGGGTAGGAGCCCTGATAATGAGTTTCTGGCTATCAGAGCTGGGAAACTAAAAATACAGTGCCTCAAATACTTAAGCACTCAGGAACTTTTTATTAAGGCTCTGATCCATCCAGTCTTTCAGCTTCTTATGAGTCCGCACACATTGCCATCCTCCCTCTTTCTAGATTGCTGGAAGTATCTTGCCACTGTGAATTCAGAAGTAAGGCCGCTTTGTCAAAGAGTTGAAACAGGATTAGTCCCACAGGTGGGACTCCTTTCTGTCTCCTTTTCATTGATTGTCAACATCCCATGATGCGCAGAAAGCATCTGGAAGCCGACCCTATATCACTGAGGAAAACGCCTGGAAGGTCTCCAAGTGCTCCCAAACCATACCATTAGATTTTAATGCCCCTTGTTCAAGCTAAAAGTGAAATGTCTTTAAGCTGGTCCCTAGAAATAGACTTCATGACAAATGCCAGATTTCCAAATTACTGGTGGGATCTTCTAGTCTTAACTTCCTGCATAACCCCTGAGGTAGAAGCTCATTTTGTGGCTCAGGCTCGCACTTTACATTTGAGCTCCTATTTGTTTTTTAACTGGGAGGGTTCTGCCATACTGGGTTGCCTCATGGTATTCTATTCCCCTGTAATGTATACTCAGTAATTAACATTTGCTGCCCAAACCAACCTACCTATTACAGTTGCTTACGTTACTCCTAATCACAAGTGTAACAAACAAATCAATGAGCAGTTTGTTTCCTTTTGCTAGACAACTGGTGTCTTTGACAGTAACTACTGACGATGCTACATTTCATCATCTTCCTCAACCTGTGGTTATATAACTATCTAGCCTGTCATTTATTTGTGTTGGAAGAGAATAGCAAATACATACCACAAAGTGCCTACTACAAAGCAATACTTGTATATAAAAGCACATCCAGGCATCTATAATATTTACTGTAGGTCATCAAATATATCCCCTGCTGTGAAAGAGCATCTTTGTTGTTCTTAGGCACTGCTACTTGTTTCAAAGAGAAAGACCCTTATCTGTGCTTACCCACTCTAACACAAACTGTAATCTTCAGCTTTTATCTGTATTGTTCTTGGGGAAAATATATCATTCCATATGAGCAGAGATAAATCTGAGTAAAATATTTTACAAATGCAGTCATCTACAGCAATACAGCTCTTCAACATGTCTTGGGAGGGTTTCAAATCTTTACATTGTTTGTCAGAGCCCTAAACGGTGCATGGTGCTACAAAAAGCTTGATATGGAATGGGGTTTACATTTCCTTATTTAAAAAGAAGAACATATACATAGGTATATTCTTAATTTTGTAAATTTTCTGCTATGATGCTTTAAAGAAAACTCCGAGTAAAGCAAAACTTGACTGAAAGATAGCACTGCTTGGGCTCTCCAACTGCAAATGAGCATCCATAAAGCTTGCATGCCTTGAAGCTACAAAAGATTATCCTTTATCCTTCATCTCTCTCTGCCCTTTGGAAATGCTAACCTACTCTGTATAAAAACTGTGCACATCCTGCCTAGTGTAAAGCATCACCAAACACCTCCAAACGGTTTTCCTCTGTGTTAATTTGCTTCTTGGCAGTCTCTATTTTTAAATGCTATTGCATTACACTTCCACAGTTGAGCTCAAATGTAGGATCAGATTTTGCATTCAAAAATTCATCTCAAGAAAAAAAAAAATTAAAATCCATGCTTGTTCCATGCATATCAATCTCCACATCCACTTCCCAACTCTTAACCTGAGAACTAAACCAATCTCTCACTGACATTAACTCATGTTGCTTTAATTTCAGTTTCTTGCCATCAGCCTGCATGAAGAGTTTATCTTGGGACAGAGGGATGTGCAGGCCATAAGCAGATCTGCAGCAGTCCTCAGCACCATGCAAGCCTGGAATTGGTGAGATCCTTCAGTCTTGGCTTTGCTAGTTTGCCATCATAAGATCAAAGCCTCGGACTGGGCTGCATGACAAATCATTAAATAATATTTTATTTAACATTTTGTATTTAAAGGAAACAAAGACTCAAAGCCAAAAATGAGTACAGCAGGTTCTCCATCCGAAAGGTTCAGCTGCATTTAACAAAGGAAATCCTCAGGTTTTTGTAAGGTGTTTGAAGAACTATTGAACTCTTCTCAGAGTTATTCAGATTATGGGATGTGAATAATATGGAAGAGAAGGCTTTATTTTAGATGTCTATAATCTAGGAACACAGCTTTTAAAAGTGTAGGAGGTGGGATTGGAGGGAAGCATGGAGGTTTTTTGATAGCTCTGTAGAAATTAACTTTTAATTGGGCATCTACCTGTTTGCCATTTCTCTGAACTTTCAAAAACTTTTTCAAAACTTTTTTTGTCTTTTTTATTTGACCTTTAAAAAAATCATACCAGATTATAAACAAACCAATAAGTTTGTACAGTTGTTTTCATTATTAATAAAAGAAACATCACCTCAGTGACTGTTTGTCTAATCAAAACACATGTACTATAAATAATGGAAAGAAGGACATATCCTGACCCCAAGCAAATAAAACTTACTTTCTAACTTATGGAGGTTACTGAAAGACAGGAAACTGTACACAGTTTACTTTCAAGAGTTTGCCATGGGTGAAGGGACTAATCTGAAGCAGGCTTTTGTCCCATAGAAATCCATCAAATCTTCCTTTCCTGAAAAGCCCAAAGAGATGGTGAAAGAGGAAAGAATGGAGCCAGACCTTGCATTAGAAAGAGAGTCTAAAGTTGATAGGAGCTTAAACAGCTATAAAAGCAGGTCTGAGAGGAGACAACCTGGATCTACTTCACACATAGTTCACTACGTCAGTGCACGAAGTCTAACACAGGATGTACCAGGCAACACTGTGCACACATAGCTACCCCAGCACTTTCCAAACATGCCCAGCTTGCTACACACATAAATAACTGACCTCAATGAGTCAGTTCATCACACCGATTGTTTGTGATCTATGTGAAAACAGGTTGCTTTCTGTGAGCCTGCAACAGCAGCCAAACCCTAGTGAAGTGAAAGATCACTGCCCAGGGCAGTGGACAGTAGATAACCACAGAAAGACAGGAGCTCTACAGACAACTCTGCTGGTAGAGTTGATAGACCTGATTTCCTACCTGAATGTTTGAAGAAGCACTATTTCAGCTATTACTGGAGTTATTATGCTATGTATTACTAAAAACAGAAACAGGAAGGTGTGACCATGCTTAATCCTACAAGGTGCTGAGCAATCTAGTCTTAAATCAGATAGGGCTTAAAAATTTAGTGTCCTACAAACAGGACACAATCTTTGTCACAAAAGATTAAACCCTTCCTTAACACTGCAGATAAGCCCATTCAAAAAAGACAAAGTCCACAGCAAGAGTTCTTTAATTAGAGAGGATATTAGCAAATAAGGCAAGCTTCAAATTGCAATTTCACAAACATCTAATAATATAGAGTATGACATAGCAAAATAATGGTGCTGCCATGATACTATTAATCATTCTGTTCATTCTTCTTGAAAAAGAGCAGCATTCAGTCTCAGCTATCTTAGTATTGCAGTGATGGCAATCCATTCAAGTCATGTCCTTATTTTCATGGCTATGGAAGCACATCCATTTTGTTAGAATAAGTGAAACATTAAATTCTTCCAGTACTTTCTTTTTCTTTTTAAGCACACAATGGACTAAATTCTGACCTTGGTTACACCATATAATTTCAGAATTGTATGAATGAAACTAACAGCAAAATAGGACCTACTTTGTGAGACTATTTCTGCATATGTTTAATTGAGCTAACCAAGCAGGACAAGGTTTTGTGTACAAAGGAATTTTGTATTTGTTTTTTATTCTAAAACCACTTTTTTTTCCATCTCCGCCTCACTCCTTTAAGAATAAAGACGAAGCAAGCAGGAACAATGCTAATTACATTTTGTAAGCAGTTTAAGAATGGGCAGGAGGATGGGGAGGCATGGAAAACAGGCCCCTGCAGAAAATGTGTGGAGGGTGAAAACAAAGTTCTCCTGAGATGGATAGAAGTTTCTGTTTCACAGGCTTCCAAATGAATGGTTCAGATGTTGTGAACACAATGGATAGTAATGATGATTACTTTTGCCAATGCCTTTGGTGATGTTATAAGCTAATTATATTAGTCATTTACGCAAAGGCAAGATGCCTTTGATAGCTACTATTTGGAGCAACAATTCAGCATGTTGAGTCACTGTTAAGTCACTCCTAGAGCCAGACTCCAATTCAACTTACACCCAAATGACTCTTCAGCAACTTTGTTGAGCACAGCAACTAAACATGTAAACCTCTATCTAAAAGTCTAGTACTTTTTTTTCTGTATACATTCCTTTGATTTTTGACAGATCACTTTGAGTTGTATGCAATAATCCACACCTCATGGGACTACATTAGCGCACATTCTGTACCTGAGGATACCTGATGTCCACAAGTGATTAGCCTCCATTTATCTTTACCTGTTTTGACATTTATTGCTCTGATACTTTGGAGCCATTATTTTCTCAATAAATGACAGGAAATCCAGGTGTATTACTTAGTGGAAATACAGGCACCAAAATAGCATTTGTATCACTGAAGACATTTCTTCCTTAAGTCACTCTTGAGAAATATAACTGTGCACCAGAGTTTTATGAAAATCTGAAAGTGCCCATCTTATTAACAAACCAAGGTCATGCCCACAAACTCCATCAAATTCCCACAAAGTAGGACAACTTTTCAGAGACAGGAGAAAGGAAAAATTAAAGTTAATGTGTGATAATTTTAAAGGATTTGTTTCTGTGAGTTTCCTATCCAGACCTTCTCCTGTATTGTTAGAGGAACACAGATCTGGCAAGCAGCAACCTGTTTTACTATTCCAAGTTACATCGTGTTTTGTAGCTCAAGACCTGCTTGTTAAGAGGGAGACTGTAAAAACATTTGAGCCTCCAGTCTTTGGACCCATTGATGCCCAAATGGTCAAGACTATAGCAGACAATCAGCTGTTTTAATTTGGCTCCTTGCACAGACGCTTACCAAGGCCTCTGCCAGCATAGCTCTGCTTTGCCATGGCATCCCAGTAAGCTGACCACATCCCACCATCCTAACACAGCTCTATTACCCCCAGTGTATCTTTCTGCAGTAAAGTGGAGGACACTCAATGCAGGAGACATCCAGAGTACTGGAGATATACTAGCAAGTATATCTTCAGTACTCTTAGGCAGTTCTCTTACACTTACTACTCTTATATTACTTATTTATTACATTATTACATTATTTATTTAGTACTCTACTAATCTTACTACTCTCTTACAGTCTTACTACTATAGTCAGTTCTCTTATAGCAGTAGGGCATGATAGGCCCCTTACTCAAGACAGGACTCTTTCTTCTAGGTCCATAAGTCCACACATCTTGTACAGGCGCACAAGTATCACAAAGATCTTCTAAATCTAACATAATTCATGGCTGCCATGGTAGTAAAGTGAGATTCCTGAGCCCTCCCAGGTTACTGTACCTTAAAGTCAGTGAGATAAATTGCAATCTTTGGTGCCCATTTCAAGAGCTGCACATACCACGCATTCCCTGTCTTTGACTGATTGATCTTCCTAAGGCTAAATGCTCCAGAGCCTGCCCAGCCAGGAGTTCAGAATTATCCATCCTCAACTTCTTAGCAAGTAAAGCCTGATTTCTGCCCTTCAGGTCATCTGGGAGGCTTTACATGTTCATGAATCTGATTTCTCAATAGCTGTACTACGGTTTCCACTTGCAGAGAAAATAAAATTACATCCATGATGAATTTTCCTTGTTTTCTAATGCTTTCAAACTTTGCATACATGACAACTACTGTGACTAGAATCCTACCGAGTTTTTGTTAATAACCACTGAATATTGTGATATTGTGGGGAAGATCAGAGATGTCATCATTGCTAATAGCAATTTTCAGCAACTTTTTTCAGGGCTTCTCCAGACTCAAGCTCACTTGAGGCTTGCATCGCTGTACATCAGGAAGGTCTCCAGTAAGAAGAAATAGCAATTCACATGACAAGGATACAAGAATCAAAAATCAGAAATCATTCTTGCTCTCAGTTGACTTCTATGAGTCAGTAATTTTTACAAGTTACTTTTACGGCATATTTCCACTTCGTAAATCATTTAAATTGTTTTCAAGCACAAAATTGGAGGAGACACTGTCATGGACACAATTTCCTTGTATTAGTTAATTCTGAGCACCCTGCAAGTCTCATCAGCAAGATAATGCCTGTATGTATACTAATTTTTATAATACAATTTCATTCAAACTTAGTACCTGTGAAGATCACCATCCACACAATACCCTTTGCTTCATAGGACCCGTCACTGTCCATTTTCCAGCATTCAGACCAGCCCTGGTGCTGCTGTTACTTTTTTTTCCTCATGGGGTCAGTTCATTGTTTGATTCCTTTGAACTTTGGCTGATGCCAGGTGTTTAGAGGTGGATGAATAGTGACAATAGCATAACACACATTTTGTGAAGAAATGACTTTCTGAAGGTCAATTCCAGGACCTTGAGTTTGAAATGCTGCCTGAGTGAATACGAATTATAGGAGAGGACTTGATTCTTGACCTATGGGCTTTTTGTGCTTGCTAATTTTGAAAGAAACTTTAAAGACTCTCCTGGAGGATCTTTCTTATTTGTAGTATCTTTTATCTAAGAAAGCATTTGATGTCACTTTTGCTTCAGAGAAATCACTTTTTGAGTTTGAAAGTGGGAAGAAGATTCCTCTGTTGGATTGCTTTGTTACTGAATCTTTGTGAGTTCCTTAACTTTCAAACACAAACTGTTCATATTTATAAATCTGGTCTGCTAGACAAAAGTGGTAGGTGTTTTTTGAGTAGCCATTATGCTGTGAAATCCTACTTGACATTTGCCCAGATAACACTGGCACCCAGCTGTGCCGCTGCAGTTTGAGATCCATCAAGGTTCAAAATTCAGCCTTTTCAAAGTTTGTCAAGACTTTGTTTAGTTATGAACCATTTCCTTCACAAACAGCATAGAGCCGGTGTAAAATTTACATCTTGTAATATGTTCATATTTCTGTTAGAAATGTAAGAAAAATAAGAGAAAAAGTAAAATGCAGAACAAAACATAAAACCATATAAAATATTCTATTTTCATCCTCTTGGTTTGGCAGCAGTCAGAGGTACTACGCTAATAGGCACAAAGATGGTGTAAGAAGAAATCACGAAGATTACCCATGTGATCCACTTCCTAATACAAATAGTTTATCATCTTATTAAGGCTTATTTTGAAAGTAAAGCGTACAGAAACTTGTAAGGCCCATGTATCCAAATTCCATATGGAATTTGGATAGGGAACTACAAGTTAAGTTTAGACCTGCTCAAGTGGAGTTCAGAGTGCATCTTTGGGGTTTTTGTTTTGACCAGGAAAGGGAGTCTACACAACTGTATTATCTTTCATTTCCTCCTCTCACATAAGTCATGAGCTTGCTGTCCTATTTCAATACAACCTGAAATGCTGGAGGTAACTATGTCTCTGCAACTTGTGAGAATCCAAGGTGGAACGAGAGCGGGACAAGGTTACTGCCTACCAAGGGGTAGCCTAGCTCAGCTCCCTCACCCTCTGTCTGGTCAGCCAGCCGTGCAGTATGCACCTTGCCCTGCGGCGTCCCTGCACCTAGGGGATGATGTCACATGGGAAGGGAGAGAGATTAATTCAGTTCAGGGATTAAGAAACAAAAGCATTAGATCTCATTAGCTCTGCTGCTCTTAGAAAAACAACCCCTCCTCCCCCTCTGCCAACGCCACACCAGTTGGCTTTTCTTTCAATAATAATATTAATCTTTTTTAGTTCTCAGTGCTATCTGGCAAGTCCTGAATTCTCTAATATTGAGGACCAGTTTGTGATTATTTTTTTTTCAGTCTTACTCTGATAAAGAGTTGCTCACTTAAGCCGTCTCATTAACCCCACTATTCATGTAACCCACCTGCTGTTTGCTTGAACAAAGAATGCGTAAAAGTGAGCAAGAGCTTTGGGAAAAGTAAAATTTCTACTTACACAGTTCACATGCCCAGTGCTGCCTATATTCTTAACAATAGCACTGCAAACACTTCCCGTAAAAGAGTGTTTGGGACCAGATCTGTAGCTTTTTAACTCAATTAGAATCTGATTTCAACAGATTTTTGGATCAGGGCCATAAAAAGCAAACTACTTATAGAATCCAGCCTTTTACAAAATGAACGATTGCTAGTAGGTGTATCACCAGGCTTCAGTATTTTAACACCACACCCTGACGTATGCGATTATTCATTATTCTGTGGGAAAAAGACCTTTATATGTAAATCCTGGGAATACAGCAGATTAAAATCAGGTAGTGTACTTAAACATATTTGTAATAATTAATAAAAAATTACAAACAGGTGAGAGAGGATAACTGCCTCTGAAACATTTATTCTACTAGTAATTTTATTACCATTGAATTCTTGCCAGGCAGGAAACACCTAGAGGCTCATGTTTCACACCCGGTATTGCAGAGGTGAAAAGGTAGAACATTCTGCCTTAACAAGTATGCAAAGAGCAACTTCAAGCGGAAACAAGTTTAGCACCCAGCTCTTACTGGCTCAGCCACAGAGAAACTCTCCATAATAACTTGCTTGGTTGCACAGCTTCTGCGAAATTGTGAGCTTCTGCTTTGGATCTTGGCTGCAGGGAGGCAGACAGCGTGCATGCATGCTCCCCAGATCTACCACTTGCCCTATGAAGGTTTTCACTAACCACCAAGTTTTTCTGCCTGACTCCTTGCTACAAAAAAAAAAAAAAAAAGAAAAAAGAAAGCATATCACAAGTTTATATTTGAAGATAGCTAGCTAAGGAGCTACACTATAATCACACAAGGTACACACTACATCTTTTCTAAACCAGCAGCAAAAATGCTGTAGTGGAATAATTATTCATCTCTTCAAGAATAAATTCTTCTGTTGTAATATACCACATAACCCAGAGGCATAGTGATCTCTCCAGACGACAGTAATTCTCACTATCCTTATCAAAAATGACAGTTGTTCCTTTGAAGCAGATTGCCATGCTAAGGCACTAGCTGAAAAGCCAGTTTTGTTCTGTCACGATAGGAACCTGTCCCATCTCTGCATATACTAACATCTCCTTCTGTGAAAGCAAATAGAATAAACCTTTTCCGTTTCTCCCTGAGACTTGGACTTGTGCTCACTGTGTGTGAAGTTGATTGAAAATCTAGATACACAGAATAGAGCAGGCAAGGTTGATTTAAACAAAGGGAGCACTGAAATATTCACTCAGCTTCAGCCAGATCCCTTCACCTGCAACCATAAGGTCTTAGACAGGCCTTTATTTACTGTCCAGAACCACCCCTCTTTAGAAGTTTCAAATAAACACACATGAAGTATTTGTTCATTAATGTTGATACATCTATTTCTTTGGTACATGCTCTGTAATGGGGACAGGAAAAAAAGTATCAATAAACACATTAAACAGCCCTCAGAATATTTCTGACTGTGCCTGATACCATCTCTATCAGGAGGAAGAATTGGGTTTTGTTTTTTGCTTTTTAAATTCAAGGCCAAAGCATTGGCATTAATGCAGATAAAAATATTGGCACCAGTATTGACATTACCGCAGCTAGTACCACATAATCCTCCTGCCCAGAGTACTGGCACAGATGCAAGTCGATACACCTTGAAAGGAACTGGTTACAGACTGAAGTCTGTCCGATTTGGCCCAGGAAGAACAAGGTTTAAAATGAGCTCCCGCAAAATGGCATTTTGAATGCCAGTCTGCATGACCTAGCTCTGCAAACTGCTCTTGTATTCCTTCCCTGAGCAAAAAGAAAAAGTGGAAAATTAACATGCCTTTGGGTATGATATATTCTCATAATGATCATAGTCAAAGCATAGAAACTCAACTCAGTTAATAGGGAAAAAGGAATTCTTCTATTAAACCTATAATAGCATGGAAAAAAACAGATGTTTTGGGCACCCAAGCCCCTCTTAAGATAGAAATAGAAGCTTTATATTTACATTATATTTGCAGTTGTACAGGCAGAGACTGTGAGTTATACCATGCTGCTGAAGTGACCAGTTACACCACAGTGAGCACAGCCCTGCATCAATCGAAAGGCTCATGGCCATTCTGCAGAAAATTTTATGGAATTACACACAATTATGAATTAACAAATTTAATTAAATAATTAATCAATCTATTCACAAATAATTCATAGAACAGGGAAAGACAAACAAGCAGGATGACCCTGTAAGGTATATACATAGGTGGGAGGTCACACATTCATCCAGCTGCATGTATATATTAATTATATTACTCAGATTTAATACATACCAGGAAGAAAGGAGGAGTCTTATCCCCTGTCATCTTGCACATGATGAGTTCATTCTCATCTGTGCATAGCAAACATGGCATCTTCCCCCATCAGAATGCTGCATTCCCATTTAAGCATTTTACATCTACCACACGCACGGGTCTAACTGACCAGACACATTATCACCTCAGGCATACCGTCAGTCTGAGTATGGAGCTAGCCATGATTAGCTAAAGGATATAGTTGAAATTATTTTTATAAATAGGAAATGCATAGCAGGGGTGTGGGGAGAATGGTGGCTTATGTTAATAAAGGCGGTTTAGTGTTATATGTATACATATATATATATGGAGAATTTATACTTTATTATAATTTGTTAGCACTCTGGACACATCATTTTTCATCATGTACTTTGAACGAGAGAAAGATACACTTTATAAGAATCCTCCATGCTTATATTATAACATCATTCTCTCTTAATAGCCTTCTGGCTATCCACATGCTTCATAGTAGAAATTATCTGCCAAAATCACTTAATGTTGAAGATATCATGGGACTGAAGGAAAAAGTCCACATTATAGTTTGTCTTCATTTCTTCTTCAATTTCTTTATTTTTCCATCAATCACAATAGTTGATTCCTTAATAGTGCCCTTGAGAATGCCTACCAAGAAAGCAGAAAGTCCACAGACTCTCTCTCAGTCAGATGTTTCAAGCATACTCTGAGGATCTTGTAAATCTTCTCTAATACAGAATGGATCATTCAGGTCTCAAAATGTTTAATATAATCTCTCCTCCAGTGAGCCTAAGAGACCACAATCCTCAGGGCTGCAGCCCTTCCCCTAATTTTCAGAGGTTTTGAAAATGTCATGGCTAATCTTAGATTCACATAGGGTTTTTTTTTTAAATAAGTTGCTTGACCTTTGTGTTTCACAGATATTCTTACTGATGCAAACCAATTACAAGGAAAGTTTGTCACCATGTTTTTTTCCTTGGGATATTCATGGCCATTCCTGCTACTGTCATCCAAAAGCAGCTTTTAAGACTTGTGAAAATCTATAGGTATTGCTGATCTGACCTCAAACCATTCTGCAGCTATAGATTATCTGTAGCTCAAGCAGCTACAAATTCCCTCCTGGCTGCATGCTGGCAGAGGAAATTTCTTCTCTCATAACCTCCAAGAATTGCCACAATAATAGATCAGTAGTAAGAATAATACGCGACTCCTGTGAAATGCTTTTCATTAACCGGTCTCATAGAGTTTTTACAAAGGTGAGGAGATATTACTGCCATTTTTAATGGGAAAACTGAAACACTATGTTCAGTGCTACATGTTCAAGGTCATCCAAGAGATGAAGGGCAGATTTGGAAATACAGACTTGTTTTTCTAAGGCCACACATAGGATACTAACCTTATTAACATGAGTCAGTGTTGTTTGGCTGATTAACATTTCAATCAAACACATTTTCCATTTTAATACTTCCTCTGACACCCAGTCCCTCTAATAGCCTTGTTTAAGTCACTGAGAGAGGAATCACTTTGCTTCCTGATCCTTACTTACACTTGCACAAGGATGCGCAAATTTGATAATTTACCTTTTTAATTGGATAACTTACACTGACAAGTCCTGATTGATGCAATTTGTAGATCCAGTTGCAGAAAATTTACAGCTCAAAACCAAGTCTTCCACTTTTCCAGATCTAAAGATGAGTACATAGGAGAACTACCCCTCAGAAATTCAACCTAAAATGACGCCGGATGATACATGGTAGTTGCCCTTAGGTCTCTAAAAGTCCATCTTATTTTAAATTGCCATTTAAGTAACGTAAAATAGGAGGAAACATTCACAGACCACATTATAAATAACATAATTCAACCAATTTTGTCAGGAGGTTGGAGGAATTATCTCATTGACCCAAGACCCAAAACAGGTCCTCTGTTGGCTTATTCTGGCTGAACACCAGACATTTATGTCTACAAATAATATAAAATAAGTTTTCCAAGCATTTCACAGTATTAAGGCCTGAGCAGGGTCTTTCAAGAGTTTTCAGTGTCACTTAAATATTCTTCTGTCACACCACTGTGTTCTGACAACTGATACTTGTGCACATGGAGCGTATGTGACACAGCTGAGCACTTCCCTAGGTTTCAGTGCAACCAGCCTTTGCTGGAGATACACCCTTGATTATGCGTTCAGCAGCTGTGATTACTTCACACCACAGATCCTTACAAAGCATGTCTGCAACATGTTATGAATTCCTGGAAGGGTCACACACATGATTTTTCCCTTTTCAGATGCCTCGCTACAATAGCCAGGAGGACAAGGGCTGTCAGAAGGCAATCTGTAATTCTGCCCAGAATTTACTTTGCAAACATTATCTAAATGTGGTAGGATAACCCAAAGAGTTTCTCTATCGGTGACGTTCCTACTTCAAAGTGTAATAACATTGCTAACTTTTCCTGAAATTCTCACTACCTTTTCTCATTTTTGACCCTATTCTACTGTCATTATGGATCTTGAAAGCTTAGAGACTGTAATTCTATCAACAGTATTTCTAGTGGGGCCATTACTGCAGTATTTCTAGACATCAGATAAAGTTTAGATCCTTCCTTACAGATCTTGGTTAGACATGATGGAACCAACAGACTGACGTGAAGAAGCCTTGCAGATATTTTGTCTTAATGAACATACCTTGGGATACATTATTTTCAATGGGTGTATCCCCATGATTTCCCATTCAATATTTTCTTGAGAAGTGGCAGGCAACCTCCCAAAATTTCAAATACAGTGTATCCCTTTTATAAGAAAGGTTATAAAAGCAAATACTGAAATAAACACCAATCTGAAAAGCACAGACTGTGAAAGGGGAAATATCTTTAGCAGGAGTAGATTTTGCAAATGTTCTTAATCCTATCACATTACAACCAAAGTTACTAAGCCATCATTCTGCAGAGGTCTAACACCTAGTGCGAGTGTCACGGAGAACTGTGAAGTTTCCTCGTACAGCATAGCACAATTACAGAAACATCTGTGTTAAAAATAACTTCAAGCTTATCCACTCCAAAGTATTCCTTAACCTTTAAAATGTTTCCTTTCTTACCTGATGTTTTAATGTTCCATTGCATTCCAGACCACAGCTGTGACAGCAACAGCATCATGGGGTTTTTCCCCGTTCTTCTGACAAACAGTAGTATTTCTCTTTTGAGGGAAATAATTCCACCTATGCTTATAATATACACACACAGAAGTGTGGCAATTTGGAGTGAAAAGGTCCATGGTGCAACATCTGTTCATTTTGTGTCTGCCTCCCTGTCCTTACCTAAGGTCTGATTGCTGTGACCCTCTCCTGCATGTGGCACCGTGTTGGTCTGTAGCAGTAAGGCCCCTGACTTTGTGGGGCTAATCCTTCTCCATGACACCTACTCCCATCCCAGAGTCCTACAACACTGCCGCATTGGAACATAAGCCCAACATAAGTCCCAGCGTGCACATGCATTGCTTCCAAAGAGAGAAGTGTCTTCCAAGAGGTGAGGAAGACTGTGACAGGATCACACTCAATAAACTTAAAAATATCTGACCATCAAAGAAGCCCCTCATGATGAGACTAGACTCAGTCTGTATGTCACAGCTCATGCAGGAGCACAAAAAAAACCAAACAACCAACCAAACAACCAAACAAAAAAAAATTCTTGCAATGGTTTTCATGAAAATTTCCTCTTTTGGGAGGCAACTGTCAACCAGCAAAACTCTTACATCTGACTTTTACACAGCCTTCTTCACCCAGCTCAGTAGGGCAGACATGTGGGATGTAAGAGAGGTGAGAAGTGTTGAAAAAGAGTGGAGTCCTTCCCCCTACTCACAACTTCAAATGAGATGATACAGGGGCAAGTAAGGCAGCAGGCAGAGCCAACTTGAGAACCACACAGATTTTCACTTTTCCCCCTTATTCCTGGTGGTTGCCAATGAAGGGCAGAGTCTGTCCCACAAAAGGTTTTCTATGTGCATAATACAAAATTTCTTTGTAGAAAATAACTTTTCAGACCAAAGAAAAACCACCAACAGCCTCCTTCTTAGGAATAGCACATTCTTGATTTTCATTCACTACTTTATCCGCCAGCTGTTTTAACTGATTAGTCAAAGGCACACTCCTTGTTGACATCAAATGTGTGGCAAAAACAAGTGTATAAATGAATAATTATTTCTAACACTTGCAATGAGATTAAGTGCTTATTGGATTAGGAAAATAACAGGATTTAATGGGGTCATTTATGCTGCAACTCTACTATAAAAATGTACAGTACATGCATACATATCAGATTACTATCTCTGTAGTCCATCTAGCTATAAGCCATTTAAATATTTTATCTATTCAGCATTAATACATTTCTGCTCTCTTCTTTTTTCTTAATACAGTACAGGTGGGTGTCCTTGGGCATCTCTGGAGCGAACACATGACACAGTTATTATTGCCATTAGTGAACAAGCATTTTTCAGTATGAGATAATTTTGGTATCTGACAGTGATACCAGATCTGAGGAGTTGCCTTCTAAGCCTCAAGCAAAGCACCTACAAGGAATGCCTTTCCCGCTGCTTCTCCCTCTGTGCATTGCTGGACTCATCACAAGCTCTACCAGTCACATTGCAGTGTCCCTATAGCTTCCTGAGAAAAAGAAAGAATGTTTTGGATAACCCACATATGTACTATTGTATTGGTTGTATTCAACAAGGTTTTGGTGGCAGGACGGCTGTAGGGGTGACCTCTGTGAGAAAGGGTGAGGGTTGCCCCACGATTGACACAGCCAGCTCCAGTGAGATTCCCAGTGTCCCCACTGCAGGACACAGCTGAGCCCATTACTGTGTTGCCTCTGTGAAAACATACTTAGGAAAGGGCAGACAACACCGGGAAGGCAGGGAGGGATGGGGAAAAGAAGAGCGAGAAACAACTCCAAGTTCAGCGGAGGAAAAGGAAGAAGTTAAGCTCTTCAGGCACCAGATGAGATACCCCCCAGCAGCTCAAGGAGAGGATCATGCCAGAGCAGATGGGTATTCCTGAAGTAACTGCAGCCCATGGAGAGTGCACAATAGAACAGATGTCTTCCTGAGGGACTGCAGCACATGAAGACGACCCACACTGGAGCAGGGGAAAGGTGTGAGAAGGAAGGAGAAGCAGAGAGAAACTTGTATCCCCCAATCTTCCCGCAACACTAAGCAGAGCAGTGAGAGGAGCTGAGAACGAAGGAATGAAGTTCAGCCTGGGAAAGGGGGAAGGGAAGGTGGTGTTTTGATGTTTCTATTCTTGTTCCTCACTACCGAAATCTATTTAAACTGGCAATAAATTAATTTTCTAAAGTCAAATCTGTTTTGCTGGTGATGATAATTGGTAAGTGAACTCTCGGTCCCTACCTCAAGCCACAAGATTTCTCATTCCTTTTTTTGTGTGGTTTTTTTCCTTTTCCCATGTCCAGCTGAGAGGGACTGCAGCTGAGCTGTTAACCAAGATTAACCCATCACACCATTTGCAAATTCTACTTTGACTTTCTCAGATGATTATGATCTACAGATGGTTTTGTGGTGCATCTCTGTTGGTTAATTTGAAAAAGAATGATTCTGAATATCTGTTCCTTACTGGTAAGACCAGCATGGACATCTCAAGGGTGGAACAATAAGCTTCTGTTTTTCAGCCTAGGTTGCAGAGCAATGAACTGCCTGAAACCACCTTGACTTGAAGTTGATCAGGAGACCCAAAAGATGATAGAAATTGTAGGAGGATCAGAAATAAACAGAAACGTCCACAAAAAAATAGTCTGTCTGTATCCTAAAGAATACTACAAGTGTGGAAGCAATCAGGGCAGGAAATAGCCATAGGTACTTCTCCATTTTGAGTTGTTATCTTTTGACTTGCCCAAAATGAAGGAAGTTTGGTTTACATGCCGTCTGCACTCTCCCTTCTGCATCCTTTAAAAAGATGTACCTAGCTGCTTAAATGCCTGTACAATGAGCCCTAGTATTGGCTGTAGGATCCAACTTATATTCTTGATCCAGGCATATAGTTAAAGAGCCAGTAACTGAAGCTGCATGATGATGCTTTCATTCACAGGATGCTCATAAAATGGAAATTGTTGAGCAAATATAAGGGGTTTATTTCAATGCTTTTAATTGAACAAAATATTTAACTTAACCTGAAACAGAAATGTAATTGTGATTTTTAGAGTGTCTTTATTTTTTAGAAACACATTTCAAGGAAAATTGGACACCTGTAGTATTTTTGTACAAGAAAGTTATAATATTTATCGCAATTAAAAAAAGCCAAAACAACCCAAAGCCCAATTTTGTTTTCCAATTTTTTTTCAGAAGTTTAAGGAAAGTTGCTTTTTATTTATTTGGTTTTGATGAGTAATTTGATAAAATGAAATCAAATTCTCAAGAGTTGTTTGGTAGTGCTGAACCTGCCTTTTTCGTGTATATGAAAAATACATACACTGTATCAGATGAAAAATATTGACAGACTCTACCTGGAGCCAGACACATTCCACCTGGAGTGTTAAAGCTCTGGAGCCGCCACGAGGGAGAAGTCTGACGAAGATTGCAGGATGGATCAGTTCTTATTGATCACAGTAAAGATGCTTAGGTCTTTGAACACCAGACAAAGCTATAAACCATATAACGAAACTAAATAAACAGAACACCAAATATGCCCTTTGATGTCCTTTTATCTAGGTAAAGCTTCCAATAAAGTAAAAAAGACTGTATCGTATCTCCTTGGAATATAAATGTATAATTTAATTATTATTTCTTGTATTTTTTAAGCAAACAAAAACGAAAGCCTGGCCAGGAGAGGCTGATAACATAGCATGACAAACTGGTCCACGCTAAACCTGAATTCAACAGGCATATTCATTATTGAAGAATAAACATATTTTCACCAAAACCATCTTCCCCTGTTACTGCTACAGGTGACACACCTTGCACATTTGAACTGTGACACAGCCTGAGGCTGTATGAAGGCAACATGTAGAGACTAGACCCTGTTCAGAAGCATGTACTTAGCTTTTAAGACATGGCATGGCCTTATAAAGTCTAGGAAATACTCTCATCCTGAGAGTTGTATCTAAATACCTCACAGTGGGTTTCTAGCAAATTGCTGTCTCTCACATGTTTAGTATCTTGCCCACATGGTTAGACTGAGCCAAGAGGTGGTCTACTAGAGGTATCCACCTTTCACTGGGCAGCCTGTCTTCTGAAGAGACCAGGAGCAGTTTTGGGGGTAGATAGGCATGGTTGACTTGGATCACCAAGAAATGAGGGTGAAGAAGGAAAGAAGAACACACCCCCATACCCATACACAACCCCTAAAACCTACTGTCATGTTTGAGGGAGGAAGACAGGCAGCAACACCTCTAACAGCTCACAGACAGAATGGGTGGAGGAGGATGGAGGTGGCAGAGCTGGAGTTGCTTCCATGTTTAGGCAAACCTTGCCACAGCTACATGGGACAGGGCAGGAAGGAAGCTAGGTAGCAGGACACAGATAATTTGCTCACCCAGCACCCAGAAATTAAGCAGAAATCCTGACCTTCAAGGTGGGAATGCTGTCCCTGAATCTGCTAAAGCTGGAACATGCTGACCCTTTTTTGGGCTAGGTTTATAGGTCTACTTACTTCTCATCCTATCCCCCGTGGCATGAGATTTGCTTGTACTGACTGCAGCCAGTGCTGAACCCCACGCTGCATCTGTGCTTATGGTAACCGTGACTGGACCAAGCCCCACTGCTTCGGAGAGTTTTCTGTCTTTCTTTACCCAAATACAAGAAGCTTCACTTTGTGTAATCCCAGTAGCTTTCTCCTTTGTCATTTTGCTGGTAAAACATGGTGTTCATCACAAAACATGATGTAGCCAAAGTCAACAGGGATATTTCCTTCACTTTCATGCATTTCTCCTGTATAAAGTGATATGAAGTACTCCAGCTATCAGCATATACTACAAAGCCATTTCAAGGCTGCAGTAAGTCTTTCTTAGACACAGTTATGGAAACCAGTATGCTACTGGCAGATGGCAAAATTGCTACCAAGGCAATTATTCTCAGGGCCAAGTGAAGCCATCAAGGTACCAAGGTCATAAAGCAGCATGGGATCGACCATGTCCATGATGTCAAATGGGTTCTTCCCCACCAGATTCTCCCACTAATAAACTCCCAGTGCAGATTTCTGGACAAAGCCAGTCCTATGTTCTTTACTGAGTCTTCCTGACACCGAACAAAATACTGCTGGGTTTTCTTAAGAATGTTTTTTCTTCTATTATTTTTTGTCTGTAAGAACGGTGTCTTGGACTTTTTGTACTTGTTCAGGCACTCTGCATATTAAACATATGCTCATCTACTCACTCCTTTCATTCCCTAAGATCTCACTCCATCCACCTGGTCACTGACTGAATAAACTGACTGATTGTTCCCTATCTTAGGATCAAATCAGTCGGGGAATAACTTATCTGATACTCTGTTCCATATCATCATATCCAGGTCCCACCCTCATGGTTTGTTTTTGAGGATAAAACCACTGTTATCTAAAAGGAGGCAATGTATTCTCAGTAGTGTGCAAAGATTGGTTCAAATATTCTCGGTCTCTGGTTTATTCCAAATACATTCTTCTCGCTGTATTGTCATTTATTTTCCCTTTTCCTTTTTAAAATCAAATATATACGCTGTCATTACAGTGTGAATTGCTTTAACCAAGAAACTTGACTCATGGACACAAGTTGGGAAATCCATAGTTGTGGTTTCTGCAACTGAATTACAGCAAGATATGTCATCAAAAACCCCTACATATCCAATGTCCAATGCATAATGTCATATGCTGTTTCAGTAGTACATACATTCAAATAACAATGACATAAAACAACTTAAGGGGTTTATGTTCACTTTTAACCTTGTTCAGAAGTGTATTTGCTGTGCAAAGCTCAGTGATGCAACTTTTACGAAAACTCAAGGTAAATTCACTATGTGTTCTTCTACTTAGATGCTCACCACATAAACACACAGAATCCCACATACACTCACTCTCTTATACATCAGTTTCCAATCCTGAAAATAAAACTGCTCGTGCTTATAATACAGTGTTGTCTGGGCCTGTATCACAGTAATGTCACGAAGCTGGGACCTGAAAACACCTTTCCCAGCTTCCAGCTGTCTCATATGTGGGATGCCTGAGCTCAGCATGGAATTTCTACTTTTCAACTTTCTTTTGTTCCAATCAATGAATAAAGGCAAGCAAACCACGTATGTCTCAAAATAACGTGATCCAACTTTTATTCTTTATATAGCTTTACTCTTTTCCTATTTGAAGGCTTCTTGTCATATTTTTCCTAGTTCTTTTCCCACTATCCTCTTTACTGAAGTCTTCACATCTGTCCTTTCCCAAATGTTTCCTACGTTTTAATCACATCATCCATGCAGAGCTATAGATTTTGAAGACATCACCATCACCCACACACCAGTGTTTCCCTTTCCCAGAACATCTCCTCTCAGATCACTACAGATGGGCCCAGTCTCCGGCTTCTTTTGAACCTCTCGCCTTGCACACAGCTCATAGCTATTCTCAGAAATGCTCTCTTCCCTCTGTAGAAAGGGGATGGATTTCTATTTACAGTAATTCATGTGTTTTAGGTGGCTAAAATTCACAAATATTGTTCTAGTATCCAGGCCTGAATCAATAAAGTTGATTTTGATCAGGACAGCCTCTCTGCTGAAAATATATCACACCATGAAATTAAGTGATGGTGTGACTGGCTTCCTCTTGAAGACAAGGTAATACTCAAGATTTTAGCCTGTAGTTTCAAATCCACATATATGACTTGTCTGAATCATATGTGGGATGGCTTTGTCCTCTGCAATCATGACACTTTGCATCAGCTACTCTCCAGATGTGAACAAAGTGTCTCAGTGCAGAAACGTGTTAGTGCACGAGACAGAACTTGGCCGGCAGCTGGTGTGCATAACTGGAAAGGAATTCACATCCGGTATGCACAGGAGGACCACAGGCTCATCATCTCAAATACAATGTATATCCCACCCCAAAACATACATCCCACTGCATAACCCTAAAGCAACACTTCACAACAAAACAGACTGAAATCAGCAAGCTAGAAGATGGATGGACAAATACATATCTTTGCAAGCATAAGTGGCAGACTAAAACCATGAGTTGATTATGAAAAAAAGGATAAACCTTTAACAAATATACCCAGAATGTGTTGATTGCTCAAACCACAGGCCCAAGCATCATGCATACAGTTCGTCATGCAGGTAGTGTCCATGCTGCACATACACGGGCATATACCTATCAGCCAACCACAGGTTGAAAACATAGGTGTCACACTGAACAAATCTCCATCCTACTGTGCTCACTGAAAGTGCTTATTTATACACTGACTATTTATGTGACTGAGAGCATGCAGTATCTGGACATAGATTTGCACAGTGTGCTTAAAACTTCTTACACAGGTTTAAACTTGTGTCTTAATTCCTGATTTCATATTCATTTTTCACTAGCTTGAACATCAGAACAAAAAAAGATTATGAGTCAGTCAGTAAGAGTATGTTCCTTCATAACTAGGAGCTCAGATTTCAGACACAGGATCCGCTTTGGCTTTTGTGTAGCGTGAACAAATTTACATTAAGTGACAAGTGATGTCATACAGCTGAAGGACATAAATGTCAATATGTGATGTATGGTTTATACAGTTACAGACTCAAAAAGAACTGTAGTATGGAAACTGGAGTGATTATTTTTTCAATAATCCGCAGAGTCTTCAGCACCCATTTTTCTCAGCAGGTGCTGCACATGCTCTGCACTTTTAAGAATGAGGCCCCTGTAGACCCATTGCTATCAGGGCTGAAACACTGTTCCTGTCTCCTCTTTCAGGTATGAGAGGATTTACTCAAAATGTTTGTGAGAAAACTCTTGTATATTTCGTGCCTTCAAAAAGCAATTTATAAGTCTGTATAAATACTTCGCTTCTCATCAGCTGTGGGTCTTCATAGCATCCTTAGTGCATTTAGAGGTTGGAAACTGTGTTTACAGTTAAGCCCACCATAACCAAATCTGCATGAGGTCAGAGGTGGAGGTTCAGAAACCATCAGGAAAACAGAGGTTTGGTGTTCATGCTGGGCTGTGTTACCTTTGTGGTGTTATTTCCACCAATGTGTGTGAGGTGAGGTCTCCCTCTGCTCTGTGTAGGGAGACTATCCTTTTCCACTCCAGCCCCCAGCTGCAGCCTCACAGAGAGGTTTGAATTTTCCAGACTAGAAAACTGTGACAACCATGAGTTCCTCAACTTCCATGAGAAGGGGTGAACCTAAATGGGAAGTCTCTCTTTGCTGTCAGTATGGTGTGTACAGTTTGTCCTTAAGATTTTACATCATGACCGAGGGCTCCCACTCACAACTGCCTCCAGCTTCAGCCTTTCACACTGAGAGCTGCCTGGAACTAAATTGCCCTTTGAGATCACCTCACAAAATGTACTAACATAAAACTGATTTCTGCCCTGAACAATATTCCAAGTTCCCAAACAAAGGTTTCACCAAACTCAATCTAAAACCCCTGAATTTTTATTTGCAAGTGCATCCAGTCCCTTCCTTAATGTTGAATCCAAAGCCGGGATGTGTTACAGAGTGGGTTTGGAAGGCCACATTCTGACCTCTAAGTTAAATTACCACTTTTAACACATAGCAAGTAGCAGTGTGGCAGTTGAAGCCTTGTATTTGTACAGGGAAGGTTAAGACTCTTCTGAAGAAGAAAAAAATCCCCTAAAAAGCACTGGTATGCAAAAATGACATGAAATTATAATAAAACTACAGCCATTTAAGGGAATAGGACATTACTAAGACTGGATGCATAAAGAAAACTGATATGCATGCATATCAAGATGATGTTTAACCTCTTGGAAATTGGTTAAACTATCAGACTGGCTGAAACTATTAGTCTAAACCAAAGTTTTACCACTTCAAACACACAAACAGGCAGATTCTGATAGTGGAGCTGCTTCTCTGGTCCACGGTTTCTTGCCATACTCTGTACTTCAGGGTTGCTTGAGCACAGTGAACGGATACAGTGGGAATAGGAATGCTTAATCTCAAAGGCAGCTGTATTTTTAAATATATTTTTTAGCACTCCATGATGTATTTGCCTGTGTCAGGAGACTTAAATATTTAAACGGGGTGACAAAGTTCATTTCAACCTCAATGACAGTCAAACCCCCTGACATCTCCCTTTTGTAATGTGAGCAGAATTTTCTTCATAGAAATAGCCTTCCTCAAAGGAGAAAGGGGGAAAAAAATAGAGAAAAAAACTACAAGTTCTGTCACAACTTTTAAAGCCCTGAAAGACTGCACTGCCCTACCTTTACCTGCCTAGGCACTCAACTCATTTCCTACCGAAAGCCATTTATTTTTCAAACCAAGCTATGCGCACACTGACCGTGCAAAACCAGCTGCCCGCTTCAACCTTAGCACACAAGAGCTGCAAGGAGTGACCTGCCAGTGTCCCGGGAGAGTTTCTTTAGCCTGGTCTCAGGGCAAAATCTTCCCAGAGCATCTCGGGCTGCCTGTTTCTTTCCCGAGAATAACTTTCAGGTCTGCCGGAGGGGTGTGTCTGTCCTCCGGCAGACCCGGGGATGAGCAAGAGCTTTTAAAATGTGACAGAACAAGAAACGCGGAGTTGTTTTCTCACCTGGAGCGGCCTCCGGGGTTTCGGCGGGCGCCGGGTCACCCCGCACGGAGCCATCTCGCGGTCCGCCGCGGGAACGGCAAGCGGCGGGGCCCGGGCGACACCCGCACCCCCCCTGCTCGCCGACCCCCTCCGTTCCTCGGCGGCCCGAGGAGACGTGATAACTCATCCTCACCGGGGTTTTCCAGCGCCCACGCATAGCCGCCCCCCCGGTGTGGCCTACTCTCAGGCGTGCTCCGGGAGTTTGGAGAGAGCCGGCGGCGGCAGCAGTGCTGTTGCGAGTTAGCGTTAGTTTTACTAGCTGAACACCGAGGGGAAGTAGAAGCTGCGTAGCAAAAAATAAAACCCCATACAAAACAACACCTCATAAGCCTTCACTTGGACAAAAAAAAAAAAAAAAAAGGGAATGGTTGTGCTCAGGCCAAGCACTTGGCTCATAGTGACATAGTGACCCCATGACTACCAGCGGGAGAGAAGAGAGGCAGGACAGAGCTCTCACATGCCCCAGTTCTTTCCCCGTCACTTATTTTAACTTTCCCACCCTCTCAGGGTTGAGCCCCTGCGGCTTCCTGAGCCCCAGGTGGGCTGTCGGGTACAGTAGGGACCTGGGCTGTGCAACCATGGAGGGGTGGGGAGGTAAACAGCTCTTGGCCTTTCTTCCATGGTCGAGATGAGGGATGGATTAGCCTTAGTTCAGAAGTGACCATTGAGAGGAAAGGAAAAGGTATTTGTTGAATGAAAGCTGGTTTATGCTGTATAATACAAGGGTACAAAAAGGTAGTGTATTTTGCATGGAGGGTTAGTAGCAACCATGCTGACAAATATTAAATGTAAGGGAAAATAACGCCTCTGGAATAGCTTGGCCAAAGAGAGTTTAATCTGCTTCAAGGGCTTAATTTATGGTTTGGGGTTTTTTTGTTGGTTTTGTTGGTTTTACCAGTAACAAGCAGCAGGTGCAAGGAGGGGCTGAGAGGAAGAAAACAGGAAGAGAAGCACCTGGAGCTCCCCTCTTGCTCTTGTGAGGGGTTCTCTCTCCTTACAACAGGGGCTAGCATGCAAACCCCTAAAGCAGCTGGTGGAAAGGAAGCAGAAACTAACCCACCCCTGAGTGCACCCGTGTGCTTGCAGCCCCATTCTTCATATGGTGAACCGAAAGTATAAGGAAATGGGAAAATAGGAAAATGCTCTCTTCCAGAGCATTGCAATCCAGCAGCCTACCAGACCTGCTTTACCAGCACTGGTGTGTAGAGATGGTTCCCTACACAATGTACAGCTAACACAGGAGTCCCCCAGACCTCGTGTCCCCATGTCTGCAAACAGGAGCATCACTGAAGCTGCCGGTTGCCCACTATTTTGCCATTTGTGTGCACCTTGGCCTCTTCTTCCTCCATAGCTCTTCCCTTCCATAATCAACCAAAGAAGACATAATCTTCCACACAGTGGATACGATTTTAATTATGTCCATTGGGAAATGAAACAGTCACTGCTTTCCTGCTGTAAAGTGATGGCACTGACCGTGGGAATGAGGCTGGAGCGGAAGCTGTCTGCTGGGAACTTTGGCTTCCCAAGCAGGCAGGGAGAAGGCAAAGAAATGAAGTTTCTCCTTCCCCCTCTACTTTCAACTTGTCCCATGCAACAGCCAGCGTAACTAAACTAGAACAAGAGGATCTTGTTATTCTAACTTAGTACTCTAGAAACAGCGAGTCTGAAACATTTCTACCTCTCCCATTCTGCAGATGGCTTAAAGACCATATCAGCCTCAGCCCCCTTCATGTGCAGGTGTTTGTGGAGAATGCTTAGTACAGCAGTGAAAGAAACAGCCCAGCCTGAAGAAATACTTTGAAAACAAAAACAAACAAACAAAAAAAAGAGTGATTACCCACAAAAAATGCTGCATTGCCTCATGTAACTTTTGGAATAAGCAGAAAGACAGATGTCTTCAGCCAGCCAAAGACAAAACAATTGCTAGTGTCGTCCATTGCTGTACCATGAGAGCCAGAGTAAATAGGAATAATGTTCCTGTCATTCCTACGTGTAATGCAGAGATGTAGGCTTCAAGTTCCTGCTTGGTATGTCTCAAGGAGTCCTGCAAACCCCACGGAGCCTCAGGCCACTACCTGCAAAAAGCAGCTCCTTTGCCTGAGACAGCAAGTAACCAAAAGGCTGTGACACACTCTGACATAGTTAAGATGGAGTTCATAAAAGCACAGGAGGTAGAAATTACCCTTCCACCCTCAGGCAAAGGGTTCTGGAGGATTTCTGCTCTGAGGGATGGCGACCACCCAGGGCGGCACAGCAAGCTGGCACAGGGCAGCTACGTCAGCGTGGCATGGTGCCCAGCTCGTCAGCTCTTCCGAGAGTTTCCTCACTGCCCTGGGTCACGTCTTTCTCACGAAGATTTTACGGAGATGTCATAACTATACATCCTCCCATATGCACAGTTAAGAATTAGAGCTTTCGTAACCCCACATAATTATTAACATGAGAGCAATTAGACAGAAAGTTCAAATAGCTTGTTATTAAAAGACCAACGAAGAACATAAAAATCACCAACTGACATAAGAAATCTTGATTACAGAACACTAAAGCCCATAACCTGTGGAATACTTAGTTTAGATCATATGATTTGTATGCTATAGGATGTATTTTTCAAATTCCACCTGTCCTGCACTATGTGTGAACAGTACAATTCATCATGTAGGTCTCTAGGTAAAGGGGAAGTGACACCTAGTGTGGCTGGCTTTTGCTTAATCCCACACTTTTATGATATGACCTTAGAATATTATTTTAAGTTCAGCTAAAACATTAACTGGAGATTCTGATTTATAGCAGATTTTTTTTCCTCATTGAACTGATAAAGCAAGCTATAATGAGAACTTTCTGGATGATAGATGTCATTCTCCTGAGCAGTGCTATTAGCACTTGTCCAGTTTCAGTAATATATATTAAAGAGAAAAAAGACACACATATGGCTCACTGTAATTATGTAACCCTTCAGAGTAAAAGAACTATTTCAGAGAACACAGCTTCATAAAGCCAAGTTTATTTCCTTTTAATTTCTGTTACTTTTTCCAAGTCTGTCAGCTTTACATATAATTTTACATTTTGTCAAATGAAGTTGATAATGCTAATTTCACAGAAATAAAGGCCAACATTCATAAACTACAATAACAAGCCAACACATGCCTGCATCTGTGAATGGGAAGGGGGGATAAGAAAAAGGTCTTGTTTTGGTAGGCAAACAAATTTCAGTTTGCATTTCACAAGGGATTATCATTAGTCTTGAGCAAACTCAATGTCTGTGAACTTCTTACATTATGGTCCACAGGTTTTGCAGACCTAGCTTGACTTTTCAGACTTTTCTTTGATGTAATGTAAACTTTCCCCCTGCCCCCCCGAGTTGAATCAGGACTGTACCATAACTTAGCAGGTAGGAAAAACCACACAACTACCTAATGCGCCAGATATTTCTTTGGACCATGGGTGGAAGGTATGACTAGTATTTCTTTCATATGCTCTGTCTGTACTATTTAATCTGTTCTTAACGCTATGCTCATACTTGTTTTCCCATGCTGCTTTCTTCTCTTCAACTCCATTAGATAGTATTCTATGTATTCATCTTCTGAAAAGAACAAGAAGCTACTAATACTTCATGAATAGCCATCTTTGGATGGGCTTGTCATGAGGTAAAATGAGTTCACCCATATCCAGTTGTTTTGTATACAATATTTTCCCAATAGTGAGAAATCCTTGGACAGACTCCACTGAATTGAAACATTCAGGAAACTGAGAGCCTGTGGTAGCTCGCTTTATGGATTTGCATTCCTTAAACAGTGGTTGACTGAATTCTAGGGTATATTAGTGGGATTTATGCTTTCTTTAGTATTTCAAAATTTTTAGTATATCAAAAGTATTGTACACTGTCTTGACTATCTTTTAATGTACTTAAACATCTTCAGACTTAATTATCCAGAATAATTCTGATTCAGTCATTGACTAATGTGTGAATTAAATCCTTGTCCCTTTGCATGAATCCTCCGCCCTTAGACTATTTTAGTATGAAAAGCTTTGACAACGTTATGGTGTGATTTACAGGATGTGCTGTTGTTACACTAATGAACTCCTAGTGAATAGTGCAAATATTAAAGAATTCTTACTCTGTTGTGGGAATCAATTTCAATTTCTTTTCTTTGCAAGCAGCCACGGGTTTTCCAGCTCTTTTCATAACACATTTCTTGTAAAGTGAAGGGATACAGAAAACTGCTGGCAGAGAGTTACTTTCCCATTGAAAGTTAATACAGCCCCTCTGTGGAGAGAGATATTTTCATTTAATAAAGAAAAAAAATTCCAAAGAAAATGAGAGATTGTAAATAAGCAAAACAAAACATTTCATTGTTTCATTGTAATATCCATGGCCCTTTACCACAGATGATCTGAAATTTGGAGGAAACTTTGCTTAACTGGCATGAACAGCGTAAATCAAGCCAGAAGCACAAGTCTGCCAAAACGTACACCAGCCACCACTTGTAAAAGTGAAAAGAAGATCAGCACATTGAGAAAGGAAAATCACATCTTTGCTGCTATCCTTTCTTCAGACTTCTCTGTAGCTGTAACATTTGGTCTCCCATCTTCCAGAGATAGGTAATGGAGAACAAGGAATGGGAGATCTCCTGGAGTATGTGATGCATCTCTTTGACACTGCAGGTAGCAGCTGGGCTGGGTTCAAATGAGTTCGTTGATGGTAATTCTGGAAATGACTTATTCTCCGTGGTGTACTTTGATTAACTCTTTGAAAAAAGTCACATTTAGATTCTATGAGGCAGGAACTAATAGTCATTCTGCAATAGTGTGGAAGTTTATAGTTTACTCAGCAAAAGCTTGCAAGCTAGTGTATTTTAGAAATGTTGGTCACCTCAGTACTTGTGAATCCATTCTTGCTGGATTCTCTTAGTTCTCGGGAATGGAAATTAATTGCATGGTTTCAGAGCTTGAATTTCACTTATTATTTGTCGTATTCCTAGAACCATGATCCGAGCAAGGCCTCCACTGTGCAGTTAAGAACAGCTATGAACTTGCAACAGTCTGTCCCTGACCCAGCAAACTCATTTAGCTTACTGAACACTACCAGTGCAAGCCATGCACATATAAATTCAACAGGTAGGTCTTTGTCTTGAGGAACTGACACACAAAAATCCCCACATCTGATCCAAAGCCCTCTGATGCCAAAGGAAAAACCCTTACTGGGGTCACTAGATTGGATCAAGCTGTAGTTTCAGACATTCCAGAATAAAATGGGGCCGTGAAAAATAGGAATAGCCATTAGTACCTTTATATAGCATATTAAACCTTTCTGGATGCATGGTGTAAAGTCATTAAAAACACATTTCTACACCTATGTGTTTGGGATCAAATGTCTGTCACTAAGAACTATCACCACTAGAAAAGACACCCAGCATCATCTGTGTGCAAGGAATCAAAAAGCTGCTTACAACAATATTTGTCAGAGATGACCTCGTTGGTTTTATGCGGAAGAGAAGTGACGTGCTCTTAGTCACAGTGGGGTTTTTCCTTGACCAAACTGCATCTGTATTCTCATCTCTACCTGTCTCCTGTATTACTTAGGCTGTACATATCTTTGTTGGTGCTAAACTCATGCTCCCAAAGGCCTGCTCTATGCATTGAGGAGCTAAGCTTTCTTACATGTCTTTTCCACTGTCTTTTGGGAATCTAGGAATGGAATAATATTCTTTCTGCAATATGCCACATGCCCACATCCCTGTGGTGGTAAATGCAGATCATTTAGTGCAAAATACTTCACCTGCCACCAGAGAACGTGAGTCCGGTTGAGCCACTTATATCATGCTATGCTGGAAATGTCAGACAGTATAGCTATATGTACCATATGTGTTTACTACAGCAATAGGAACCAGAACATATCTAGCTGGTTTTGTTGCTGTTGTGATAATGTTGCTAGCTTGTGAAAGTTATTATGGGAAAACTCTCTTCTAATAATTTTCATGGTGAATCACAACCACTAGGTTTGGAAAATGATTAGGTGATGTAGTCCAGCATTGCTGTGATACCGTTGCAACATTTAATTTCCATTTCCACTTACATAAGGAAGGAATCAAACAAAATGGGGGTAATACAAATAATAAAGGAATATTCAGAGATGAGTCTAATTTTTATTTGGTTTTAAATGAAAGGTGTAGTGGTACAATACAAGGAAGTCCTTGTTTTTTCCAAAAATTATATGTTAGGCTTTCAGTTGATTTAAAAAAGCACAAAAACTCTGGTCTCAGGAATACTTGCAGAAGATAAGCAAATACTGGAATGTTTTCATATTTGTGAGGGGCTACTTGGTTGTCAAAATGAACTAGTAATCTGTCTTTTAAAGGTAATGAACTAACGTGCATATTTACATGTTCTTTTCAGGAAGAAACACAAAGAGAGCATCATCTTCTGTGAATCTCTATTTGCTTCAAGAAGATTCAAGTGTCATCAGCAACTAATAAAACTGAAGTTTCTCCAATGTTTTGCAGCTTTGTTTAAAGCCATTCTACAGGATCTTTAAATGCCAAAAAGTTTTCTGTTCTCATCTTCTCCTGTGCTTCCCATAAGCAGTGGCAGTAAAAGTACTTTAGCTACCCAAAGTCATGCATGTGATTTAAAGGAAACAGCCCACCAGGGAAAAAAAAAAAAAAAAAAGTTAGTGTGAAAAACAGTTGTTTGTGCCCAATGTGTGTGAAAACCAAGATCCATAAGTATATATTTTCCACTATTTCACAGGTGGCTTGTTCTGTGATGCTCATCACTGTTGCCATACATGTTGTTAGTTAAGCCATTCTTATGAGTTTTACTGTAAAATTTCTCCTCCAAATGTCTGTGAAGGGCAAATAGTGATTAAATCAGTACCTTTGAGAGGTGGAAACCCTGAGGCCACATCAAAATTAGTCTTGGTGACCAATACCTGACGACACAAATTAAACTATGCTTTTCTGAGAACCACATTGCAAAGCAACACTAAAGCAAAGGCTTTTCTTCCCTCTTTGTTCGTATGGCTAGAGGTTTTACACAAAAAAATGAGTTAACAGTGTGATGAGCTGGTTACCTTGTGATTCGTTCCCAGTCATCAGAGAAAAACTTTATCTGACCTTCTGGATGTGTGGGGAGAGCAGTGAAAAAGCATGTATTGCTTGTGGTGGTGACTGCATCATGACTGATTGCAGAAAGGTTATTGAAAGTAGAGTCCAGGCTCTGAACTGCCCTCCGGGGTTAGTCCAGCTGGTCAACTTATAGAAAAGGTTTTTTTTTTTTTGAGCAAAAGGGATCTGGTGCAAAAATATTAGGGAGGGATGGAGTTGTCATTAAACCATCCAGAGGAGTTGGCAGTGAAAAAATTTTCTATTTCCTCCTTCCCACTCCCCACTTCACAGTTTGCCTCCCCCTGGTTGTGCCAACACAACTAGATTTTGGGCTGTGAGATAAGCCAGATCCCTGCAATGATCCGAGTAAAAATAACCCTTCTGACTGTCTTAAAACTGATGTATTACACTTGCAGAGCTCTTGGAGACTAATTTTAATGCTTATTTTATTTAAAGTAAATAAGACAAAAATGATTAATTGTCTTATCAGAAAAGCACTACTCTTAAGCATTATGAAGTGGTGCATCATGCCTTTTCCAATTCATAGATTATTTTTTTCTTGCAGCCAGAAGGGACCAAACATTATGAAGACAATTTCAAGTTCATCGAGAATAAATGAATCGAATTTTGAGTGAGAAGTAAAAATTGACACTCTAAACTTACAACTATGTTGGCAGGATACCTAAAAATGCAAGACTGCTTATTTTAAAAGGAGAAAAAGAGTGAGAGCTAACCTTAATAACAAGAAAACATGTAAGACTAAGTGTAAGTGTTTGAAAGACAAATTTATCACACTTACATATTGCTGCTGCTTACTGAAGCTGTCTCTACCTAGTTTAGATTGTTAAAAAAAACCCTGTTCAATAATCAGAATCAAAAAGTGTGCATTTCAGACTGGTAAAGCGGGAAACAAGAGAATAAGCAGATCGCCTAATAATCAATGCCTGCCTAAATGCTTTGCAGGGATAATTGCAAAAGCCAGTGTTCAATGCCGTGTGAAAGAGAAGGGGTGGAAGTTCATGGGACAGCTCCTTGAAGGCAACGGCAACAGCATTTTTGTTTCTAGTTTATTTGCATAACGTGCTGCACGGTAATTCTGCTAGTTGTACAAAAAGCATATTACACCATTTATGCTAAAACACTTTCTCAAAGAGTTGGCAGTGAAAGGCAAGGCACTCAGACGTTAGCAGAAAAGAACCGCTAAGAATTTGCCCTCACCATTGCCCTGTAGAAAGTGTAGCCTCAGAAAGGGTGTTGGCCCTTAACCTGAGTGTTGCAACTTTCTGCTTTCAGCATAGTTTCCTGGATTAGAGAGTACTGTGGCAAAACACGTATTCAAGGAAATTTAACTGATTCCTGCAGCTAAGGAAGCTTTCAGCATCATTTTCTCATCTGCTTCTCCATTTCGCTTACTTGCTTGGACAACCTTCCTCTGCTTGAGCTGAAGCAACCTTTCACCATCACCATTCCAACCATCTTTCTTTCAGCTTCATCGTTATCAGATGGTGTGATGTAGTACTAGCCTGTTTATGTTTTAGAGCCTCTCCTCCCACACAGTAGATAGCTGGTACTTCTTTGGCTACAGAGAACTAATGGTGGGAGAAGCACCGCCATTTTCTAGAGAGCTTTTTATAAGAGTTAAAGGTGCTTTATAAATTTCAGGACAGAAAAGAACTCAGGTTTACGGAACCCTTCTAGATTTCAGGAAATTTTATAAGCCTACCAGAGCTTAGAGAAAAAGAGAAACAGAGAACTTATCAGTGATACAATATAGTAACAAAGATGCTTCGCTGTTTAAGCTTATGACTGTTCATTCTTTTTTGGAACAGATATACAACTTTTGAAATGTTAGTGTCATTTGAAAATCACTTATTGCTGAGCTGTAATAGTAACTTTTTCTTTACAGTGTTGTTTTACTCATTACATATTCATTAGGGTCTTGTTCTCGGCCATAAATTCTAAGACCTAATGTAACACGAGCAAAATAATATTTTAATTTTTTAAAAAAAATTGAAATTACATTAGAGCACTTGTATCTTCTGCAAACTCTTTGCCTCTGTGCCAGGTAGCATATTTCTCCTGATGTGAATACACACATGGTTTCACTAAGCTCTGTGTAGCATATACTTTGGCAGAATTTCTTTCCCACATCTAGCCTTATCAAAAATCTTTACAAAATGCTAATAGGATATGATATGTTAAAAAGAAAACACCAAATAAAGGAACAGGCTTTACACAGGGCTAATTTTCATTTCAGTTTACTGTTGGACTATTTAAATGTTTCCTTTTAACACCTGTTGTTATTTTCTGGGTTCCAGGCCTTTCGTGGTACCATTATGACAAAAGCAGAAAGGCAGTGAAAGACTGGATGAAAAAGAAAATTTACAACACCTTTCCCTCACTTGTTGCATCCATGTAGTTATAGCAAAGCAACGAGTGCGTACCACTTCGCCACGCACCTAAAGCATTTTTTGCTTGATAGTACCCAGACAGTTTAGTAACACAGCCCCTCCTCTGACTGACAGTTGGTTTTAAACTAAGTCACATAAAATTGAATAGGAGAAGTTGGCTATTGGTTACCTCATCCAAAGTCTATTTGGCAGAGTGTATTGACCTTCATGAAGCTCTGTGTTATTGCATAGCTTCATGCGATGCTGCTGTGTGAAGCACAGGTTTACTCTTAGCTTATCTACTAAGAGTAGCCAAAGGCAGTGCTGTAGATAAACCAGAGAATCACTGAAAAAGTTTTCTTTAGCTGCAATGAAGATTACATGTGTGCCAAACACATCGATAAGGCAGATGACCTGACTGAATTGGTAGTTAAAAAAATTCAGTCTTCTTAGGGAGGTTGTTCCTGGAATAAAAGCTCAAACCTAAGCTCATTTAAAAAAAAATATTCTTGAGCCTTGTTTCTATCTTTAGCACTCTGGGAAAGCAAAATGAGTAAATGAATGCTGTTACTTCCACAATTTTTTTCTGTTTTATGTAGTATTTTCCAAAAGCTAGTTCAATCTCTTCCGAATCTGTAAATTACTGAAATGGAAAGCATTTAAATCCATTGACTGGAAAAGGAGCAAATACCACATTTCTACTGAAGAAGCCAAATCTGAAGGTGATCCAAGAAATTGCATTAATGTAAGCTTCAGCCCAGATTCACAGATGAGGCTAGTTGTCAATCACCAGGGAGACATGACAAAATAAAGCAGGAGACTGAGAAGAGTTTGGATGGAAACATGATATAAGCCCTGCTATCTGACCAGAGCCTGGCCTTGATGTGATCTCCTGCGTGAGCTTTCCAAAGCAAGTTCCTCCTCCTCCATAGGGTGCCAGGACTGCAAGCTTGGGGCTCCCAGATGATGTGCTTAGACCTCAGGGAGAGAGGAGACTGTCATAACCATCTCCACAGTCATGCTTTACTCCAGAAATCTAGACTAGTTGTGATTCAAGGTAATTAAAAGTAGGAGCCCAGGATTCAATTACTTTGTTGAGAATTAAACATTAAGTGCTTGGAATAATTTAGGGTAGCCAAGACATCAGCCCCAGGCTGATAGGTATGATAGAGCAGGAGAGCTGTGGTCTTCTGCCGAAGCAGCTGCAGGCCAAGTGGTAACATGAGGGCATCTCAAATGGCACTAGACTCCTACATACAGGCAAGTGATTTGGGAACCTCATTTCTGTGCGTGGCCCACAGGAAGATGTATGCACCCGCATCAGCTGGTTCAGGGCGCTGAAGTCAGAGAGCATGATGATAGTCGTGGGAAAGTATTTACAGAGGCAGACAACGCTGCCTGTTCACCCCTGCAGATACACATGCTCAGTGTTAGCGACCCATCACTCCTGCCATTGAGAATAAGATGGGATTGAGTCTAATTTTGGGCAATGGTGGGGTCCTTTTCCCTCTGCTATCACCTGTTCTTCCCCAGGAGGAAACTTTATTGAAGCGAGGTAATGACAAAACTTTGCCTGATGCCGAGCCCACAGCTTCAGACTCTCTTCATCCAGGCAGGTGTCTCCCACCTTTTCGGCTTGGCCTCTCTTCTGATGCCTAAATAATTCACATGTGGTGGAGGGGAGGTTTGTGTAGAGAGGTGGGGAAAATGCCAGCCTTGAAAAATGCTAGGATGGGGAAAAGGGGACATCTGTTGTACATGGCCTCTGACAGGTTCTCATGTCTGGTTTGAATGAAGCAAAATCAGGGCTTGCAGAATGGGTGTCTGTCTTCTAGGTGAGTGTCCTAATAACCTCTGGGTTACTGGCTTCTCCAGAGTTACCTTAGAGCACTCGTTTCCTCTTGATACAAAGAGGGAGATTTCTGAATTTTTGGCAGGATAGTAAAACCACCCAGCTACAGACTCAAGGCATGCACCCTCTCTCCATGGGAGGTGAGCAATCACACTCCACGCTGTTCCCTCAGGTACTGGCCCCGCTCCACGGGCTGATAAGGAGGGATAATAGGTCTACGGCCCCACCTCCTTCTTTTGCCTTTTTGACATCTTGCTCCCCAAATATGAGTGACAACAAAAGTTAGTGCCTAGATCTCAGGCTGCCTAGGACACCCACAAGGCAGCCTGTCAGGTCCTGTATGGATGCCAGGGCTCAGCTGGGAGCAGATCCTCCACAACACAAACAGCTTTGGAGACTCAAAAGCATTCAGTTCCATTTCCAGCCACTGGCAGCATCACCCTGTGTTGCCTGAATTACTCAGGGCTCCAAAGTTCCCTTCCTACCCTGCCATTCCTTTCCCACATAACACATCCCCGACGGGTCCTGGCCAAACCTCACCTGTTGGGAGAGGTAGGAAGGAGAGGGAAATTAAACAGACGTGGTGAAGGCTCACGCAAAGCGGGAAGATAATATGTGCTTCAGCCAGCGCTGGCACTTGCTGCACAAACTTTCCCGCACAGCACTGCCAATGTAGCTCGCTCCTGACTGTGACACACCTGCTTGCTGAGAGCTGTGCTACTTCGTGCCAGGGCTGCCCACTGCACCGACTGCCTGCAACTGTGCTCCTTGACGCTACCAAACAATACGTGCGGCGCGGGGGAATCAGGCAACCCCATCCACTCCACTTTTTCATGCAAAGGGACAAATACAGAGCTGTAGCTCTCAGCATTGGTGTAGTAACCTGCCCTTTCACACCCTTACCGCGTGCATACGTGCTATATACCAAGCCAGACAGTCACGCTTTTCTGTCCCTAGAATCCTCTATGTCATTTGCGGACATCACTGAGCTCGTTTTAGGAGAATTCATTGCTGGAAAATAATTTTCAGTGAATGTTTTATTAATCAACACATTCCATATCATATCTGCAGGGAAAAAAACCCCAAGATACTAAAAGAAACCCAAACAAAAATAATAGAACAATTATTGCTTGAAGATCCTGATTGCCTATAAATTATAACTCTATTCAGCTGCATGAAAATGTATGTTTTCATTTATGAAACCATTCGTGTTATTAACTTTCAATCTTGTTTACTGGAGGAAGTAAGAATACACCAAACAGGCAAATAATTTTAAACTGTGTCTTGAAAACCACAGGTTATGGCACAGGGGACACGTTTATTACCACTGGTTTAGAGCACATGATAAGTTTAAAATGGGGCCCTATTTCAAAAGGCAGGGGTTGGTTAGGACAAGGCAACTTACCATGACCGCAGTTCCTAATGTAAAAGTGTCAGTGTGCTGGGTATATTCATAATGTGTTTATTCTCATTACAGTTTCCAATTTGTCAGTGTTTTACTGGCATGCAACCACAGAGCATAGGCTGCTATTGCTGGTTAACCTTGTTATTGCAGACAAGTTACAAGTCCTGACAAGAGTTTGATAACTGTGCCTACTTACTTGAAGCCATACATGAGGAAAGGGTAGGAGGTTCAAAGTAAGTTATGCTTTCCTGTGTGAGTCCTCATATGATCACTCAAAGTTACTGTAAATATAAAAGCAGAAGAGCCCGATTGCCATTTTGTCACTATGACATGAGACAAGAAGGTAATAAAAAATCAGAATTGAACGTGAGGCTGAAGTTGCAAAAGTGTAAAACCCTGGAGCCTCAACCCTCCAAAGCACACGTGTGAATTTAGTCACCTGTACAGGTGTTTGCAGGATGGAGGACTCACTCATTTGCAAATAGTCTTTCCTGGAATCTGTATCCCAGAAGAAACAGGTGAACAAACAGGTAAAGAGTGGAAATTACTATTTCTTATGAAAATAGTATGCTTTTCTCCTCCTCCTCCTCCTTCTCTTCCACTTGTTTACTGCCTATTCATCTGCCTCAGACCCTTGTATCCTGTTGTAGGCTTTGATTATAAACTTGCTGGATCAGAATAATCTTTTTCCTATTAATTTAACAAAACAAAACAGTTTGAAAAAAAAAACAGTACTCAGTCCTTGCTGAGGCCACATATCACTGCTGGAACGTAAATGTAAGCTTCCTATTTGACCAAATGCTCCACAGCAGTTAAATAACAAATACACAGTGGTGGAGGAAAAAAAAAAAAAAAATTAAAAGTTTACGCAGTTCCTAGATGTGATTTCACACATCATGGTAAATCAGATAACGCTCTTACAGTTTCCCAAATAGAGACACCTAAATAAAGTTGTTTTTATATTCAGAGACGTTGGCCATGTGCTGTTCTTTAAAAGTGAGGATTGTGGACATGCAGCCCTACAGTTGAAGATTTATTTCCTATTTACATTTTTCACATCTAAATTAGAAAGTCACTAAAGAATGCTAAAGGCAAAGAAAAAAGAAAAGGAGGGAGGTGAACCCAAATATGAGAAAAGGTAAAAAAAAAAATAAAGTCATCGATCTTTAACGAGCATCATTCAGTAGCCATTTGCAACTGATGGTTGTCCTGCTGTGGAGATAAGTAGTACTGTCCCACATATACCTTTGGTTTGAGCAGAACTTCCTTATAATTAAGGTCCATTAGTGTTCATTAGTGTCCTACAACATAAGTAGCCGACATATGGGAGGCAGAGCAGAAAGAAGCAGGATTTTGTTCCCAAACAGCATCTGATGTGGCTTGGAAATCCTGTTTCTTCAGTCTAGGAGCATGCTGCCCCTGAAAGGCAGGATCTTACACATTGCTTTATCTCAATGGAGGTCCATTTTACCAGAAAGTTTAGGAGAGAAA